>VXBC01002309.1:1512237-1760952 GCA_013399945.1 Ploceus nigricollis
AAAAAAAAAAAAAAAAAAGAGATAATTAAACAATGAGAAAAATTTCTTTCTAGTGCATGATGCAGCTAGGCCTGGGAACAGGTTCTCCCCATATACCAGCCCCATATCCTCTTTCTTTTGCTAGTTTGGATTCCTCTGACAGCTTGAGCCATGCCTTTTCCTGACTGTATGGGGTGGCGGGGGGGTTGCTGATGTGCTAGTTTTACTCACTTGGCTCCATTACCATCTTCCTCAGCAGTAATGTTAAACTTGTTACCTCCTCTTTGTGGGAAGTTTTGCTTATGTTGCTAGGGGATTGCTGAAAAACCTTTAAAATTGTTTGAATAGCTTTAAAAAGAAAAACCCAGAGCATGTGCCTAATAATTTAGTCTAATTGTCTTTGTATGTAATTTGAATGGTTTTATTCCGTTAGACAGAACAAACATTAATTTAATGATGCATGTACATGAGATGGCTCTTAGGGGAAGAACAGAAGGAGAGAGTATTACTTTTGGTATTAAAAAGACATTTTGTTTGCAAAAGCAGAGAGAAAAATGTGAAACATCTGGAATCAAGAGCACTTTCTGACCAGTCTTTTGAGCATAAGTTCCATTGGTTCCACAGAACTTGCTGCTCACTGATTGCTATCAGCTGGGGTGAACTCAGGTGATGGGCTGATATCTGCCCAAAGGAGCTGATGGAGCTCTTCGGTGTCAGTGGAAGGACTCATCACCTGGCACTGGGCTCAGTCTTTCACATCTGCAGGCCAGCTATTGAGGGGTTAAATAGTGGAAAACTTGCTTGGCTTTGTCTTACAACTGGTTTCTGGCACCTTCAAAGCATGGGTTGGCCCCTGCTGAAGTTTGGCTTCTTGTCCTGTCGGAGTGGTTGGGATTTTTGGTTCAACTGGTCTGTTTGCATGTGGTTGACCGAGGGCAGGGGTTTCTGAGGGGCACAGATCCTCATGAACAATTTAAAGCTGTTTCTGCAGCAGGTCTCCATCTTATCCCATTTTGGAAATGGGAGGGCTTAGCTGTCTGGTTCACAGCACTGGGTGCCAGGAGGAGAAGGAAGGCTGTGGGATTCGCTAATTTTAAAAAGGGAGAGATGGAACTGTTTTCTTTCACCATGGTGTTTGCATAATATAATTTGACTCAGGAATGCTGAGGAATTTTTGTCTACTTGCAGTGGCAATGGGACAAAGGTGCAAAACCCTTTCCTGCTTTGCAGCATTCAGCCTCTTTTTTTTTTTTTTTTTTTTTTTTTTTTTTTTTTTTTGAAGATACCTAAAGGATTTGTTCTAGGGAGGAATTTGTTCCTCATGTTGGCTGTCAACAGGAATATGATTTATCAGACAAGTGAAACTAATGCTGTATATGGTTAAGGAGTGCCTTTCTGTGCACAAAAATGGTATTTATGAGAAGAGATTGCTTCTTAGTCAGTGCTTAGAGTGTCTTTCCACTGCTACAGCAACAAGCACAAGAGTCTGATTATTCAGGCAAGTTAGCATTAATTTTTTTCCAAGTTTTTTTAAAATCTGATGCAAACCAATATGAATTTGCCGTGGCTAATTTTAGAGTGGTTTGCTTGTATAAGATAACAAATCCCAGTTTTACTTTAAAGAGAAAGTATTTGAACAGAAGGCTGGCAAGATTGTTATCAAAATGCTAATGATCATTTCTCCTACAGTCTCAGTTATTTTCAGAGGGAGGACTAGAATAGATACATAATCTGAATAATATTGATTTTAATATGTATTACTGTCTCATTAAGCTGTTACAGTCTTTCCCCTTCTGGACAAAGGTTCATTAATTGCTGCAGTTGATGTATCATTGAAATGGGTTTAGGTGGAAGAAGAAGAAGAAATGCTGACTGTGCAGTAGTGGATGGACCTTTGAGTTCAGATATTACAGCCCTAACCAAACGAAGGGGACGCTGCTGTGTTTGATGTGCTACCTCCTGATTGCCTTCCCTGCAACAGCCAAGAAGTCAGCCAAACACAGCGCTATCGTATTTACTTTCCTAAATGATCATTTCAGTAAATATTATTGAACATGTTTATTTGTGGATTACTTTCAGGCCAATTCAAATAAAAAACTCCTCTGTGACTTACTATAAAAAGACATGATTTTATATATTTACTTTTTTATTTCTAAATTAATTTTGAAACAGCTTTAACAGCTTTTAGTAGGCTGCCTCTTTACTGGCTGCCTTCATATGTGTTTTGAAATGCTTTTATTTCAGCTTGTACCAGGTTTACAATATTGTTGTCCTTATAAGCAAATCAATATGTTTTCATTTCCAATAACAGCAATAATTTCTGAATTTGTAATTATTTTAATGCAGTGAAGTAGAAGGAATTAGAAGGAAGATTTTGTTTTGATTGTGTTTTGATTGACTTCAACTTAAATTTAGTTGTCTGTAAACATGGTACACTCAAATATAGGTATGTATACTATATATATCTATATCTATCTGTATATCTATCTCCCTGAATGTATATTTTCTTGTCAGGTTGGCCTGTTCCATGCATTCTCGTGTCCATATCTAGTAAACTGTGCATTATTGTCAGACACAGGTATGTGTTGTGTCACGGCTCAGTGGCTGGTCCAGCCACATCTCTGGACGTGTGCCCATGGGGAACCCCTGTTGCAGAGCACATGTCCTCGAGGGATCATAGGAGTGCACACACACAGCCTCCTGTTGCACCCCAAAAACACAGACCTATGCTTGTTGTATGAGGGAGAAGGGATGTTCAGCAAGGGGTTGGCTGGAGAGGAGGAGGGGGAATTGGTCCCAGTGTGCTGCAAGGCGCCAGTTCCTCGAGGATGCTGGGACAAGTCGTGACGGGTTCTTCTGATGCTCATTGCTGAGCCTCCTTGTGATTTCATGCTAAAATGTCACGAGATGAGGCACAGAAATAGCACAGACTTCCCTGACAGAAGTGGGATCTGTAGCATGTTGAGTGGGCATGATACCTCAGTGCCGGGGCTGCTGCTGCTCAGCCAGCTCTGTGTAGGGAGGGTGCAGCGCTGTGGAAGAGGCAGGCGAGGACATCTTTGTGTTCAGTCCAGAGCATCTGGCATTTCAGCCAAGAGTTTTTTGTGTGGAGAGCCTCTTTCTTTTGCATATGCTCTTTCTAAAACAAATCATAAACCCCCCTTAGAGAACACACACGTCATAAAATACAGTAAAATAGTAGTTGACAGCCATGAGATTAAATTTTTTTGCTTATTCTCTTCTGCTGTGTAGGTAATTATGGTGTTAGATCTTAGTGGGAAACACCTGACTATTTATATTTCACAGTCATGTGGCAATGTAAAATCTGAAGCAATTACAACTTTTTAAAAATTAGTAAATTTTTTATAAAAGGAAAGCATGTTACCTTTGATCTATATTGCAGAAGGGAGAATTCATTTTTTCCTAGAGTTTTATCTGTTCTTTTGATAAACACAGGACATCCTTTTATGCGCAGTTAGTCTCACTTCTGTCTGAGTGTAAACTTTCACGATGGTTGCTACTCTTAAAAATAATTCAGCACATTTTAAAGAAGGGACTGTGGAGGTTTCATCGTCTGTAATAATATTGTTTAGCCGGGGAGAGGTCATTTTCTGCTTCCTAATAAACAAGAACTCAATGACCAAGGTTGAATGACCATCTTGCCTTCATCCCTGGCTTCTAAAATCAGGAAGCAAGTAGCTAAAGGGAAGGTTGGTGTCTTCCTCCCTTTGTATTGTCAGCAGCACACTACAAATACAGAGGTTTCTTTCTTTCTTTCTTTCAAGAGCCAGTTTGCTTTCCAGTTTCTCCACTTGTAATGTTCATTTCATATGAATTTTATACTGTTGAAGTCACTGTTGCCAAGAATTGGTTTTACCTGTTGTATTAAAAAAAAACCCAAAACAATAAGATATAGCATTTAATTTGCTGCCTTGTGCAATGTGTAGAGCAGAGAGACAAGCCCTGTCTACCCCCATAAATGACAGGAAGAAATAGGTTTGGTGCCTCAAGCACTGTCATTATCTGGGGGAGTGGGGGGAGTTTGTTGTGCTGTTTAATGCATCTCCACTCCAAACTGTTTCACCCACCTTTAAAAAGATACAAAAAATAGGAATACCAGAAGCAAAGTGCTTTGTTGGTAGTGGTAACACAAGATCCAGCAAAGGATCTGTGTCATTGTGTCCTTCCTGCAGTGCTTCATCACATTTGAAGACATCCAGCAGTCAAGAGTGTGCAGGAACAGTCTGTCCAGGAGCTGGGCTCTGGTTCTCCTGTCCTCTTTCTCCACATGAATCCTCACTTTTCAGTGGGCTAGGGCACCTGCCTGTGCCTTCACTCCTGCATGTTGAATTTTTAACCTCCCAAATTAGCACATCCTCTCTAGTCTATATTGCAGAACCCAGCTTTCAGGATTAGCATAGTCACCTTTTTTTTCTGTGTGATGAGCTCAGAGAACCCAGAAGATGAGCTCTTTCGACGTGGGTGATTAAGTGCTTCATGAGTCACTGGTGGTGCTAGTGGTCAGGGACCCTGGGAGAGGGGGATGCCTGGTGGTAGCTAATGACAGAATGACTGTACCAAGTAGAGTCATACTGAAAGGCAGCACAGGGCTGGGCAGAAAATGAGAGAGGAACATTTTGGATGTTCGGCTTCCTGTGGGAGTAGAGCCTGTGTGATAGCCTAATCTTAAAAATATGAGGGGAGTATTTAGAAGGAGTTTGCCCTGACAGCATTGTAGATTGGTATTCAAGTGTAGTCAATAATAAGATATGGAGACCGTGCTGAACTTTCTAAGTCTTTGTACCCCTTTCTCTGAGCTCAGAAACCTGTGCTGCACCAGGGACATGATTTGCTGATGAGCATCTTCCTCATTGCTACAGCAAGAAAGGAGTTGGTGGGCTTGTGCTTTGTCATTGACTTAACACTCCCAAGACTCAGCCTGCTTTGACCACTCTTCAAACAGGCCACCACCTACTTAGAAAATAGAGGCAGGGGCAGCTGTCTCCAGTCAGTGAATATGGGAGGAGAATTCAGGGTGCACAGAGGTGACAATAAAAGGGGCATGGGACTGAGGAGAAGAGGGGATGTTCCAAATGGCTGATGTTCTTCAATTCTTTGTAGTTCTTGTTCTTCATCAAATGAGGCTTAAAAATTCTAGGAGGTATTCCATTTGTTCCAGCCTCATTCATGTGTTTTGGCTTTTTGTTGGTTTGATTTTATACAAAATAGAAGTTCAAATTCTTCCTTTCTCAAGTGAAGAGATGAAAGGAAATTACCTTAAGTTGCAGTAGGAGAGGTTCAGATTAGATATTAGAAAAAAAAAATTCACTGAAAGAGTGGTTAGGCATTGGAGTGAATGGAGTCACCGTCTCTGGAAGTGTTGAAGAGGCATCTGAATGTGTCACTTGGGGATATGGTTTAGGGGTGATTATGGTGGTGCTGCGTGGATAATCTTGAAGGTCTCTTCTAACCTTGATGATTCTGTGATTCCCTCAGCAATACTCTTCATGTAGTGAGTAGTTTCTATGCTAGAATGCTGCCCTGCCAGAGAGGGTTTTCCTATTTAAGTTGATAGTTTGAGAATTAATTCATCTGGTTATGAAAATTGTGGTGAAAGAGGGGTGGTTTTTTTAGGATCTTGGATGTAGGAGAAGCGTATTTCCTTTATACTCTCTGTAGTTATCATTTGGGAGACTTTTTGTTGATGCAGGGGCTGGGGTGAAAAAATTCTGAGCTCACAGTTGAGTTAAGAGATAGCAGGAAATAGGATAGATTTGAGGTTCCTCAGCTGGCCTGCTGCTTTTGATGAATATGTGCTTCTTTGATTGAGTCAACTCATGAGTTTTGGGTAGCGATGCCGATTCCCCAAATCAGTGATTCCTGTTCAGTGCTGGTGAAATAAATAGAAGCTAAACACTGAGCACAGACTGTGGTCAGCTTGCAGTTGTCTCATTAGTGTGTAAACTCAGAGCAATTGGCAGTGAGCAGATAAAGACCAGAATGAATCTCAGGTAAAACAGTAAAGGTTACTTCAGGGGGTATTTTGGTGTGTTTTTTCCCTCCCCTGAAGAGTTTAAGAGTGTTAAATGATGCCTCTATAGCAATATTTCATTTTTTGATGTCATGTAGTTGCAGACCCAAGAAAGTAATAGTATGAGGATATTCTGATCCTTGTAATGTTCAGTATCGTAGCTGTTTAGTAGCTTTGTCTGAGTGAGCTTAAATATACACTCTTCTGGTTTTGTGGCTTCTTTCAGTAATTAATGAAGGAATGTGAGTAATCAGCTACTTGACAGATCTGCTCTTTAGGACTCTGACTCTGTTTGGTGGGAGGTGTGAGAAATCACTACTGTAGTAAGTAGCAATATTGTAGCACCTCAGTAGAACCATTTCGGAGAGTGTTGCTGGAAGGCAATAGTCTCCTTCTTAGGAATAAAAGCTTGAGAAGCATCATTCAAATAGCTTTGCTTCATTGACTTGGTGAAAATATTATTCAAGATAATAGTTTGCACAGATGGAGTTGCTGTATTACTTCACTGTAGGTCTGTCAGGTGTTACTATTTTCTGCTCTGCATGCCACGAGTAGATTTGCTTTTTACCTCTTATTTAATGTATTTTCTTTCTTTGCACATACAAGAAGCAAAAGGAAACAATTTTGCCAGGATTAAAGGTCTCATGGAGGCTGTGTCCTGGTCACCATGTTCCCCATGGGTTCAGGCCATGGAGGGGTTTGCTTCTGTTGGGGTGTGGGAGGATGCGTTGTGTTTTCACTCAGGCTTGGTGGGAGGTGACAGCTCAGGAAACCCCCATGGCCCACTCTGTGCCCCTGTCATGTCCTGTGCTGCTAGTGGCCCTTGCTGCTTACAGCTGCCTGAGTGGCAGCAGCTCAATGTCCCCATTGACATCTCCCCTTGACATTGTCTCTGCCCCATTGATACCACGCCTTTGTCCCAGGATCCTCTCTGTGTGGGGCAGCAGACAGCCTGTGGAGCAGAGCTGTTTCTGAGCTTTGACACTCCCTAATTAATTTTGCATGTGAGCAGCATTGGAGCAGAGATGGACCAAATGAATGGCTGACGCCCAAATGGAGATGTGGACACCATGTGGTGTTCCTTAGGTTCTTTACTGGGACCAGTACTGTTCAGTATCTTTATTAATAACATAGACATGGGATTGAGTTCACCCTCAGCAAACGTGCTGATGACACATGTCAGGTGGTGCCATTGATATGCTTGAGAGAAGGTATGCCATCCAGAGGAACCATGGCAGGTTTAAGGAGCGGGTCCACGTGAACCTCATGGAGTTCAGCCAGGCCAGGTGCAAGGTTCTGCCCCTCTGGCAAACACTGGTATCACTACAGACCGGGTTACAAATGGACTGGGACCCACTCTGCCTAGAAGGACTTCATGGTACTGGTGCATGGAAAGCTAGGCATGAGCTGACAATGCGCGCTCGCAGCCTGGAAGTTCAGATGTGTCCTGGCCTGCATCCAAAGCAGCATGGCCAGCAGATTGAGGGAGGTCATTCTACCCTACTTCACTCTCAGTAGACCCCACCTTGAGTACTCCAGCTCTGGGGTGCCCCATACAAGACAGATGTGGACCTGTTAGAGTGGGTCCAGAGGAAGGCTGGAGCACTTCTCTTAGCAAGACAGGCTGAGAGACTTGGGTTTGTTCAGCCTGGAGAAGAGAACATTCCAAGGAGACCTTATTACAGCCCTACAGTACCTAAAAGGGGCTTATAAGAAAGCTGTATAGAGATTTTTTTTCACCAGGGCCTGTAGTTACAGGACAAGGGGTAACAGCTTTTAAGTAGAAGAGGGTAGATTTAGATTAGATATAAGGAACAAATTCTTTGCTGTGAGGGCTGATGAGGCACTGGAACAGGTTTCCCTGAGAAGCTGTGGATGCCCCATCCCTGGAAGTGTTCAAGGCCAGGTTGGATGGGGCCTGGAGCAATCTGGTCAGTAGAAGGTGGCAGGGGGGTTGGAACTAGATNGGTGACACACAGCTATATACAGTGAAAAGTAAATATTGTGAAATGCATATGTAGGTGTTTCATAAGGTTACAGTAGTTCACATCTCTCTACCATTGATTCTTTAAACATCTTGATGTAGTATGAAGATGCTACAATGAAAATTGTATTTTTATGCTGAAACGTTTCTTTGGGTGTAATGCTTCCAAATTGAATATAGAATTGAATAAAAATAGAGTCATTCTCTTATCTTTATTCCATCACAGCTTTGCTGGAGGAATTCCTTTGATTTGCAGAAAAAATTTGTAGTGGAAAAATAATTTGACATTCATAACAAATATAGTCTCATCTTTAATGGATTGTTTCTATTTTGCAATGGGTGTTCTTTTTCTGAACAATAACAGTAAATTCTTGACCTTATGTTACAGTTTCCAGTTCTTCAATAAATACAGGAATCTTTAGTTAGTGTTTCTTAACTCCATAGAATCCTTCATAGAAAACAGTAATCAGTGCTTCCTTTGTGGATGAGAAGTTAAAGCACGACCAAAGGGACCCACTACCAGCATGGCAGAACCAGGGAGTGATCACACGCCTCCAGACTTGAGCACTGTGCTGTTGTCGCACTTGATTCACTCAAGCTCTTGTCATCGTCCTCCTGTTTGGAAGGAGCGTGACAGACATTTCACACGAGTTCCACCTCCCTTGCCGTGTGCTACAGCTCTATTTGGCTTATAGTCAAGTTTAGTTACTTTAGTTGCTGAAATTGTTTTCCTGTTCTGTTTCCTAGTATTAAATTGCTGTAAAATTAACTGGAAATGTACTATTATGTACCCTGTTTCTTTCTTTTGTCTTCACATTTTGGGGTTTTTTTTTGTTTGCATATGTTTAGTTTTCCTTTATTTTCTCTTTTATTGCATCTGTGAAGCTTTTGTTCTCAATTTTCACGTCATTTGACATATGAGAGAAGCCAAATAAAGTATTTCACTTTTCTGTTTCAAGTTAAAAACCAGTTTTTATGCTGAACAATAACTGTATTACAGGGAAGCCTGATGTGCACTCAGTGCCATTACAATATGTTGAATAAAAGGTAATTTAGTGGAAACAGCGGAGTATTTGAAAGTTCACTGCATGAAAATTGGATTTTTGCCTTTTATTATTTACATTGCACCTTATTCATATTTAAGGCCACAGGGATTATCATCCTTCTTAATGGCTTTATTTAATAAAGACTTTGCATTTCACAGTATAGGATCGAGCACAGGCTTCAGTCTGTTATCAGGATTTCAATTAACTAGCTTTAGCTTCAGTTGACCTATAAATCCGATAAATATATCTAAATAATTAATTTGCTTTCACTGGCTGATAGTGGCTACTTTTAAATACAGCTGCTATGTACTTAGCTGCTGAATGGTACAACAATGCTCATAACTTGTTTTTATTCTTATGATTCTGAAGATTACATATGTCTGTTAAAGTGACTGGCTAGGCCAGGGCTGGTCTCTCAATTTAAAAGACCTTGTAGAGGGGCTGCAGTTATGGCTGAGGACCATTGCAGCTGGGATGCAAGTGCACCTTGAATTTTGGAAGCAGGGGCGAGGAACGAATAGATGTTATGGATCAACACATCCCTTAACTGGACTGAATCATCCTCTGGCTGTGATTATGTATTTTGTAAACCAAGGGTTGGAGGTAGTCGATTCCAGGGTGGAGGAGTGGTGATAAATACAGGAGACTGAATGAAATTCTGTTGCTCTTACATTTGAATTCTGTTGTTCTTCACCTAAGAAGAGTCATACACCCATGTAATTTTGCAGTCAAGGTTGAGGGTTTTTTTGAGTCACATTTAAATCTTGCTAAGCACACAAAACAAATAATGATGTTAATTTTTTACTGCACCCTTTTGGGTATTGAGAGAGACTGAAATTTGACTTTAAATGAGCATTATAAACAGACAGGCTTGAAAAGGGGTGCCTCAAAAGTACAGAGGTAGGGTCTATCACTTCCAATATTTCCTCCTGTAAATTCACTCCCTGCAGACCAAAATGTTGATACCCTGCAATAAGGAATCAGCCTCATGCCAAGCTCTGGGGACAAAACAAGTACCAAATAATTAGTTTGATGGGACTCATGAAGCATGAACATGGAGCTGGCTCAGATGCCCACTAAAGCTGCCATGCTGCCCAGAAGAGAGGAGCAGTCCATACCTGCGAGCCGCTCGGTGCTGCACACGGAGGTGCTCGGCGAGTCACCCAAGAGCAGCAGGATGGCATCCAGATTGGCAGCTGTGGAAAAGCACTGCTGATATGAGGTTCCCGGTCTTTTCGAAGTTATTCCAGTTGGCTCACATCCTGAGGACTGAAGATTTGAGCCCTTCAGTGACCTGCAAAGACCAGAACACCAGTCGGATTTAAAATGCTTAAGTTACAATACCTAAAGCTTTAAAGATATTTTCTGCCTATCAATGCATGATTAACTGAGTGTATGTACTCAAAGAGAAATGCAATATTTATTAAACACAGTTAATTTAGACATTTTGGCATTTGGTATGCAAAGATTATGCATTTTTCCCAGGAGTTATGTTAATTATTTCAGCGTGATAAGTTTAATTTTAAAAGGGTTTTTTGTTGCTAAAGGGAGGGTTATTTGTGCATGTGTACAAGGAGAACTTTAATTAAAATTTCTGTTCTCCATCGTTTCAGGAGTTTAAAATGCACTTTCTCCTCTGTGAGTCAAAAAGACTGCTTAAATTTACAGGGCTCAAAGGGTTAATGTATGAAAATGAAGACATTCAAGGTTATATTGCTGACAGTGCCATTGTGTTGGCAAAGGAAAAAAATGAAACACAGCCTCAATTTACTTCTCATGCTAAATAGTATTTTGTTCTGTATTGTTAGAAGAAATCATTCCATATCTGGAGAAGATGGAAAACATGGAAATCATGATGCTGCCTCTGCTGACCTTAATATAATTTTATTTTTAACTATTTCTCTCCCAGACCTCCTGAAAGGCTTGAAATGAAAACAACTCTGTTTTTCTGAGGAAGGTCTAAGAATTTGAAATACGATCCTCATTTTTGGTGCCTGCTGCAGCAGATAAAATATGGGAAGTTCTCCTAATGTTTGTCTGTACATCTGGACACTAGGAAACTGATGCTCTTCGACACGTATTCCATGGGAAAATAGGACACGTTCAGTAAGTTTGCAAAATATTAATCAGTTGGTACATTTAATTTAGCCATGGTATTAGGAGATTGTTGCTAGTGTTAGAGAATTGATGAATAAACTGGGGCGGAGCGGGGCAGGATGGGGAAAAAGGCAAGATAAGAGTTTGTGTCAAAGCTGTCTATTTCTTGTAGGTTCCTAAAAGTTCTTCTGAAAGCTTCTATGAATTTCAATGGAAAATGAGAAATCCTAAAAAAAAAAAAAACAAAAAAACATTTTCTTTCCTCTTAGCAGATGTTGTTTATAAGACAGTTCTAATAAAGTTACAGCTGCTGTAATTCAGTGCTAGTTCAGACGAAGCTCCAGCCATGGAGTACAACAGCCCTCCAGAGAATCCAGAAGGGACACCAAAGGTAGCTTCTCTCCTTGAAACCTATGACCAAGAGGCTGTAATCATTCACTGGGAGACGTTCACTTGTGCCTGCACCGCCCTCTCCTGTTGAAATTCTCCCAGAAAAGTCAGGAGAGAGTCATAAATGCCTCTGCTGCTGCAGCTGTCACAGGTTTCCTTTGGTGGTGCTCTTGACGGGGTCGTCACCTGTCCTGAAAGGATTTGTCACCCAGATATTATTTGCCGAACCAGTAGTCCTTAAATATCATGTACATCAGCAATACAGGTCAGAGAACCAGATCACTAGAAACTGCTCATCTGCTAACCAACATCTGGCAAGGCAGCTCCTGTAACAACAAGAAAAGCAAATAAAGAAGAATATAAATGTTTTGATTCAGGAGTTGTATTTTCCTTTGAAGGTTGATAGCAAGGGGTCAGTCTATTAAGAAGGAAACTTTGGTCCCACTTCAACTCACTGCCTCAGTGAACCTTTGTTTTGTTATTTTATTTCAAAATAAACATTGCTATTTTTACCTTAAAAATAACAAATGTTACTGATTGAAAATGGTTTGCTAAGACAAACGTTCATCTGTAGCTTGTAGAGCACTGTTGCTCCTTCTGTACAGCACACACACATCTTTCTCTTGGGTATTTGTGATCAATCTGTTTTTCTTCTATTTGTCAGTGGAAAGGCCCTGGCTCATTTCTTTCTAGTGAATCATATTTTGATTGTCTCATTTCCTACTGAAGTGAGTGAAGTTGATTTGGGCATACACAGACTAACTTCTACACATACCTCTGCTAAGCTGCAATGCATATTAATAAAATTTCTAAAATTATCTTCTACTATGAACTTATTTAATGCACTAAAGCATTCTAAATTAGTTCAGAATAAATGATAGGGTTATTCACATTCAATACTTCTTACCAGGTGGAGGCAACATGCCCTGGGTTTTTAGCCCAGGCTGTGGGCCAGGGGACCAGGACTCCCAGGTGTACTGAGGAACAAGCACACCTGGTAGGATGAACACAGCCCAAAGGGTCCTTAACAGGTACCTGTAAAGAAGTACTGAAACAGGGCTGACGTGCCTCATGGGCTGTGTAGAATAGTCTGGGTCTCAATATTAGGAGTGTGTCCCTGCACATTACTGGTGGATCAGAGTCACGGAATGTTTGGCAGGGACCTCTGCAGGGAATCTAATCTAACTCCCCATCTCCCCTGCCACCAGTTGGCAAGGAATGTGAACAGAGGTACTGAACAGCACATGAATGCAACAGAGTGTGTGCCAGGTCATGGTAGTGAGGATACTGGATTTAGAAGAAAGCAGTCCTTAAAACTGTAAACCTGTTGTTCTTGCATTGTTAGGCTCCCTCTTTATGAAAGGATGCTTTTGGCTAGTTTCTTGATTGGGTGTGTATTTTAATGTTCATATCTGTGCTATCACCAATTGGAAGCAGAGCTGGAAGGTGCAGCCACTTCAGCCACTTGGATGTGAGAGTCTTTCTTTCCTTCAGACTTTGGAAGTTGTCACCTGTCCTGAAAATCTGTAGCTTGTCTTTGCTTTGGTGGCTACTGTGAGTTAATCTGAAGTATTTATAGCTATTATAGTTGTTTGATAAACAGGTTCTGCCTAATAAGAGAGAAATCAGAAGAGCAGATTAATAGCAGGCAGTCCTTTGTTTAACTTGGCAAGGCTCATCACAAGCCATCAAAGGAAGCAGTCACTTTGTCAGCAGTATTGAATGGATGAATATTATAAACAAAGAGGTCACCAAGTCTTACAGCCTAGTTTTTCTAAGAAACAGAAGGGCTTGCCAAACAGCTTTAGGACTAGAATATAGGTGTTTTATGTATTCAAAGCATATGGGGTTCATAACTACTGTTCCCTTTGGTATTGGTCAGTTTTCTGAAAATACAGGAAGGAAACAGCTTTTGAAGGAGCCCAGACGTGACATGTAGCCCGTCTGTTTTTCTGAACCATTTCTCTAAATTAATTCCATTGCTTCCCAAGTAGAGTTGATAATAGGATGTTGAAAACAAGAGTATTTCAGAACCAATTTTGAAAGGAGTTCCCAGTAGCCTGTTAGAGATGCAGGTATTCTGACAATAATTCCCCATTCCCAAGTGAGGTATTCACTTAAGGCCCTAGTTCAACAGAGGCTTTAAAAGTATGCTTGTGTTAATCTCTGTTACTACAGTTTTGCCTGTGGTTAGCTCTAGTAGTGTGTTCTCAATTAAACATGTTTCTGATGTGTCCTCTGCAGAAATAAAGGGCTGACTTGAGGTTAGAGATAATTTCCTCTAAGTAGCTACTGAACACTGTTCAGGCTGTACCTGTCTGCATCTATTTAGCACAAGGCAAGGCGGTGACTTTCATCCTCCTATCAGGAATTGTTTAGGAAAACAGCTGAAATCTTCCACTTGATTAATTCATAAGAGAAGAGCTGAAGGAGCTATGCAAAAAGCAGGACTATAAAATGTAGTTTTGGGGTTACTGCTCTTTGTCAGCTGTTGCAGGAACAATAAGCATTGCAAGTGTCATCGGCATCTTTAATTATATATGGCCCACTTCCTAAAATATTCATAAGAAATGGAGATACAAAGTGACAGTTCTGGTTGGAAGGTATAAAGGTTATTCTTAAGTATCAACAAGGTGATTTCCCCTACCAGGTTCTCCATGTAGCAAAATAACTGATTTGCTGTGTTTACAGGAAAAAAATGTCAAAGCTGTTTTTTCACCCATGCATCTTCTTTCACCCATGCCTTCTTTGCCATCCCACAGTAATGATTGGTGTAGATGTGTCTGAAAGTCCTAAGCACTTCAGGTGTGAAAAAATCCTGGCTCCTGATTAGGAGCCAGGGAGTGAAGACAGTGATTTGTAGGACAACATAAGCATTGCAGAATTCAGAAGCAAGTATACTCTTCAGTTTTAGGTTTGATGAGTCCTGTGAGTCCTGCAGGACTGGTGAGCCCCATAAACCATATGGTTAGCAAGTTGTGTGAATTCCAGTCTGAAACAAATGCAAAACCAGAAGGACTGGGTTTAGCACTTTGTTTTTTACTGTCTGTGCTTACATTAGGATTGTGTTAGAAATAGAAGCACTAAACTTTTACAGCTGGCAACAGGTGGAGAAGGATGAACAGAAGGACTGTGTTCTGGATGTGCAAGATGCAGATTATGGTACTTAAAGGTGCTGCTGTTTTAACGACATAACTCATTTAAGTGTGGCCCAGCAGTAACCCCCTAGGGGCAGTCATCAGTCATTTCTGCACACTTAAGGCTGCCACCAGCTCGATGTCTGTCCCACTCCCAGCCCCTCACTCTGCTGGTCACACGTCTGTGCTGGAAGGGGGGGAAGGGTGAACCAAACAACTGCAGTGTCATCCTAGTCACCCCCATCTCTCAAAGGGGAGTGCCTTTCACTGAATTTTGTTTCTCATCTCTTATGCAAACAGGGAACAACCTCTCTGCACTACCAGCCTGCACTGCACACTAGCAGTTCAGACATGGCAGCATTTGTTTGAACCACTGCTGCCCTGTCCCCTGCTGTCTCTGCAGGTTGCTAATGTGTTTCTCTGTCCCTGACACTGGCTCAGCTATAAGTGACCCTGCAGTGCTTCCTCCCTGTCTGCTCAGTTATGTTGTTCACTGCAGGTGCCCTTATTCACAGACACATTTAGCTGCAGTCATACCGAGCCTCATTTGGCCCTCTTGAATGCTATTTTGAGCCAATTAATGGTCATTTTTAGGAAAAGATCCCCAAACTTAAGCCTTGCTTTAACCAGATGACTTGCTTGGAAATTTACTTGCGGGATGCCCAGTGTTTACTAATTCTGCCTAGTCGCTGCTGTTGTCTTACCAGCAAGTACCTTGGTGCACGTGGTGCTTCGGATGGTCTTAGAGACCACTCCTTCCTCAGGGGTGACACACTGTGACCCAGCAGGACACTGATCGATTTTGGTGCCTCCTACTAATTCACATGACCCTCCAAAAAGTGGGGTAAGGCAGTAGAGCACTCTTGGCCTATGCTTGCCAACACTATATACATGAATGGAGCCACGTGGTCATTGCCTTCAGCATTCTGTTACAGAGAAGGGAGACAACTGCAACGAAGGAGTGATTCTGGAAAGATCCACAAAGCACCTGTCTCCTGATGGCCTGATTCAGCAGAGCCTACAAGTCACTTACCAGCATTTTTTTAGCAATATGAGCCCTGCTAGTGTTTCTAGATCCCTAGGATAGAATGGAAAAATCCAGTAGAATATACCCAGATATCCAGGAAAACATCTCCCCCAGCTGGGACTCCATTTGATGTGAGCGTGGGAACAGAGTATTGTCAGCCCAACATGTGAAGGGTTTTAGTACCAGGATGTGCTGTGCTGTGCTGTGCCCTGCTTAGCACAGCACTCCAGCTGTGGAATTCTGGACACTGCAAAACCCATATTTTAAAATTGTCACAAGCTGGCATTTTGAGAGCTGCCTCCTCCCATGACTTGGAAGAGCAGCTGATTCCCAGCAAGCCTCAGCACTAGGCAAATTGCTGCTTCCTTACCCATTTGCAGCCCTTGGAGTTCTGTATGACGCCAAATTGCTCAACCAGACACTTCCTCCTGCACCTCCCCAAGGCCTCATTTTAGGTAAGTCCTTGCTGGCATGAAGGGCTGCAGAAGTAGTCTCAGGAAAAGAGTAATCCTGAGCATGGGCCCTGCCTGGCTGCATGGCATGGGAGCACTTGGTTACAGCTCTTAATTAAAGCCTGGATGATGATGGACCATAAGGGGTTTTTACTAGGCCTCTTGGGATTTTTAATTTTTTTTTTTTATGACAAGGACAATAGGAAATAATTACCAGTAATCCACATCAACAAAGTGTGGAACGGATGATAGGGACAAGCTGCTGGATCTCTAATTTGTCCTTTATCTCAGCAGTGCTCCAGGCATCTGGTAATGGAGCAGTCAACATATTAGGTGTTGTCTGATCAGCAAAATGTGAAGGAATGCTGGTGGTTTATCCCAAATATCATTCTTCTGCCTGTTTTATGTGGCTTTAAGTATTTATGTGCATATATAGGGACAATTTAGTTAAAATCATTTTAAAAGGCATGAATTCTCTGACTTACCATGAAAGTTCAGCCTGGAGTCTGGCTGTTTCATTTGTACAGATACATTTAAAGTGAGGGAAGCTGATGTTATTTTCAGGTAAATGGGGTGCTCTGCTGTTGTTGGTACCAGGTAGTTTGACAAGGGATAAAGGACTTTTAATTTTGTGACCAAAGCTATGCTTCATAGAGAAGTTGGGATGAGTTGTGGAGTTAGAAAAGATTGTGATCTTTCTATATGCTTCTAGAGTGGTGAATGTTTAACATTTATGCTGGTAAGTAAACCTCTCTTATGAAAAGCAAGCTTTAAAGGAAAAAGAAAAGTCTAACTGTTTGCAGTCTCAGACCTGACAGCATTTTGGCTTTCATTATTATTTATCTGCAGGCACCATTCTCTGTAAGAGATCCCAGTTTCTCTCACACCTGGCGACACTACGCTGTCAGGAGTCTGTAGGATATGTGTGTTTTAAAAAATTATGTGTATTGAAGTTTTACGGTAAAAGCATCACGTGTTATATTTCAGATTATCAACCAAGGGGAAAAACATTAAAAAGAAGGAAGGAAGAAAAAATTACATCAGAACTGAATAATTTTTGTACTCGATTGTTTCACAGTAAAATGTAGTACAGCGAGTGTGCGTAATTTACCTCTTCTTGTTGACTCCCTTTGCAGAACTGTATCTGAATCATTTCCTGTTAGTGAATAAAATCAAGAGGTTTTCAGGGTTGTTTAGTCTGGGCAACTGGGAGTTGGTGTAGCTAATGTGTTCCAGGAGGTTAACCACTGTGAACTCTCTTGTCTGAGCTGTTTCCCTTTTTCGGGTAGTTTTCTACCCGTACAGTTGCCTTTCAGGTACCAAGTTATCAGCTGTCTCGCCTGTAATGTGAAAGAAATGAATCTGTGGCAATGTAAAATCTCAAAAACATGTATTGTCTGTCTCTGCTATAGCCAGGGAGGGGGTGGAAGGAGACAGACTCTTCTACAGCAATGATTTTTACTCCCAGAATACAGACATTCATGCTTTATGTGCAGTAGTTTTTGAAAGCCTCATTTTGTATTCACATAAAATCATGGTAACAGGCAGGGTATTTATCTGTGATTCACATCTTTAACTCATGGGAATGTGTTTCCTCTGAGGCATTTTAATGGAAATTTTTATTTACAGATAGAATCCAAAAATGAATAGAATTTTAGGTGATGCCAACAATGGGGACTAATTAATACAGACTCCTTCTGACCTCTGTGGTGCTATTGCTGTGGAAAACTGGGTGCAAGCAGTGTGGCTTTATGCTTTCAGGGCCATCTGGAACGGGTGATTACACAGTTTGCATTTGGCTTCTGGTGTCAAGATCCTCAGGTCAGAGGGTTTCTTCAGCAGAGTGGTTTCTGTGGCATCAGTCGCTAATCACGCACGGGATGCCTGCAGGCGATTGCTGCTGGCAGTGCTTTCTTCAGCGTTTAACCTGGACGGTTTGCTACACCAGTGCTTCTTGTACTCTTTTTATTAGCTACATTTGTGGGCTTTTCATTGATTTCCCGCCCCCACCCTTCTTTTTTTTTTTTCTTTTAACTGCAACTGATGTATTTGTAATTAATTATTTAGTGGGCATAGTAAGACATAAAAGGGAATATTGTACAAACGATTATATTTTTCTCCTTTGTGTGGCTTTTTTCCCTGCTCTCCTGTGATCTCCCCACAGCTGATCTCATGGATGATGACAGTAGCTGCTAATGGGCTTCCACTTGTCCGCAGTTATAGGTGTGCTACATTTCAGTCCTTGTATGGAGAATAAATTCTCAGGTTCCTTAATGGATATTTGGAGAGTATTTTCATGTGTAACAGAAACATGCTAATGGATAGCAAAAGCCAATTCTATTCTTGGTGTATAAAAGCTCACAGATATATTTGTATAAAAGCTCTAGATTTAATTCAGTTCAGAATGTAGTCTTAAATCAGTAAGAGGAAGAATGGTGAATACTAGAAAGCTGATGTTCATTGTATTAATGCTTAGCAAAGAAATGCATTCTTATTTGTCATACAGTTCACACTAACAGGATGGCTGCAAACCATGAAACTCCATTGTAAGTACCTTACAAACCATTTCTTTACAAATTTTTGTTTGACTTAAAACAGTAATCAACCTTTTTGCGGCATTTTAAAAATGCTTCATAAACCCATCCAGTATTTTGTGGTAGGCTCTTTTAATTAGGCTCAAAGTGGACCCTAGATCTGTAGAACTAAATGAAGGTGAAAGCCTCTTAAAAATTTTGTTATTTGTGTGTTTAACTAATACTGTACCAGGTCTTACTAGCCTGAGAGTCCAAAAGAAGCACTGACTGAATAATTTTATTTCTAAATTCATGTACCTTGACAACGGCAGTTTTTAATGGCAGTTTCATTCTTTATGTATGCTGGTATAATATAAGAGTGCTTCAGTTAGCTTAACAAAGGTTAATGAAAACATGCTGACAGTGATCTGTCTGTGGTGTTTACAGAAATTTTCAGTTAGCTTCTGTACTAATTTTTACCCTGTAAAGCCAGAGAGGTCATTGCATTTGAATAATATATTGGATTTTATTAACACTTCTTTTATGAATTCACTTTCACATGTAGGTTTTACATGCACCCAACAGGCAAAAGAAAACATGGGAAGTTGTGTGGCAAATGGCTGTCTCTTATCATTGCTTAGGAGTGGATGGTCTCGGTGGGTGGGTGAGGATGCGAGGTGGGACCATGCTGTCCATCACATGGGGCTGTGGCCATAGCTGTTCCTAGGACTCCTGGCATCTCTGTTTGCTTCTCCCCACTTCAGAATGTGAATTGAAAGTGGATGTCTACAGCTTCAGACAGAGGCAGAATTTAATGCAGGAATTGAGCAAGTTGTCTGGGGGAAAGGGAGGAATGAGAAGAGACCCCAAAGCCGCCTGATGCAACTGCCTTCTGTTGTTTCCCTTCTATAACTTCTGGTTAGGCTGGGAAAAAGGAGAGATCAATAGCCTTACTTCAGCTTTGAGAACCCTACCTGAATGTTTATTAATTAGAGCTCCTCTAATACCTTCTGTTTTCTCTGGACATCTTTGGACAGTAGTAAGGGAGATGCATCCTCACTCAAAATGTTGTTGTCTTGTGTGCTGTTTCTTAAAGTTTGCTTTAGCTGCCTTATTTGTGCTCTTGCAAAAAACCCAAATGAAGAACATTTCAATTATGTGAAGTGTATTTATGAGAAATAGGTATTAAAATTGGTCCATTTGAATAATTAAGAACTGTACCTAGTGATGATTCTCCAGAACCAGAACACGGTGTGTCTTAGTTGCTGGCTGTACTGAGGGCGCTGCTCATCAGCTTTCCAGTGTTCATAGGACACATACCATTTTTTCTTGCAACTTAGACCATTAACTCCTGAAAGCCAAGTTCCTGATTTAACCTGCAATGTCCCCTGTTAGAAAGCTGTTTGCAAAAAAGTATTATCAGTAACAACAACTAGTTGTAGTGAAGTAGTGCTGTTTTCCAGTGCTGCCAGGTCATTCAGGTGACCTCACCTTACCTCAGTTTCTCTGGCTGCGAAGTTAATGTTACTTTGCTTTCTTGTGAAGAGAAGAGTCTCTGAAGATTCTTTCATGTTTGCAGCTTTCCATATAACATTTTTATAGCATGGTCTTGCTACTTGTGCGTTGGGCTTTTTGAGAAATCTGTAAAAAAAAAGTGGGCATAGGGTTCTAAATGAGCTTTTCCTGCAATAGTGTTTGGGGTTTTTTTCTTTTTGTTTGTTTGCTTTGTTTTTGGTTGTTTATTTGGGTTTTTTAGTGGTGTGGGGTTTTTTCCCTAGGTAAATTTCTTGTTCAGAAATCGGCTTAAAAAGCAAGAAAACAGCAGGCATGGGGACGATGGTTTTTTCCATTTATTTATGTAACCACTGCTTTCCAGAAATCTGTCATAGGATGTTTTTAGGAAGCAGTAAAGACTTCAGATTTTCACTCTTTTGCCATGTTTGTTTCATACAGGCTCATAGGATTCCCTGGGAATAGTTACAAATTCAGGTGTGAAGTTAGGTATATTGTTGAAAATATGCGGACGGGTGTTCATACGGTCTCGAGGGAGCCAGCCTGCCTGCTCTGTTTGCAGTGCACAGAGCACTTCAGCAGCCAGAGTTTTGCAGCAAACTGATGACACTTTGGGTAAGGCTAATGGAATCACTCTTGTACAAACACAACACGTGCTTCAAGTATGCCAGGGCTTAAGGAATACAGTGTTTTGCAAGGATGCATCAACAGGATTACATCAGTAGACAGAAAACATGATTTTTTCAAATGCTTATCCTTAGGTCTTTAAGATGAGATTTTATTCTTCTAGCCATGACATACAGTTGAGTTCCTAAGGTCTTAAAAAGATATGAGAAGTGGAAGTGTACTGAATACTGCCAGGTCCTACAGTTATTTTCCAGCTTGTTCTCTAGCCCTCTTCATTTTCTGTGATACTTTAACACAGCTCTTAATTTCTGGTACCTATGAATCTAGGAAGTGGTGGAGCTTGAATTAGGGCTTTAAAAGTGAATAGTTTTTTTACTGTCTACTGTAAATGCTCAGCAGTTTAATGATGGGAACGCTACTCTTTGGGGACTTGTGGGTATGCTGCAGTTACCTGGAGCTAAATCCCTTCATCACCTATGGAAAACACATGATGTTGCTAACACTCAAGGAATGTGATGTGTTTAAATTAGCTGTACAGGGGAGCTCAGTGCTCAGCACACTTGCAGGCTGTGGTCAGAATCAACAGGTTTCCATGTGTGTCACCTCAGAAAGGTGCACTGTTGGGTTCTGGGGTGCCATAGCCTTTGGGGGTCTGACCTGACTGCAGTGCACCTCTGCTTGGGTCCAGCATTCCCACAACCTCCTGTGGTGGGAGTGGCCATGCCATGATTAGAGACACACAGGAAAAGATCTTCAGGTCCCTGGGACCTGGCATTTGGTTCCTTGGCACCAAATTCCCAGGTAGCCAAGAAGGGCAGTGGCATCTTGACTTGTGTCAGATGAAGTGTGACCAGCAGGACAACAGAAGTGGTTGGTCCCCTGTCTGCACTGGTCTGCACTGATGAGGCCACACCTCAACTACCAGGTTCAGTTTAGAGCCCTTCACTACAAGAAAGACACTGAGGTGCTGGAATGTGTCCAGAGAAGGGTAACAGAGCTGCTGAAGGGTTTGGAGCACGAGTCTGCTGAGGAGGAGATGAGGGAGTTGGGATTGTTTAGCCTGGAGAAAAGGAGGCTTGGGGGAGACCTATCAGTCTCTACAGTCACTTGAAAGGAGGTGCAGTGAGGTGGAGGTCGATCTTTTCTCCCAAGTAACAAGTGATAGGACGAGAGGAAACACCCTCAAGTTGTGCCAGGGAAGGCTGATTTTAGATGTTAGGAAAGACTTCTTCACTGAAAGGATTGCCAGGCATTGTAACCAGGGAAGTGGTGGAGTTGCCCTTCCTCAAAGTGTTCAGAAAAGGTCTAGATGTGGCACTTGAGGACATGATTAATGGTTGACATGGTGGTGGTGGTAGGCTGACAATTGGACTTGATGACCTTAAATGTCCTTTTCTGTCTTAATGATTGTATGATTCAACAATCTGTCCCCTCCTGCCTAGGCAGTGACAACAGCACTTGAGCCAGATACTAGAAACTGCTGCTTTGCAGTGTTAGAAGACATAGATTTTGTTTTCTGTTCTGCATCAAACCATGGTAAGGACCATTTTTTTATTTTGTGTCATGGCCTTTGTTAATCCTGAAGTGCAGTTTCAACATAAAAAAGCATATATGAGACATCAGTAGTTTCAACAGATGTTTTAAACATGGAAATGGTGTATCAGAGAGATCATAGAATCACAGAATGGTTTGGTGGGGACCTTGGAAGTGGCCTTAAAGATCATCTAGTTCCACATTCCCTACCGTGGGTGCCAGGGACACCTTCCATTAGACCAGGTTTCTCGGAGACTCATCCAGCCTGGTGTTGAACACTTCTGTGTGACCACTCATTTTTACCGATCAAGGTTAATGAAGCCACGATTTTAATTCCAGGTCAAGGGTGCAGGAGGGTTTTTTTCATGTTGTCATTGGGAATTGTAACCACTGTGCTACCATATGTGGAAATCACTCAGCTGTTACTTTTATTTTGTTGACCATCTGGTCTGCTGCTGCTGGGGACCTCAAGCCTTGCAAGGGTACATTGAGGTACCTTCCATTTCAAACCACATTGTTGAAACCTGGAGCAGTAGGATGCTTAATTAATGGTTCACTCAAACCACTTCAGCAATTACAGACTGGCAATGGCTTGTCTAAGTGATTGCTCTGTTAGCAGGAGCAAATGTTTACAAAGTGTTCTTTTGATTGTGGAAACTTGCATTGCTGACTTATAGAACAGGCTGGCCAGGTTTTTGTGTTCTGCAGACTAGATTAAATGGTAGAAGATTGCTCAAAGGTTACTCATTACCTTGAAATGTTACATGATGGTGGAAAATACTTTAAGGGTTAGATAAAATTGTCCTGTGGTCTTGAAGGCTGCAGGAATTATGGAAGAAAGAAGTAAAACTAATGAAATTTGATATAATTCTTGTGTGTTTGGTGTAGAAGGCATTTTTAGTGTAAGGTGAATTGTTGTGCCATTCATCTTTCCAGAGGTATAGATGGAATTTCTATAGAAAGGATAATGTTGATGCCAACAACATGTGCATTCAGTAACCCATGTACTGTGATCCTTGTTAAATAAGCCTGAGGAATAGCGGGAATTCTTCTGTTTAGAAGTAGACACACTTTTCCTCATCTGTTCTGTTTTCTCTGGAAGACACAGCGGGGCTCTGTAGCATAATGTGGTTATCAGTATCACTGTGCTGCCAGGACTAGAAATTAGTCTTGTGGTGTGCTTTAAATAGGACTTAATTCAAGTTTGAGGCAAGCTGTTTGTGTTTGCTTATGGTGAGAATGTTTTTGTTTTTAAATAAATGGAAGCAAATAAAAGAAAAAATAAGTAAACCATTTATGTCTTTGTGCTTGGAACTGGTTTTATGAAGACTGCTGTGATTTTAGAACAAAGCCATATAGAAAGCAAATGTACATTCAACGTCAGTTAAACTTATCTTTTGCAACTACAGTAGGCATTATAACAGAAGGAGTACTTATCATGAAATTTATGATACAGTCCAACCTTATGGAAATGCTTTTTCTTCAGAGAGAATTAAAAAAATAAAAATCACAGAAGCAGAATCTAAACATACCTCATCTGTCCAACATCTCTTGGAGGCAGGCTGTTAGAAGTAATGAGAATAATTCTTGCAAACAGCTCAGTCTCCTTCAGGCTATTTAAAAAGCCTCGGCTTTTCCTACACAGTCTTTATGTTTCGATATCCGTTATGGGATTGGATGCTTTTCTTCTCTTCACTGCCCTTGACTTGTGTGCTGTGGGTTTCTCTTCACAGCACACATCATGCCAACACATTCACACTTTTCTTGTAGGGATCTCCAGTGACAACCTCCCAGCTATGTCATGCCAAAGCTACCTCGACCAGACAGATTATTTACCAGAAAGACATGGGGATCAGCTTGAGGTCTGAATTGTGTATGCACTGCTTTGTGTGAGCAGCCATGGAAAGGGGCCCCAGTGCCAACCTTGTCTCTCATCTATGTTGTTCCTTGGGAGGGCGCTGGTGGGAACACTGTGGGTGATGTAGCTGGAGTGTGGGGCTCCTTGCCTGCTCCAGCTGTCCTCTTGTATTCCATCCATCTTAAATGGATACCACAAGACTTGAGTTTTAGCATACAGAACAGCACAGGATCCTCCCCGGAAGGATCTCTGTCTTTCTTAAAACAAGGACAGATGGGATTTGTGATTATCTGGAGCACAAGCTAAATTGTGTTCAAAGTGTCAGTGCAGAGAAACATAAACTTGCAGCTCAGGTAAGTTGAGATGTTGCCATTGAGACTAATGAAACAGCACAGCTCAGAGCTACATTAAGCAGAACTGTCTTGATACACTCACCAAATCCACTGACAAGGAAATGTGTGTTAAGAGAGACATGCCTCAGAGGCTTGCATGCTGCAGAGGTGAGACATGCAGTAAGCAGCTTTTGAGAAATAAAATTTTCAGTTCAGTTGCTGCAATCCTAACTTTCTTATCAGGATGGCAGCATGCCATACTCACACCTCAGCGTGGATGGGAACAGCAGCACCACCAATGGAGATGAGAGGGAGTGAAACTGAAGTCCCAGCATAGAAAGCAAAAGCACAACAGAAATAGTGTTGTAAACTGCTGTAGTCCTGGAAATAACTGTGTGAAGCTGTAGTTATGACAGTGCATTATGTTACTTTGTCAATAGAAGTTCTTGATACAGGATCATTTGTGAATGTTCGGTTGAGTCCCTGCTTAAATAGCAAGGAGCTTGGAAACACCTCCATATGTACATGTATTCTTCTGACCTGCATGACAGTTGTAGAAAGCTGAAGTCTCACTGCCATGGAACTCTGCAGAGCATCATCCCCTACAGGTGTATTTTGAAGGTCAGTAAACATGGCTTTCCATCAGTTCTGCTGGCTTAAGTAATTGTGATTTGATAATACACTATTTTAAGATTTCTCCAAATTTAGAGGAGCATTTTCTTGCAAAAAGGAGCATGGACTGTGATCTTGTGGTGCACTGGTGGCAATAAAGACAAAACTTTCAGTGCTGGGGACTTTCTGTACTGACACTGCGCCTCTGTTAAAGGTAGTGCCAGGCTTCACCTTTTGCATATGACACCTGTGTGGAGGGAAAGAAAAGAGCAAGCAACTGTGATGTCTTCAACCAGAAAACTATTAAAGAAGTGCCATTATGATAACAAGCCCAGCGTTATGTAGTAAAGCAGGCATCGCACTTCTCTTTTGCCCGGTATACTTGTTTCTGAACTTCTTCTGTCTGTTCCTATGTCACGCTCCGTGAGAGATGTCACAGCATCAGCTTTAGACTCACCAGGTTAGAGCTCACCTTATCTCCTTTCCTATGTTATAAGTCTTATTTCTATGGGGATTCACTTTTTTTGTTTTAACTGCTGGCACTTTAGGATGATTTGACAGGAATATTTGTGAGATAAATGTTCTTCCTGCAGATAAGGATAAATGTAGGTGTGTTAAGGAAATAACTAATAGTGAGCACTGTAAACAGCAGGGAAGGAGTGAGGACAGATGGGTTTGTTTTTCCTCAGGGAATGTAAAATAAACTTGATCTGTCTTCTTTAAATCCTTACACTCAGTTGACAAAAATATAGGAAGTGATGTTTATTCATGTAATAGAAATACCTTTAAAAACAGTTTACATGGGCTAAGGAAATTTGGCAGGTCAGGGATTTATTTGTGTATGTATATATGTAACTGGGTTTAAGGGAGGGCTGATGCCTCACTGTACTCTCTCTGATAGTAACATAATCTGGTTTTTTTTCATAGATGAATCCAAAATCTGTATTTGGCATTCTGTGTGTTCTGCAAAGGATATTTCTCTCTCAATTTAGGTCAGAGATTTTCAAAGGCATGTACAGCAGATAGGCACTTAATTTGCACTCATGTTAATAGAATTTGACCAGTTTCTTCTTTCTTGCTTTTTGGCATTTTTCATGTCACAGTTTTTATTTCAATTGCATCTGCCTAGTAAAAAGGTGTAGGCACAAGAGGCACATGTCTGCCAGCTCTACTGCTTCTTGTACTCTTCACAGACTATTGCTTTACACATTGCTGTACCTTTTTTGTTTTTGTTTTTGTCTTGTTTTTTTTGTTTTTTGTTACTTGCCACATTCCTGGATGCCCATTAAGTAGGGTGAGCAGTAGCTCAGACTGGAAAACTGGAAATCCAACAACCCAGAGCCAACAGCTGCTGGGCACTGGCTGCCAGTCTGAGAGGCTCCAGACACATCATGCTCCCTGCATCTGCAGGATGAATTGCTCCTGACCCACATGATAAATCTGACATGTGCAATGCATGGCAGAGCTGTTGTGCATGTGTGGATTAGATACACAGAATACCAAAGACATTGCCATGATTTTGAATTTATGGTAGAACACAGACTAGCTATCACCTAAGTCTTCCTTGCTCTCTTTAGGATAGATTTTTCTTGTACACGTGTAAGGGTTCATATCTAAAATTGCTATAAAAGCCTACATTGTAGTTAAGTTTCTTAACCACGCTTTTCCTTTAGGTGTGCTACTTGCAGAGATACCAAATTACTCACTCAGTTTTTATCCTTTTTTTTTTTTTTGCCATTTTAGTTTAAAAAATAATTTCTGTAGTTGTCCAGATTGTGCTTAGCCATCATGCCTGTCAGCAGTGTGCTGTGGCGATCAGTGCTGTGCCTTGCCTGAGGGAGTGTTCATTTGGATGTACAACTTTGTCAGTATGGAACACATTCTGGGCAGGATGCAAGCTCCCAGCCCCAGGGCCACGGCAGATGTCTCAATTGCTTTGGACTGAAATTGGCTCATTATTGCCAGTGTCCTATTTAGACCAGTTAGAAATAAGCAGTAAAAGAGTAAATTGCTTGAACTGTGTTGCAGTGAGGGTAAGTGAATTTTTACAAACATTGGTGTTAGTAATGCATTGTTTAATAATTAATAATTTTGATGCACAAATAGACATCGCATGGCTATAAGTGATTAAATGCTTTTCACATATGGTTATTTTATGTGACAAAAAACTCGATTAGCTGCCTCAGTCATGTGTCATTGTTACTAACATGCGGATCATATATCAGCATATGGGAAAACACAAAGTATTTTCAGTGAGAACCAAAGCTTCTCACCTAACCAGATGCTGTACCTGTGTATTTATGGTGCAATTTTTCAGTAGTTATTCCATAAAGGACATGTAATAATCTCAGACCAAATTAGTAAATTAGTTCACTTCAAATATATCTGTGATGTCTTCAAAAATAATAAAAAAGTCAAGAATTCAACAGGCACTGTTGTTTGCCCTTAAACATGTGTAGGAAAATGGAAAATAGATGTATTTAAAGGCATAGTATGTACAGATTTGCACAAGGATATACAGGTACTACCCGCAGTTAACACTGGCTCTTGCTGGAGCATGAGGAGCACAGTGCAGAGGAGCTCTCATGGTTGCACTTGCTGCCAGTGGCCAAGTCCCCTCGCTGCAGACCAGGTTTGCTGTGTGGTTGGTCTCTGGTGGCTTCTGACATGCTGAGCACCACTTGCACATCACAAAGGATTTGAGATGAAATTCCTGTTCCTATGCATTGAATGAACTGAGTGTCCAATAGCCTTTCTGTGAGGCCAGTACAGCAGTAACCCGGGTCACTGTCCTCTTCCGTGTGAGGGACTGGGACAACTCACCTCAGGCTGGACCTCTTGTCATCCCAGCATCCTTCCCAGAGTCCATTCCAGGGAGGACAGCACTTGCTTTGACTTACATCCACAAAATGGTAGTGCCCACCCTGGAGCCAGTCACTAGGCACAGGATGCCCTTCCTTCTGTCCTTCCTTGGAAACCCGCCTGCTGTCCTGCCTGCAGCCTCAGGGATGCTTGGGCAGATCTCCTGGAGTGGTCAAACTTCAAGCAAACCTTTTTGTTAACTCATTGCAGAATACTGCTGGATTCCTTTTCCTGTGGCTGAGATGGAAATGATACAAAAATTGCCCTGTCACATCATATTCCTTTTTTTCTGCTTCAAATTGAACACAAAATAAAGGGTTAACAGTGAAGAAGGCTATGGTTGCTTTTGGAAATCCAGCCAACAAACAAAGATGCAAACTGCATTTGCTTATATTATCATTTAATATACAAAGGTTCAATTCTCTGTGTCCTTAGCCTGAAACCCAGTAATAGGCTAAATCTGATTTGAACTGAACATGTTGTCTCCAGTTTATTTGTCCATTAAAGTTTACTGATAAATTGATCTTTCTGTAATGGTTTTAGTGTAAGAGATAGCCTATAAATCACTATTTTAATGGAAACAAATACAATATTGATGCTAAGTTCTTACAAGCAAAGCAGTGGAAGATAATTATCACGATTTATTAATAAACCAAAACAAACAAGGATCTGGTGTACTATCCAAGAAACTTGATTTCTTTTGTTTAATCAGACGTTGTAAATATGTTTTCATGATTGTTTTATAATAAGGTTTTGTATTTCTGAAATAGTTTTCCCTTTGATGTATTCATCAAACTAGCCAATATACAGATTGACTCCTATGCTGCCTTTTTAATTTTGGTTTTTATGCCCGAGTACAGAAAATTACATCACTTTTTAAAGATACATTTGCTCCAAAAGTAGCAAGGTGTCTGGCTTGGAGCAGACTGTACTGGGCAAGTGAGGGACCCTTCCTGCCCATGCTCTTGGCAGGTCCCCCTGCAGTGCTGCCTGGGAGGTAAGGGTGGCTCCCCAGCCAGAGTGAGCCCAGCGACAGCAAAAGGAGCAGGACTGTATAAAAGAGTAATTCAGACCCCATTAGGCACTTTTTGTCTTCCTGCCCTGGGGGGTTTCAGTGCCTTGCCTGAGTTTCTTACCTACATTTGAACTTCACAGATATATAATGTGTGCAATAGCAGAGCTTTTATTATAAAGGACCATGTAAGTCAAGGGATTTTGTTGCTGTTATATCAATGCTTGTACTTCAGATTCCAGCTCCACTATTCAGTTTTACAAATGTTTTACAGCTACCACCTTGTTCTCTGAAAGTATCAGGAATTTTCTCATGATTCTCTCATGTTACCCAAAGTGTTCTAGAAAGGCTTGTCCTCTCTCAGAAATAGGCGTGAGTGTCAAAATCACATCCACTTGCCTATGTCTGAACATAATATAATAAGATAATTTTAAAGATAATTTTAATTTGCTGTTTTCTGAAATAGTCCCTTTATGTTCCTTGTAAAAAAACCCTGATAACAGCTTTTTGAGGAAGCCTGCATAACCAAAGAAAAATATGTTTAATAATTTCCATCTTTACACAATAGCAGTTGAATTAAGCTATTTTCAACCTTTGTAGAAGTTACTCAGAATTTCTGTTTTGTTAAATGCAATTAAAAATTCCTGTTTGTCTTGACTTCATAGTCCCCAATGTTGTACTTTGACCAGCCTAGACTGGTGTGTTGTAGTACACAAATGATTAAAAAATGGGGCTTGTACCCACAGCCACACATAAATGTGCACAGAAATCAGAGAAAAGTGTCAGGCTCTGTTTCTTCTGCATCAAACTACATCGCATCCCTCACTAACTGAAATTGCTGTTTTTCCTCTTCTGTCTTTGCTTTTCTTGAAACACCTTTTCTGAGCTCATGTAGCTCGCAGCCTCTCATTTAGAGATGTACTCTGTGTGTGGAAAAAGGAAGATAGGAACTTACACTGTTAAATCTAAAAGAAGCTGATAAAGCCTGAAAGAAGAGATGACTTTGGAAGGGGATAGAATCCTTAAGTTTCCACCACTGCCATAAATGAATTAAGAATTTGATGCTTAAAAGTCATGAAAGCAGATTGCAAAATGTCCAAAGAAAGTAACCAGGGCAGTCAGTGTGGGACTGGATCTGATGTCCATTCCAGTTCCCACCAGCAGCTGTCTCTGCTGGGTGGTGGTGCTTTCAGGGACACTGGAGTTGGAGTGATGACCAACACTGCACACTGGCACAGCCCTCTACCCCAGATACCCACCCTTGCCCTGTCATTCCCGGTAGCTGGGTGGGTTGCAGCTTTAGGTTTCAAGGCTGCTAAAACGCCTAGGAAAAATTTAAAAAGAAGTCCCCCACTTTTCACTTCCTCTTTCTTCCCCCAGTTTCATATGGTCTGGAATATCCCTCTGGTCAGCTGGGGCCAGCTGTCCTGGCTGTCTACTCCCTGTGCACCCCGAGCCCCCTCACTGGTGGGGTGGGGTGAGAGGCAGAACAGGTCCTGACTCTGCAATAAGCCCTGCTCATCGATAGCTAAAACATCCCCAAGTTAGGCACATCTTTTCCAGCACAAATAAAAAAAATTAACTCTATCCCTGCCAAAAACCAGGGTGGTTGTGGGTTTTAATGCTGTGACACAAAACAAATAGTGTGTTTTCTTAAGGCACTCTAAAAGTGAGTTTGAAGATTTGGATACTGGGAAATGGCATCTCCTTGCTTTTTTTTTACCTCCATTTTTGGAGTGGAGTTCTTTAATTTTTTATTAGTGTAGGACTTCTCATTTCCAAACTCAGCAGGTCTTTAACAGTGTTTGGTTATGCTACAAGACCTCCATTTCTGAATTACAGCTGTTTTTTTCAGTGACATTAATACATCAACAGGGTGTAGCAAAGCTGTCTGGCAAGGGTGAGACGCTGTCGTTGTACCCGCTGCTCTCCTATTGCAAAGTTTATGATGTCTGCTGTAAGTCCCTTGAAAATGAAAAGCTTTTGAGAAATGTTGAAATGTCTGTTCTTTTCTTTTGTACCCTGCACACAAATCACCCACCCTAAGATAAAACTGGAGTCTAAGGAATCATAATGTAATCTTCTCTTGAGATGGCAATCTGCTTCAGCAAGTCCTTCAGATGTCTCTTGCAGGAGCCTGCTAACCTTCTCTGAATGACATATTAAAGAACAATAGAGCCAGCGACGATGCCTCTGGAGCTGCTGCAACTTTGAGGTCAATTAATTGTCACTTAGGATGATATATCTGAATTCACCATTAGTTTCTCAGCCTGCAAGGGACTGGGGGCAGGCATGCTTGCCTTGTACACGGCTTAAAGGCCTTGATGTCCTTGGTGCTGAAACAAAGACGAAGGGCAATATCACACAGTCAGCTTTATAAACAGTCTCTTGTTGATTTCAAGGAACTTTGTGCTTCTTTCCTGATGGTGAGAGACCTGTGTGAGAGCCTGGACATGGTGCTGTGTGGGCAAGCAGCAGTCTGGTGTCCTGACCATTTAGCCAGGTGATGGGCTGCAAGCTATTAATTCAGGATCCAACTAAAGGTGGGCATTTGCCCCATGTTTTCCTTAGCAAGTGTTTAGAAACTCAAAAAAGCAAATACACAGCCCAATCTGAACAAATAAGGTTATTCTCAGGGATTTCTCAATGCTCGTTAATGCCTAAAGATGGTTGAAAAGCTCTTCTTGGAGACACAGGCTCATATATAAATAAGCTGGGGGGGTTGGTGATTTTTTCCCCACAAGAAAAGCACAATTTATTAGGTCCATAGAGCAAATGGGTGAACCTGCACTGTCTCATAGCTTATCTCCCTAAACTCTTGAAGGCAACTGTCTCTAGACAGAGAGGGGCTGCTCCATATGTACTGTTCTTCTTCCAAGCTGCCTGACTGACCCAGCTGGCTTCCTTTGAGAAGAGAGTTTAAGCACGGCCTGGGTACAGACCCTCAAGGCTGTTGCCTGCTGGCAGCTGTACACTTGGGCTCTGGCTCCCTCCTTTCTGTGCTGTGCCATCGCCTTTCCCTGCAGCTCTTGAAGCCTGCCATGAGCCCAGGTCCAGGCTGTGCCTTCCTGACTTTCCTGGTAAATGCAGCAGAGGAAAAGTGGACATTAAAAAGTGGATTTTGGAGAGTCCTGTGCAGGAACTGAGCTGGGAGGATGAGATGCAGTATCCAGTCAGCTGTGTCCCCCAAAGGTTTATCCATCTGACTACTTGCTATACAGAAGGAGCCTGAAAGAAGTTTGGGTTTTATTCACCTGTTTAATTTCTGCAGAATGCTGGGACATTGATGTTGGAGTAACAGCTCTGGCAGTTTCGCGACTACTTAGAGCTTTTCTTCAGAGGGTATATTTCATTACATCAGGTTTTTAACTGCTGTATTTTCAATACTTGTAATGTCTTAATATCACAGTGTATATATATTGAAGAAAAAAGCCCAAGTTTTATGGGGTGCAGAAAAATGGAGAAGGAGCCATCTGCTTGTTGGGAGTCAATCAGTTATTTTTAGCATTATTTTGGAATAGATGTTGAATATCTAGTACAGAAGGGGATTGCAATGGTGATTCACCAAAGTATGACAATAGGCATTGCAGAGGAATTCACAGTTCACTGTCCATGGTGTCCCTGCAGTGGTGAGTACTGCAGCCTGTGACAACTACAAGAGGCTGCTGAGGGCCAGCAGCATCAGATCAGCCATCCCTTAAGGTTTTCTCTCCTTGCTGCTTTACCAGAGGCCAGCAGCTCAGCCAGCTTTCTCTGACATGGAAATACTTCCAGGCTTCAAAATTGCCACTAAGAGTTTGTTGTCACACACTTGTCTCATCTGCTGCTACAGCCTTCAGAGGTGAGTTAGACTGGGGAGGGCCAGCAAACAAAACGTCTGCTTCACTAGCTAGTGAGTAAATGGCTCATGGTGGAGCTGTGCCAGATACATCTATTTTTTCCTACCCCTAGAAGTGCTGAGGCTGCTCAGTTACCCTCTGAGTCAGAAAGAGAAAAACTGGCTTAACAGCCACTGATCCCTTGTCGCCCCAGGGAGGGCTGTGACACCAGGGATGCCACCCATCAGGCAGGAGGTCATGCTTGTGTCCTGTAGCCAACACCAGATAACTATCTCTGATTGTGAGACTTGTTCTGGTTGTCCAATGAAACAGGCAGTGGATGGTGTTTTTGTCAATATTGATGCAAAATTATATTTTGAGACATTTGGCAAGAGCTAAGTGCCACTTGTGAAGGATGTATCAAAATGAAAGATGAGAAACCTTTGGGTTTTTATTTTTTAAAAATGTGGTGAAACAGAGCAGTTGGAGTTCTCTGAAATATTTTGCAATGTAACACATATCAAATATTTACCAGATTTTTTTTAAATTCAAGTGGAAGTTGTGAATCCTTCTAATGCTTCTGAAACTGCTTGTTTGACAAATAAACCCTTCATCCAGAAACTTCACTTGACCATCTTGTTAGCACTGTAGTATGTTTGCACTGCTAACAAAATCATCCCACTCACTAATCCTGATGCTTGCACTCTGCCATTTTCTAAAGTGACAGCTCAGTTTGAGAGGGGAGCAGAAGTGAAGATAGTTCAAGTTAAATCTGCAGCAAGGACAGAGCTGCACAAAACCAAATCCAGGCTAGAGCTCTGCAAAAATTTGCTGTCCTACCAGCTTGTTATTCTCCAGAAGTCTTAGGGCATCTGAATCTGCTTGCTGAACCATTTTGGCTGAATATAAAATAAAAGTAATAATTTTACATTGGTTGAAACATTTCCTTTTGAAATTTTCAAAACAAGATCAAGTTAAATTCTTATTTTGAAAATGCCATTCTAATTGAATTAATGTGAGTTTAAACTGAAGCTAAGTTAACACCACCAGATAAATTTCTGTAACTGGAAGATACCCATCCTTGCTCTCTGGCTGGGGAATCTGAAGAGTTACTACTGTCTCAATGGGACATCTGATGGCAGCATATCCTTCCCTGGTGTGGTGATGCTGCTGTTATCACATCCTTATCAATGTGGACAGGTGGGGCAGGTGTCATTTGTGGGCCCTGGGGAAGGGTCAAACAAACCCCAAGCTGGACCAGAGCTCGTGTTTTCAGCCAGCGTACTTACGCGAAGGGAGCTTCCAATTTCTTGAGGAAAAATAAGTGCTGAGGGAGCCCAGACAACCTGGGCAAGCCTCTGTAGGTGCTGGTGTCACCCAGCTGCTCAAGAGGAAAAGATTTGAAGAGGTTCTACCACAAAAGGTGTCCTCAGGAGAAGTTCTGACTTAGAAGTGCCTTTCTCCTCCTGGAGCCAGATTGGGCAGGGGGGAGCTGCATCTGACAGTGTCTTCCTGCATTTTGCAGCTTTTCTTCCTGTATCTTATTGTAGCCCTAGTGCTGCTGCAGCATTCAGTTGGAAAAAAACCCACCAGCCTCCCAAACCCTGTCCCTGGGTACTCCTGCCTTTCCCAGAGAGTGAAATCGCTCTCTCCAGATGTGATCATATCCATTAATCCCATGTTTAGAGGCCAATCATCTTTCCCTAATGTCATTCTTTGTGCAGATACTTCTCCATGCTTTTCCATAATGGTTTCAGCCAGGCCACAGCACAACAAGGAGTCAAAAAATGTAGCTGTTCTCACTCAAAAATTTCCATTTTTGAGTAGTCGGAGCATTTAAAATTAATATGCAAGCAGTCATGATATGGGAAAGCTTTTTTTATGCCACACCGCACTGAAATTTTTGTGATGTTTGCCCAGACACGATCGTAATTCAAGGAAACAGATGGGACCTGTACTGAGTGCAGGAGTCTCTCCAGCCACTGCTGCCAGCCACCGACCAGTCTCCCTTTGCCCTCAGCCTGCAAAACAGGTACAAGTTCCATTGCAACTACCCCAGCAAACCTTTGCATTGGAATTAAGAAAATTTTCTAAGGAGCTGTACAAATTTTTCCCCCAGTCTCTGTGTTAGGAATAATGGGAATACCATGGTAACAGCTTTCCCTTGCAAGAAGGAAGTGATATTTTGATGGGGGCTGCTACAGAAGATGGAAACAAAACTGATACAAATGCTGTGATTTTGAAATGAACTTAGTAAATTATAGATAAATCTTCTCTGGAATGCATTATATAGTTATCTCTCTTCCACATATTTTATCCTTTTATAGATTTTTATGAAAGGAATGAAAATACCAGGATGCATGGGACAAATAAAACACGAAAAGCAATAATAAAAAATAAAAGTTGATAATTTTCATCTACAGAAGGACCAGATTTAAGGATTCTGCAAAAGACACTGAGATTGTTAAAAAGAAATGAAGAACAACCCAATCTTACTGTAATCCCTAGCTATTGTAAATCTCTTGCAGTTTGAGAAAATAGATGACAAAGTCTCTTCACAGATAAGAAAAGCTTATTTGAAAACAAATAATACAGACAAATCATGGACATTAAAGGTTTTTAATTATTCTGGTACCAACTAAAGAAAATAACTGAGAAAAAAATAAAAGAGATTTATTTTCTGTAAAAACTGTAAAGAACTGTTTTCCTACATAATTTGAATAAAAATCCTGCAGAGGCTAGTGAAGACACCATTGAAGGAAGTAACAAAGCTCCAGTTACTAATGATTCCTCACTGTTCTGGCACAAACTTCTCATTCTCATTCAGGGCTGCTGAGCTGTTTTACCATCTGTAATTCTTCCCTCACAGTTGTGGGCTTAGGACTATCCACTTTGCAGTTGGAAGGACTGAAGAGTGGAGGCATGTTGTCACTGGATTACATGGTGACAGTTCTAGGGGTGTATGAAGTCAGGCTCATGAAGCTGTGTCCAGTTTTGGTATGTGTTCTCTTCGTAATGTATAAAAAGGGAAGGGATGCAGATGTTTTCATCCTCAGAATCCTTGTGAGTAATGGAGTATATTAAGAGAATAGTTGTTTAGGTATTTTTTTCACTTTCGTACCTAATGAACTGAGGCACAGACAGGCTTTCACAAAACCTGAAAGTTGGCCTGCTGTGCTAACCATTGCGTTCTCTGCAGAGAAAAGGTTTTACAATTGCTTTGTAAGGGTTGGTATTGTTAAAAGTTCAGTGTTAGCGACAAAGAAGTACTAGAAGAGGTCAGATAAGAAAGGCAATGCAGTCTGGAGTTGTTACAGGACTCCTGATAAGCAGCAAGGAACAACACTTTCCAAGAAGTATGAAAAAGGATGCTAGGAGTTAGTAGCTGGACAATGTGCTTTGAAGTACTGAATGTCTGTCTTGTTGGCAGACAAAACAAAGGAGTCTTTTATCTCTCAGACCCACTGGAATAACATAGAAGAAAGACAGGGACTAACCTTTAGCCCTGAGGCCAAGTCACAGATTGGTTTGCACCCCTATTGCTTATGGTGAGCTCTACCCAGAGCATACCCAGTGCATCCAGCCCACATAGAACTTAACCATGAATCTCCTTGGGGCCCCATGTGGTGTTCTAGTAGCCCTGAGGTATAAGCATGGTGGGTTTTATGTTTTTATTTTCTATTTGGATTTTTTTCTTTTCTGTTGGAGCGATGGTTTTATTTCATGAAGCTGAAGGTGCATGTTGCATGACCTGGGGCATGGCATGAGGCTGTAAGACCCAAACTGAGCATACAAAACCTGTTGGGATAACATTACAAAACTGCATGGAGCATAGACAGCCATGCCTGTTGTCTTCTCCATGCTTTGGGGGAGCACTCCCCAGAGTGAGTAATTCCCAGGAGGGTGCTGAGGCACTGGCTCAGGAAGAGCTGCCTGGAGTAAACAAAGCCAGAACCAGACAGAGCAAAAAGTAAGAGCTGGGGATGATCAACTCTCATGACTGACTTGACTCTAAGTTAATCTAGAAAATGGGGGAATAGATTGTAAATAGTTAAACATACATGATCAAGAAAGAACAGCTGTTTTCATCAGATAATTTGCTTTTGTATTCACAGAAGCGGTAAAGAAATGCTTGTCATCAGAAGAGGCTGGGATCACTCAGTGCTGGGCTGGAAGCATCTGATATGTACTAGGGATGACCAGTGCCACACCAGCCCCAGCCTCGAGCCTCAGAGCCCAGCCCCAGCTAGTTTTGCAGGGAAAGAGTGGGGCTGCCATCACCCCAGGGCTGAGTACAGGTCCCAGCTTGAGACCTGTGAAAACACATGTGAGCACATGAGCCTTGGACAGGGAGCACGTGGGTGCAAGGGGGGCACCCTGGGGTGCGAGTGGGAGCCAGAGTCAGCCCAGTCCACCAACATGTGCCTGCACCACCCAGTCTCACCTGGGTCTGTATTTACACCTGCTTAGGGAAAGGGAATGGCTAGAAATGGCTGTTGGGTGCCTGAAATGGATTATCCCTGTGGGCTGCTTCCCGACAACTTGGAAAACACCCCTGCTCTAGGCAGGCAAGTGGTCGTGGGGCCAACACAGCCAGCTGGCCTTTCTGCCTTCTTCACAGTGCCCAAGTCGGGCTTTGAGGATTAAGAGAGTGCAAGATACTAGAAATAAAATTTCTGATGGAATGCCAGTTATTTGTGCATTCCTATGCAGCTCTTAAATTTATACTTGCCCTGGTTTGGTATGGTTGCAATGCAATGAGAAGGTACAATGTCCAACAATTTTCTTTCTTCTTTGCTTCAAATACAGTGCTGTGAGCTTCATGGCAGAGATAATAGAAAAGCAAAAGCCAGAAGGAAAGCAAATCCACTACCTTAAGAATTTTTAAAAAATACAAAACAAAAAAATAAGGATTGTTAAATTATAAACAGCCTAAAAGCAGATTTCTAGTGAGCAGATGGTAAGAGAGAGTTTTTGTCACTCAGAATGGTAGTGGTTAATTGAACACAAAAGATAAGAAAATAACAGATGCATTTATCAGTTAATTTGCTTTTCTATTCAAAGGCAAGAAAAATTATAGTGACTTTAAGTAGGAGTTGTATCCCTTTTACAATAGGAAAGGGCTTATTTAGAAGACAGCAAGAATAGAAGGAGGTATTAAAGATGTCTCTTAAGTGGATGACAGAAAGCAATAACTGGCTATATCTGCTGAAGTTTTCCATTTTTGTTGTTCTATCATGAAAACTCAGATCCCTGTTGATGCAAGAGGATGAAATGTGTTTGTTAATTATGTTTGAATAAGATAACAAACTGTGATCTCAAAGCCATCTGTAAATGTAAAACCAGGTGGCTGAGCAGCAGAATGAAGATCGCAAATAGAAGATCATAAAAATTTGGGGTGTAAGAACCACTTGTATATCTGGTCTGTTTATGAAAAAATGCAGTAAAAAGTTTCTATATTTGTAGGCCTTACCTTGAGAACAGAATTTCTCAGGACTCCCTTTTGCTCTTTGGCCCTTCTTTTTATCGAGAAAATTAAGTTTTGTGCAGGCTGCACTATGAGCAGATTCTCCCTGAGGTGACCTTTCTTCAGTACAGCCAGGTATGTTATTACCCCCATGTGACCTCCTGTGCTTCACCAAAGATGCCACTTGAGCCCCTTTGTGGAACATTCCTGTGGCTCCTCTCTACAAGTAGTGGCACGAGTGTGGCAGGAGATGAGACCTCCACACAATCAGTTGTGAGGCTCATGAAAAACGGTGCTTCGTATTTCTCTGGTTTCTTCCTCTGACCTAGATTTTAGGATTTACTCCCCCTCCCGCTTGGTTTGGGTTTGTTTTACTTATTCCTGGAAACCTGCTGCGATGATCTGAGCTACGGAGGAATGCTTGTCCTTCCAAATCTGAAGTCAAAACCCCTGTTCTGCACTGAGTGTGTCTTTTCAGTGTTTACCCATCCCTCTTTTTAAAGACAACAAAATTAACTAATTGAGATGAGACTTTCCACACAATAATCTTTCATAATACAGAATTAATTCTTTTCTGTAACAAGTGGGCAAATCACATAGAATGGGAAGAAGTACTTAAAAAAGTGAAAAAGACTGTTTTTCAGGAACATTTGTGTATTTTTTTTTAATATGAAGTACAGATTCACATTTTTTAGAAATCCATAAATTTAGAAATCATAAAATCCCAGATATTTCTAGTAAGCAAAAGCCATTTCCATACACTTGCCAAACTTGCATTCAGTTGATACATGCTTAAGGCATGGATATGTGAAGTATAAGAATGCTACCAAAATAAGTGTATACATCTTCCCTTTGTGAATATGATGTGCATATCTGTTAAAGACCTGTTATTTTTGTTACATGAAGTATGTTGCTGCAAACCTTTCCTCAGGATTATTACTTTAACTAGTAAACAAACGTAAAAATAGGTAAAATTGTGTTGCAGTTAGTTAGAGCAGAATAAGATAGAAGTCAGTAGTGTCATTTAATTGAACATCTTGGGTTTGCAAACAAAAAAGTGTTCCTCTGCAGCATTTTAACACATGTTTTGGAAAATAATCTGTCTTCATGAGTGCTGAGAGGCAGTGATATCCAGACATAACTTGCGAGAGTCTTGCTCTGTGTATTGCAGGCATCTGCAAAGCTTATAGTATTGCAGCCCCTCCCTGAAATGAGGAGACATTTAACATTGCCATGGTTAATGTTAAATAAACAGTGCTGGAAAGCAGCTTTTAGAGTGAGCTCTGGTGTTTGATATGGAGGAGTTGTAACTCTGTAGGAAACTTCAGGTTGTTTCTAATATAGCATTCATTGTACCCTTAACCGCAGTGGGAGCATGTATCACTGGATCATGTACATGACTTTAGCTCTGTGTCAAAAGTAACCAGAAAATTGGAGCTAATTGCATCATCACGTGAAAGGGTTGCAGGAAAAGCATGAAGGTTTGAGATGGAGTAAAACATGAAACTTTGGAGAGATTTGATTTTTGCCTTATTGTGGAAAGTCTACCCTTTCCAACATTCATCATAGTTTCTTGGAGTTATATAAGGTGTTTTCCCTTCTGAAATGCATGAATTAATTGATCAACCCAAATTTCAGTTTAATTAAGCTTTCACTTGTGACTTACTCTTTGATGTGTGTAAATATATTCTGTATAATATCAGCTTTTTTTCATGCTGATTTTGAAGTCCTTTAAAAGTGAGATGGGGATGCCTCTAATTGAGGCATTGGCTCTGTATCTCCAAAGTATCGTGCCTCCTAATTATTTATTACTTCCCTTTAGAGAACTATCAAAGTGATATTTTGAAAATCTGAAATTTTGAATTTTCAGAGTACACACTTTATAAAAAAATGTTGGAAAGCCATTTGCAAGATTTCTTAAGCAATCAGAGCCCTTTAGGATGATTTCTGAATTGGCCATTACAGTACATGACACGCACAATGAAGTTAAATTATCGTTATTAAAAATTAGCAAGTAAAAATGAGACAGAAGCATCTATGTGGAGTGTTTCATTGCTGCAGATTCAGAATCTGAAATGCCTGTCACATCTGCAGCTCATTATGACCTAAAATGGGAGAATGCCTGGGACATCTGCAAGAACAATGCCTGGTGACTGCTGGCGCAAGTGGACATAGCTGGTGCAGGGTGTGCAGGGTGCCAGCAAGTCTTTATCCTTGATGTCACGTCCCACATTGCCTCCTGACAGCTGGCACAGAAGGTCATCATCGCCTTTGCAGCACTTTGTCTCAATTTGTATTGAAAGCACTGAGAAGCCCCATTATTTTTGAGGAGGGCATTTTCATGGGCAGCTGGTTGTTGCACATGCGCTGCTTGTGGACCCAGGTCTTGTTTTTCGTGCCTGTGGCCAGTAGCTCCTTAGCTGTCTGCATCAGGGAGGCACGGGCACGAGGCCAGGGAGCATCCAGCATTGATAGGGGTGTGTGCAGTGGCTTGGTGGGACCCCTTTCCCTGGGTCTTCATTCCAGTGTCACAGACATTGTGGGGGTGTTAGCATCCACCAGTATGGGTGATGGTCTTCATTCCATGTGGGTGGTGGGGCTTGGAGGGATTTGAATACTCAAACTCAGTGCAAAGTTCACAGGAACAGAAAGAGGTACATCTTACTCATACACATAAGAGGAAAGAAGCCCCTCTCCTCCTGTTTTCAACTCTGAAACAAAGAAAAATTATGAAGATCTTGGGTTTAGTATCCACAAAAATTGTATTTTCCCCAGCCTTGTTTTCAGGAATAGAAGAATCATTTTAACGAGCACATCCAACGAAACCAAAGCAAAGTGCTTCCTTGATATAAGCCAAACACCTGGCAGGGACACTGAAAGCCTGTCAGTTTAAGTTTGGCACAGCACTAAGCAACTGAGGGCGGGTGGGAGGCAGCAGCCAGCTGCTTTTCCCAGGAAGGACTTGTGCCAGACTCAGTCCACAAACATCCTGCAGCCGAGGTGATGCTTGCAAGACAAGCAGCACTGCTGTGAAGGTTTCCACTTACCTGGGTCACAAATCCCAGACCTAGCTTCTCTTGTCTGTAGTGTGCCACATGTGAAAGGCTGCCTACAGGAAATAGGTATTTACTACAACCTGTTGCTCACCAGAGAAATTTAGGACTCAGCAGTACAGGTGGACTCAAACTGAGCTCACCTCCATTCATCCGTGCACATGTAAACAGGAAAATAATGGCTAAATGGAACAAAAAACAACACCCAGCTTGACTCGACAGAGTTTGCCTGAGCATGTGTAGGGAAGTGGAGGTGGAGGAGAGGATAGGGGGGTTGTTTTGGAGGGATGGTACTGGGCAGAAAGCAGGCAGTCGTGTTTGCAGCAGCTCACTTCAGTGAGCACAATGCACACAATTACTGAAGTAAGAGATGTCAGTGAACAAATGCATTTGGCAAACTATTTGTGCTTAATGTATGCTGATTTGTGAAGTCTCTGGTGGTTTTCTTTGTCCCTTGGGAAAAAGGAGGGGGGAAAGAGAGAAAGTGTCCAGTTGCCATGACAACAGAACAGGGCTGAGGAGAGATGAGACTTATCATATTTTCATTTTTGATGCTCTATATAAAATTATGTAGGTAATTACACATTTACTGATTTGCCATGCGGCAGAGCAACTTCTTTTTAGGACACTGCATATCATGCAACACCATGCTGATCTCCTTTTAGAGCAGAGACACAAATGTATTGACATTTTGCTGGGAATATTGCTGGAGAAATTACAGCAGCAGGAACGAAAGAGGGCGTGACAGCAGCCCTGCTCTCCTTTAAGAAACAGAATAAGAATCAATTAACAAGTTGCCAGTGGAAACCTGGCTATAATTATAGCTCTATTATGCTGGCCGTGTTGTTTTCCATAGAAAGTACAGTTTTTAATTAACTTGTGGATTTGGCACTGACACCTACGCACTCCCTGGCAGGAACAAAGTCGGTGTTTCCCTGCTCAGGATTGGCATTTTATCGTAACTGAAGGTGCCAGTAGCACCCACAGAGCTGCCCTGAAGCCGGATGATCTGGGCATGGTTTTTCCCAGTCTGGAGGGAAGCAGGTGTAACTCTTCTCCCCACATTGTATTGTGTAAATAAGAGAGCAAAAGTTGTTTTCCTCAGTGGAAATGTTATCCTTCCTGGAGGGTACCTGAACTGACTGGTCAGTGGGGGGATGGAGGGAAGGAGCAGCTGGTGTTCCTGGAGGAAGAGTGGGGTGGAAGTGGATCTCTCAGTGCCCAAAGGCTGTGTCCTTCATGCAGTCCATGAGATGCTTGGTGCAGGAGCTGGGGGAGTACAAATTCTGGCCAATAGCCTGAACAGGACTGATTTTGCATTGTCAGGAGAGGCTAGGGAGGAAGCCTCTGCCACCTAGACCTCACCAAGATAGCCGTATGTTAAGTCTTTTGGGATTTTTTTTCTTCCACTTCTTTGCCTGCCACTTTTCTTGAAGGCAATACTGAATTACTTGAGGGAAGTAAGAATATTTCAGCTGTGGCAAACATACTGCTTTTAAAATGCAAATGTGTTATACATGTATACACCAGGCACTGCTGCTGCTTTTCTTCTGGCACCATGGCCTTGAGAGCAGTTCAGTTTTTGAGTGTAATGCAAAACCAGGAGGGGTTTTCCTACAGAAATACATTTCACTGAGTAGAGTGTTTCTAACGGTGACCTGTGTGGGGTGCTCAGGGAATGAGTCTAAAATGGAGGATGTTTTTAAAGCAATTTTTCTCAGTGGTATATTCTGCCTGCTGCTGGCAGCCAGCAGCTTGGGAGTGTCCCAAGCTGGGTGTCGTGTGTAGTTTGGAGGTCAGTAATGGATTTCTCTCTGAAACGCTCTGAGAAACCTCTTATTTATTCTCTTCTTTTTTAATTTTTTACTTTTCAAATACAATTTTGGCTATTACCACATCCTGTAGCATTCAGATTCAGTTATAATTATGCTTTCAGTAAAAAGATAATCCTCTGATTTATTTCAGGCCTGCTGACTGATAATTTTTCACTGAACAATTTTTATGCAGTAAGAAACTCTGAATACTCGTGCTGCCCAGGCTGAGTCTGTTCTGTGTCTTCTTGTGTGGAAGGCTTTCCAAGCCCCAGCCTGTCCTTATTCTTCTCAGCCCTTTTCTCATTCCACTGTGTCCTGTCATTGCTTGGAAGCTCAGTAAACTCTGACTCACCATGCAGGAATTAATGGAACCAAACAATTATTTTGAATTGTGCGATGCTTAGATTGCATTTTTAAGTCAAGTTAGAGGAAGCGGGTTTATCCATGTATATACAGTTTGAAACAGCGAGCTAAGAAGGATAATAAATGATACTGTAAAAATAGTTTCTGAAACATTTCCTCAGTTTTCTTTGTGTGGCCAGCGAACTACAAAATCATGAGTCAGAGCAAGCCAATAGGTATAAAAGGTGATATGGAACTAGATGACCTTCAAGATGCCTTCCAATTCAGACCATTCCAGGATAAAAAAGCTGATGGGTAACTTACTCTGTATTGAATGTTTCTCCACCTGGAATCCATTGTTTGCTTAATTTAACATGTTTTCACCATGTGTCTTTGAGTTGTTGGTGTTACTTTATCATCTGTCTGTGAAAGAGATTACACCACTAATAAACAATAACATGAATATTGAGCTGTGGCCACACAGCGGGGAGATCCCTGTGTCCCTGCAGACTCATAAACAGTTCAAGAGTGTTTTCCCCTTTTGTAGTATCAGAAAACAAACAAAATGCTGAATCTGCACCATGGTCATTGTAGGCAGGCAAAAGCTATACTGTGCTTAAGGGATTCTCTGAAGCACTCACGAGCCTTGAGCCTTGAATGAGCAATGAGGATGGTGTGGGGATGGAAAGAGGCAAAGACACTGCTGTAACTACCTTCCTGGTTCTGAAGTGGGTGGGTAATCAGACCAGCCCAGGGATAAAATGTGGTAGGATGACATAATGCAAGTTTATTTTCCCTCCTTCAGAATATCTCTGGAAGAAGTCCTTGCAAGGTGAACCTCAGCTGCATGAGACCACCGCCTTTCCTGGCAAGGCTTTGAGATTTGCTGTTTACAAACCTGGGTGGGCTGTTGCTCTGTCAGGACTGGCCAGGGAAGGAGCGTACTGTGGGGTGCTTTTATGGGACTCCATGTGAGATCACAGGACATCACTGGGAGTGCCAAGTGACAATTTCAGGTGTTACTTCTTCTGATTTTATGTTAATAGTTGGGGCAGCCCTGAGAGATGTCCCTCCAACACAGGAAAGGAGTCCTGGGAAAAAAATGTGGTTGGGTTTTCGTTTGTTTGGGGGTTTTTTGTGGGCTTTTTTTTCTTTTTTTCATTCTAGTACCTGGAAATGAAAAGGAAAACTCACAGTTTGCAAGCAGCTAGCTGCCTGTAGATTGCATTTTGGTAAATCACCTGTAGCACTGTATTTATGATACTTTACTGTGCTGATTTTTGTTCTCACAAAGGGCAGAGGTGCTTTCAGAGCCTCAAGGTGATTTGTGAGCAGCAGGGTTGGGGTGCTTGGCCTCAGCAGCTCCCCAGGTTTTTCTGAGCCTGGCAAAGCTCATGAGAGTGATGGCAGCATGCTGCTGAAGGTCTGTTTTCTTAAGGTATGCCATCACCCTGATGCTGTTTGGATGGGAATGGAGAATTGTGGTGAATGGAGTCACTGAGGCTGGGAGGAATGGGTCGGGTTTTTATTTACAACAGTCAAAGAAATTAAAAAGGATAAAAGTTTCCTGGTTCCGATCACCTTGTTAGGGTTAATGCAGTGTACCAGAGCAAAATACAGAGCTTTTTCAGAAATTGTTTTCCACCTGATAGGATCACTTCAATTCTTTTAAGTCAAGGAAATCCTGTGTTTCCTCAGCAGCTGCTGCAGTAAAGATGACTGGTCACTTTGCATATGTATTTATATTGCTGGAGGTTTTTTTCACTTTATCACTGAATGGCCCTTTACAAATAACAGGTATTCAGCTGCTTAAAGTGGCTGGACATTTGACATCATGTTTCCTGAAATCTCGCGTGAAAAGATATTTTCATCAGAGATGCATGACCATTATTACATGGCTAGAAAATTTACTAAAACAGCAGAAATGGTGAATAGAAATGGCAGCATGCAGGCTGTAAGAGGAGAGACTAGGATTCCAGCAAAGTTTGATGTCTGGGACATTTTGACATAAGACATAGAAGCAGTCTGAAAACAGACCACACATTCTTACTCTGAAACAAGGCGCTAAATAGGGTGATCAGAAATATACCAGTAATGGTACAAAAGGTACAAAATAGAAGAATCCTAGTTTTGCTTGGAATATGGAAAAGTGGGATGAGGCTTAGAAAACAGGGCAATTCATGGAAGGGAAACAATATGAAAGAAAAGAAAAAAGACTGAGAAGTGGCAGAATTAGCCTAGTGATTTTGCATTTAAAAGTTGCAAAATCCTCCCTCTCTCCTGGGTCTCTGGAGGGTACATGTCAGCAGATCATGGCAGGGAACACGTGACATGTTGTGCATGACAGGCACAACCTTTACATCAAACATCAGTAGAGAAACTGGTAATCTGTTGTGGCTGTAAGACTTTCTCTGTATTTTTAAATGCTGTTGATTACAAGAAAAAGGGCAAAGTGGACCTTGTCTTTTGGGCAGTATGTCTTTTTAACAGGAATGGCACTGACAGAGTTCATGTACTTTTTTGCCATTAAACAGGGCCATTAATTCTGAGCTTCTGCTTCAGACCTTTTGTTAACGTTGAGATGCACAGTGCTCCAGTCCTTGTGTTTTGTACAGTTGTGAAGAAAGCTTGTGCTTTGCTTGTCGTTTTTCTGAACTTTTGACTCCAGATAAGTGATTTCTGGACCCATGCCTTAGTGCTTGTTTTTGTATTTACCATGGGCCAGTGAGCTTTTGGGCTGTCAGTGATTTTCAGAGTTGTTTCTGTCCTCCTGTTTGACCCTTTTCCAAGGGCTTTGGAGACTAAGCAAAGGTGACCAGCCACCTTTGTAATTCCACTTCAGGAACAGAAGATGATCTACTAGTAAAGTACCTACTAATTATCTAAACAGCTGTGTAATTCATCTTGGCTGTCTTCATATGACAGAACTACATTTTTGTGGGGTTTTTTTGTTGTTGTTGAGTGGATTGTTTTTGTTGTTGTTGTGGTTTTTTGTTTTGTTTGATTTAGTTTGGTTTTTGGGGGTTTTTTGTATTGGTTCTTTGTTTTTAGGGTTTTTTTTGGTTTTTTGTTGGTTTTTGGTTTGGTTTGGTTTTATTGTGGTTTTTTGTTTGTTTGTTTTTGTTTGGTTGGGGTTTTGGGGGGTTTTTTGGGGCTTTTTTTTGGGTTTTGGGGGATTTTTAGCAGTGAACGATAAAAGGTCAAATTTTCTTACGGTTCCTTGCGTGAGGTTTCTGTTTTTTGATAGGCAGTGTCAGGTGTTACCATAATAAGGTATAGGAAAGTTACTTAATTACTGTCATTTAGTTTGAAATTGTCGAGGTTTTTTGCTGTTCATTGCCTCTTTAGTTGGTGTACTTTAATGAACTTCACTGGTAGGATAAATGCCTCTTGGGTCATCACAATATTAAGTGTGTGAACCCTGTATGCAGTAAGGTATGGTGTAACTATTTTTTGCTCCTGTTATGTGATGGATTTGGTACCTTCAATTAGGAAACAGAAGAAGCTGAATTACATCTGTGAACATATGGAATTAGAGCTCTTCAAGCTGCTGTGTTCTCTGGGAAGACACAGCAACAACATACCAGAGAGAAGAGGGGTGGTGAAAAAGTGCCTTTTGAGGAGACAGGAGAGATAAATGCCAGGAAAGAGGGCAGCTAGCCTTTTTACTCTGGGGGATTTTCCAAATGGGTCTAGTTTGCGATGACCATCCAGAAATTTAGACATCAAGCTAAAGTAAATTGGTTTAGTTCATTATTTACCAAAACCTGCAGCTCAAGGTAAGACGGAGCTACGGAATTGGTTCAGGGTTTTCAAAACTGTTTATGTGGATATAAACTAAATGATGCAAAAAGGTCTAAATATAAAAAAGAAAGTAAATTGAATCATTTTTTTATTCAAATGAAGGACTTGAATAGCATGGAAATTTTTTTTCTTGGTTGATTGGTTGGTCGGGGTTTTTTTTTTGCTTGTTTGTTTTAGTTCGGTTTGGTTTGCCTGTTTGTTTGGGCAGGGAAGGTTCAGCCAGAAAAGAAGAAGACAGTAAAGCTCTGTTTAGCTGTTTTGGTTTCTTTTTCCCCCAAGATATTCTCCCTTTCAGGAGAAGGCTGGGTAACCTGTCTACCTGGAAACACCAATGTACACAAATGTATTACAAATGTAGTACCCGGATCCATCAGTTTTATTCTCCTCTGGCACTTGGTTGTTGTTAAGGGAAGAGCTCATGATCCCTTTCTTTCTGCCTGTCTTCTGACTTTTCTTTCTCAGTTGAAATAGCATTTCTCAAATCATACTGATGTCAAAATTGAGACATTCTGTTCTTTGCATGTATAGTACTGTCAGCTGATCAACATGAAATTTTCTTCTATAAATCTAGCTGTAAGTAAATGTATATGAATTCCTGGAAAACACTGTACTGTAACAGTGGAGTGCTGTAACACACCATGAAAGTTCTTCAGGACTGCGCAAAATAGAGGAGGGACACTGTGTTAGACTGAAGCTGTCTCATCCGGATGTTATCAGAAGAAAAAGTTGTTAACAAATGGCTAACCCTGAGATACAGAGATATGGTATTTTGCTGTGCAGAGAGATACTTCGTATGCATTCTTCTCAAAAATCTGGCTCAGTGTCAAAATACCTTCCTGCTCTTTCATAATAGAAACTCAAACAGGAGTAGCACAAGTCTGTGACAATCTCTTGGAGGCTTTACTCCTAGGAAATGTTTTGCTCCCCAAAGGTTAGTAGTTACTCTTGGGTGGAGGGAGCTGTTTCAGAGGTCCTTGTATAGCCTTTCTCTGCTCAAGTGATGTTCACAGTCAGGAGCCCAGTGATCTCCAACATGGTTCTGATTCTGAACAACAATTGATTGTGCTGCAATCAGCTGCTGAAAAACATGCTTCTATTTTCCATATCACAAAATTAAAGAGTAGTTGGCTTTCTGTCCTCATTTTTGTTTTCCTTTCCACAGTTGTGTATTTGCGTTTTGTCCACAGGCCAAGTCTGTGTGGTTCTTGGCAGGCTGCTCGGACATTTTTCTACTGAGCTTTTATCAGAGCATCTTAGTCTGGGTTATACATGAAATAATGCAGAAAGGCTCAAAAAAGGAAACCTGTACTACAGCCTTTAATTAACACTGTGTGATCGGCGATAGGCGAGCCACAGATGCAATTTCATTTTGATGCTCTATTGCTTTTTTGCTCCGCAGTGACATTAATAAATAGATGCAGGCGAGCATTTTAGATTTCATTACTGCCTGAAACGCCTTTACTTTTTGGCTTGCCCCAGTTCTTTTATGAGGCATCATCGTGCTCAAATTAGAAAGAAACTAAGCTGTATGTCACTGCTGAAAATTATTGGATTATTCAATTACTGTGAATGGTGCTCACAGAACAAAATATTCAAGAAATATTGAAGGAAAAATCCCTAGATAACCTAGCTACATAAAGGTTACATGTTCAGGCATGGTTATAGTCCAAATGTAAGGCAGTGGGGTGAGATTAGGGCAAGGGGCAGCTGCAGGGTTCTGCATTGTGGCTGGTGTTGTTTGGAGTGATGAATGCTGCGCTGGCCCTTCTGGTGAACTGTCAGTGTGATTTAACAGAGGAGGGGAAAGAGGTTCATGAGGCATTCAGGGCTGAGATCTCCCCAACAGTTTACAGGGGTGCTGATGGGTGCAAGGTGGTGTTCTGAGCCAACCAGGCCTGGGGACCAGGAAAAATCCCATAAGACTACACTGATTTCTTTGTCACCTGGCAGTTCAGGGAAATGGATAACAAATGGCATGTGGATACCTTCAGTGTGCTTCTCTTTAGAAAATGGACCTTTTTCTTTAGCTGAATGACTTAAGGCAGGAGCTAGTCACAGTTTCCATGCTGAACTGAGCTCTGGGTTACCTAAAGCTGAATATCTAAATTATTTATATTGCCAAGCCTGCATTGGCATCAAGCATGGGATTAGGCTGTTTTGTTCATGTGTAGGCTAGAGTCACTGGTTTGAACCAAACATAACCTTATTAGGATTATATCTGTACTTGCGCTTCAAACTTTGGCCATCTTTCTCCCAGGAAATCTGTGTTTGTTTTATTTTAACCACAACTCCTTCATGGTAATAAACATTCCTGTTTAGTGAAGAATTTTAGGTAACTGAGAATACTCTGGATGGTGAAAATTTGCCTTCGGTTGTCTAATAGACAGTACAGAAGTAGGTAAGTCAGTCAACAGCAAAATAGGTATTACAAAAAACCAAAGCATGAATTCATTAATTTTAACGATAATGTTGCTGTTTTACACCAAGCTTAAGTGAATATAAATGTAACTTATTGAAGAGTCACTGGCAAAAACCATCTGTGCAGGTTTTTCGAATCACATCTGTGCTTAAACTAGCTCTGCATTCTAAGAAGCAGCAGCAGCAGCAGCAGCAGCAGCAGCAGCAGCAGCAGCAGCAGCAGCAGCCGACCTTCAGCTGACTCCCAACAGCATTTCCCCTTGCAGCAGCAGCAAGGAGCGGCCAGCAGCTCTGCTGTAGTTGTTTGGGGTGGTGGTAAAACGTCAGACCTTTTATTTTTACCACTAACACGGTCTTCCCATGTTTGTTATCAGCAGGTGGTTTGGCAGGATAGTTCAGATTCGATGCTTTAAGCGGAGAAATGGTGAATTGAGCTAATTCTTAATAAGGCTAGTTATCCCTTCACTGTTATTTGCAGTACTGTGGTTAATAGGGCATCAGGACTCAGTCCAAGAAGTTGAAAGAATGAAACAAAAAGCCCATTGTCTCCGTTGTGATGAAGGTAATTAAAAGAGAATGGGACTGAGGGGTTCTATATGATGCAAATCATTATCTTTGAGCTTTTCTTACACCTCACACCTTTTGACTCAGATGAAGTTGACAAGTTTTTCTGCTCTATAAATTTGGTTCACAACTCAGTGATGGCTTTTTTGCTCATCAAGGGATGCAAAAGGTTTTTGTTATGGTCACTGATTTTCCAAGAAATCTTAATAATTTGCAGACATCTGCATTCATTTAGATGCACAGAAGGAAAAAGACTATTTCATCTTGCTTCTTTATTTGTGACAGATCTCTGGTTTTGTTAAAAAAAAAATGCACCCAGGGAACAAATCCTTAGGGAAATCACCGGAAACAATTCCATGTTACATTTATAGATCCAAATATGTTATCCTTGGCCTTTCTTGAAATGCTCCAGTGGGATGTCTACATGAATATCTCAAAGGTAATAATATTGATGAAGTTAAAGTGATATGGAAAACTGGCTGGTGTAATTATTCATTAAAAAATTTTAGAGCTGCTGTGAGCATTGAATCCCAAGTCATGCTAGCAGCTGCGAGACAAAGCGGGAGACATGCCAGTTTTGAGAGGTATTGTATAAACGGCATTTATTTGACTGAGAATGACATAAGTCAGAGTTGTCAGCATCTTCTGAAGGAGCGTGAAGTCAGACTACTTGTATTTTTTGTTACAATTATTACTAAACTTGACTCGAACGGGCAGAGATCATTAAATATGTTTTTAATGCTGCTCCCACCCCCACACACTTCCAAGCCAAGGTCAGAGGCCAGCCAGATAGCTGATTATTTCATCTCCCACCCTGCTGCACAGACAGTGTATTAGAGCGGCACTAATGTCTGTGCTAAGATTAGTAGCAAGCCACTTTTAATCTTAACTTGCAGTTGGACACGTCTGACCTATAAAGCGTAGGTGATGAGAAGTGATGTCAGATTTAGTGGCTTTCCTCTGCTACAGTGGAGATTGTCAATTTTGTGGCATTTAAAACTGTTTCTTCTCTGCTGGGAGCGATGACTTAAGGCAGCAACTAAAGTCTATGAAAATGCAAACTGACCTGCAAATACTCGTCAGCAACCTGGCAGTTCCCAGCCTTAGAAGTGAGCACATTAAAGGAGGAGGCAGTCCACATTCTCCAGGGCAAGGAAGTGACTTTCTCTGCTTGTGAGGATTAAGTTTATCAGGGTCATTAAATTCTGATGTCAAGTGTAACTTTTAAGATATGATTTTTTTGAATCAGCTTGTCTGTGGAAAACTTTAAAGCATTATTTTTTCTCTAGTTTCATACCACTTTCATAACACATTTCTTTGCTCAAATGGTGACACAAAATAGTATATTTGAGGCCAATGAGATCTTTTGATGAATGCTTTTGTGTCTTGATCTTTTGATGAATGCTTTTGTGTTTTGTGATGATCTTTTGTGTCCGTAAACTGCAGGCTGGAGCATCTCAGATTCAAGAAAAAATGCAGAAGGTGTGTTTTGACATGACTGGCTAACAAAAGTAATGTGTCTCCAAACTAATAACTACATTAGATACAATTTTTCATGTTCATTTTGCAAAATATTGCTGCATAATCCTATGACCTTGCTTTTTTTCCAAAATACCACCATGGAACAAATGATAAAATTTCATCCTGTTACTTGTTTATTGGCATCACTTGTGTATGGGAATATTTCTCAGTGTGCTACTAGGACTGAATAGTTTGTCAATAATATATCCACTCTTTAGTTCAGTCTTGCAGTGATCTTAATCTTGTTACGTTCTGATGTTGGGGTGGCTTCAAGCTTCACAGCCTAGGCCTCTCTGTAGTGAGCTGTGTGTTAGTGCAGATACACCTTTCACAGGTATGCACAAGTCTACACATGTATTATTGAGAATTTTACACAGGAAGCCTTTTAAGTTGTCAGTGGCTCCCATGGTGTCATCCACTAAAAGATGGCCTCCTGTCAAATACCTATTTTGTCTTTTTTAAAGCCTGAATATAGAGTCAGGTTCCTGGGCTGTCTCAAACGTGATCCTGGTTCCCATGTAAAGATGCTAGCTGCAGGTAATCCCCTTCTGAGCAAGGAATTCCAGAGCATGTGGTGCTGGAAAGGTCAAACTCATTTGCAGGGAGTTATGTTTAACTGTGCGATGCAGAAGTGAGCTTCATTACTTGTAATTAATCCTCACGGTTCCTGTATGTCAGTTTACAGACACAGCCGTGAAGGTAGTCCATGGAAGATAATTAATATTTGTTATTCCTGACTTTGAAAAGACTCTGGATAGCAGTGTTTATACTGCTAGAGAGAATCTATGAGGAAATTCCCTGATTAAATCATCAGTGCAGTTCTCTGCCTTAAACTGTTGTTTTACAGTAATTACTGCCCTTGCACAACAGAAGGGCATGGGGTGATATGGTGGAAGACACACACTGGCAGATTTTCACAGTTTCAGAGAAAATATCCTTTGGGGAAAGGTCAATGCAGTTATCGAGCAGGTTAATGCTCTGGCGTTCCCTGAGGGCTGTTCATTGATATGAGTGTGGGGGGGAGGTTCCTTTATAGTATTTTTATTTTAAAACTATTAGGCTGCTCAAAGAGAGTGAATGAAATCTAAAAATACATGTTTTATTAAAAGAAGACGTTTCTTTTAGAAAATGTAGGTCAAATTCTCCACAGTTGTCAGTGGGAAGTTAGAACAGCTAGTTGTAGCTGAAAGTAGAAATTATTCTCAATTCTGTGAATTTCACCTTGGGTTCAGATGAGATTTTGGCTCCCTATTTGCATAGCAGCCTCTGCATACAATCTTACCATTCTTTTTCTGTATTGTATTGTAGATGTAACTGAAAGATTGAAGAAGAGTGATTTTTGTGCTTTGTAGGTCCATTATCAAACAGAAGATATAATCTTATTTTGTGTTTTGATGTTGATGTGAAGCATTTTTCAATTTTATGTAAACTCTGCAGCTTAAAAATACGAAGACTGATTTTTGTGCAATTTTATGGTCTGCAAACTGAGAGATTATTTAGTACCTCATACAAAATTTTACTCTCTGTAGTCCAACTCTTTCATTTCTTCTTTTTTGTCATTTCTGTAGGAGAAACAAATATACGAAAGGCTTCTTCGCATGCTAGAGTTTTGAGAAAATATTTCTGGATTAATGTAGGTACTCACTGGTTTTTGGCCAGTTCTTAAGATGTAGAGTTTTCTGGTTTGAATCACAACTTTCTCTCATTAGAGTGACTCTAAATTACTGTGGAAAGAAGGAAAGTAAGTTTTGGGAAAATACTTCTGTTAGTGGAAGGGCTTCTTGAATATGAAATAGCCTATTTGATATAATGCTGGTATTTTATTGGTTTATGAACTAGGGTCAAACTTCTTGGCTATGAATTAGAAAACTTAACTGCCTGGATTTTAGTGCCATCTTTCTGGCAAGTGTTCAGTGATCCAGTGAAAAAATTAATCTTTTTTCTACTTCACTGGTTTGGCCATCATAAGCAATGTTATTATGGACTCTAAAGTAGCAGCTTTTTGTCTTTTGTGACCTAGTACTCACATTGTCAGAAGTGCTGCATTTGCCACCTTCATGGTACTAATTAGTATGTTTATAATGAGTCTCCAATATTGTAATCCTCATCAGTCTACACACCTGACAGCAGCTTGCATATCTCAATGGCAGACAAAGTCAGGGAGCTAAATTCTCTGCCATATGGAAGTTGGCTATGAAAATGCACTTCTCTCTAATTCTATCCCAAATGTTTTGGTGTTTTGAAAGGTGTCCTTTCTTTATGGATAACGGGTTACAAACATTGGAGAGTTTTTATGCAGAGGTTTTAAGAACAAAGGAATAATATTTTAGAGCAAGAAAATAAATAAATGGATAGATAGGATTATAGTCCTAAAAGCTAGTGAATGGAAGGATTTCATTTTCAAGGTTTGCTGTAAAGTTTGCTCTCAGAATCATATGACAGCCATAAATGGCACAGGGTGCAGAGTTGTAATTTCTGCAGGGAAGTCATGTTTATCAGGAGTGGCTTGTTTGCCAAAGTGTCAAAAAAGCTGACAAAATAAAACATCATGTTGTCACACAAGGGATATGGTTGGGAAAAGTGCGTGGTGGAAAGTGAAAAGCAGAGGAGAGAGAAGGAAAAAAGCTTTACCTGCAGTATACTGGGATACTTCCATCCAGTGGTAGCATTATGGTTTTGACAGTCCTCATTACAGGATGGGTTGTTTTGCAATGAATGCAGCATCACCCAAGCAAGATGGAGCAGGTGTGGGCTGAGCATTTGGGATCAAACAACAGTTGAACTTCTGGGGTCCCCCTGGGTGTTGACACATGCCACTGGCTCTCCCAAGTGCTGTGGTGGTGTTGTGCTGTGTCCTCTGTGCCAGCAGGATTTATTTGAATCCACAGAGATGGCTTGTCTAGTCCTACTCACCACCAGCCTCCCTTCTCCTGCTACCTCTCAGAAATTTGCTTCCACTAAGTTTGGAGCAGTGATGTAAAATATAAACTTCCCATCCAATTTATTTCTGTCTAAGGATTTAGAGGCATAGGACCTGAAGCTTTTTTTGCCTCTGGCTTAAACATTTTTGTACTTGTCCTGCCAGACTGCTTCTAGGCAGGGGGTCCCCATCTCCTTATCCCATGTATTGCTCTCAGTGCTTTTTCTCCCTTTCCTTTCCCTCTCCTGCTGCTGCTGTGGTTTGCCCAGCTGCATGAGGGAGCAAAACCAAAGGGAAATTAATTATACTTCATCTTGGGTTAATTTTCATATGAGTTAGTTCCCTGACCCAGCTCACTGCACAGCATCCAAATATTCATGCTGACAGGAGCAGACGGGAGAGGAAAGAGCAGCTGCAGGTGGTGAAGAAGGCCAGAGCATCCTCTCCAGCAGCAACGCTGCTTTGCACTGGGGCTGGAGCTCCTCTGTCACAGCATGTTAGACAGAACTACCTCAGGAGGGGTGTTTGTCACTAGGATGTTGCACTGAGGACTGGGACAGCCAAGACACAGAGGTTGCAGCCACTCACAGAAGGCTGGCACTGTCCCAGCCCACCTCACCAAGGATTGCCATGATCATCTTCCTTCCCAATTTTCACTGATTTCTGTTTTTTTGAGTCATGGAAGGTATAGATAAATTCTTACTCTCAAGGCTTTTTAAAAGGAGCTGCACTTGGGAGAAACTTCTCTTAATAAGGTCCTGTCACTTTTCAGAATTTTCCAAATCCATAGTAAAAAGAAAATGTGTGATTTCCCCTAATAATAACTTCTATAGATACTTAATATATTGGTTATTATTCATGGTTTTATGTTCTTATACTGTGTGAATTGCACTTTACTGTGTGTCATTTTTTATAAGAAAAACTACTTTTTCCTTACTTTTTTTGTGAAATAATGCACTGTCGTTCTTGAGTTTTATAATTCCCTGGGGACTTTTTGAATATTTAAAAGATGAGCTTGCTGTCAGCCTTCATACCTCTGCCTTTTTATTTGAAGAAACTATTGGCATCTTTATGTCTAAGCTCAGGTAGAGGAATACATTCCTACAAATTTCATACAAAGCTTATGTTAATGTACATTGGATATGTAATAGTAATATGATTTCTTTAGGTAAATAATACATTTACCACTTGCAAAGCACAGACTTTGGTGGAGTTTCTTAAGGAATAGCTATAATATTGAGTTCTTGGGATTAGCTTGCTGTTTTTATTCCTGTCAAAAGTGCAGGGTGTTTTGTTTCAGCACCAGGGATGCGGTGTGCACGAGGTGCTGTGCCTGGTGTATGTGCTGGACCCAGCACCCTGATATGTGGGGTCTGCCCCAGAGCACTCTTCAGTTTTGACTGTTTGCAAGCCCCAGCACTGGTAAATGATCACCCTGGGACAATGGAGGAGAGCAGAGGGCTCTCTGAGGTCCCAGTGCTCACTGAGCTGGGGATGGGTTTATGCAGTGGCTGGTGGGGCAGGGAGCTGGGATAAACTTGTGTAGCAACTTGGTGAGAAGGGCTGAGTGGAAGGAGGACCCCCAGGAGAAGGGACCTTGTTGGCCACCTCCTGTTGCTTCTAATGGATGGCGCCTCTTTGCAAGTCCTCCTGCAATCTGTGTGTGTGGTATCTCTTCATGGGTTTGTGTACATACATACCTTAAAGCCAGACTGGTTTCACAGAACTCTCTAACTTATTATTTCCTGACCAGCAGTTTGTTAATGCAAAGTGCATGCATGGGAACGCAGAGGGCTCTTGACCTGCCTGGTGCCTGGCAGCGAAGTTAAGTGAGCATGAAATCATTAACACAAGACTGCATTTGTTTGGAATTGCAGTATAACACAACCCTCTTGCAGTGACCAAAGTGTTAATGGATGTAAAAAGGTTGCAAGTGCTCATTGGAGTGGCATTTTTGGGTACATGCTATGCCTGGTGCAGGCAGGGCTGGTCCCTCAAATCAGGGCAGTTGGTATCAGAGGATTTTCTTGAAGAATCTCCTTTCCGCCCACATCCACCCTGGCAGTTTTTCACTAGGTCTGGCAGCTCTTTCCTGCTTTTCTTCACAGATTAATTTGAAACTGACTTTTTGCTGAGAATCCACTTTTTTATGCAATTAAAAATAATGTCATTAAAATAAAAAGTCTTCATCATGTTTTCTGTTGGTGCTTTGTCTGGGAGAAGCCTTGTTTAAAGCAAATCCTACAGAGGGTTTTGCAAAGGTCTGAAGAATGAAAAGTACCTAGTGAATGTTTTCCTCATTTAAAAAAAAATTCTTTTGGCTAAGTATAGCTCTGTGACTTGGCGTGAAAACTCTGAATTTATTTGGCTCTGTTGGTCTTGGCTGCGGCATGCATCTTCTGCTAATCTTGGAGAGTTAATGAATTAAGTGCAGTTACTTATTAAAGCAGCTGCACGGTGCTGACTTTGCAGGGAGCCTTGCAACCCTGATGCTGGCCTCAGGAGGCTGTGGGGCAGGGGGAGCTGGTGCTGGGGTTGCAGGAGCCAGTGTGGGGCAAGGGGAAGCTGTACCAAGGCCAGTGAGAACCATTCCCCAGCATGCATCTCTTTTTCACCACCACCACCACCACCAACTCCTTTTTCATCATTATTCCTCTGGTTTTCATCCTGTTTGGCTCCATAGCTTACCTTGCACCTGTGAAAGGGGGTTGTGTGTGCCCAAAAGTGTGCATGCTTTTTTCCCAAAGGTGCATCTCTCTACCAATCCTGCCTGCCCCATATCCTTAGATGGTCATGATTACAACAGATGTGTTAGTACTCCAAAAGATAATAAGCACTTAATTTACCTGCAAGTCTTGTATTACAACTGACGAGGTTTTGCAGGAGCAGCAGCTGAGGGCTGCAGGACATCCCCCTGCATGCCTTTTTTGTCTCTGCTGTACCCCTTCAAGGCCTCACTATATGGTACTTGCTTGTTCTTAGGAAACTGATCTTTCAGCGGGATGGTTTAGTCAGCACTGTCTCTTCAGTGAAGCCTCAAAGAACTTTGTATGTCTATAGAAGGGGTTTTGGTTTGGTTTTAATTTTAATGTCAGTTTTTTCATGTCTAACAATATGTGCCCCCTGTATTGGTGTAGTCCCCCCATTTTTGTTGATATCAGCAAAGCAAACAAGAAATTCTTTTACCTAGGAAAAGGTCTTGATATGTTAAATACAGCCTTTTAGTCTGAATCTAGATTTGCCATTAGATATTTCTATGTCTTTTCCCCCTAGGTTAAAGCATACTTTGTGACTGGAAACCTCTTTCTTCTATAACAACCTAAATGTTGTTAACAAGTCACCTCTGAGCTCTCTTGGGCAAATAAGAAAGTCTTTTGGTATTGTTTCGTTTCCTCAATCTCAGATAAATTTTCTATCATTTTCCTGAATCCAAGCCCTCTGTAATCTTAATTTGTCAGTGTTTTCCCCTGCTGGATGGGCAGCTGTTGGGACAGAGTACAGTACCTGCCTAAGAACTTCACTGCTGCCACAGACCCTCACCCTTTATTCCTTAATCCTTGCCAGTACACCTGTGATTTTTCGTAGGGCTGCAGGGGTTTACTGTAGTTCAGAAGAACCCTCCTTGTCAGGCAAGATGACTTTTTTTTTTTTTTAATAATTGGCACATCCACAGTTGTGTTTATCTGCCCCCCACCCCCACTCCGAATTTTGATTCTTCTCCAGCTGTTACTGAAAATTGATTGGTATTTTCTTTCAGATCATTCATGAAGACACGAAGCAGTTTTGTAACCAGATCCCTGTAGGCCCCATTAAAAAAGCCACTCTCAGATGATGAAGCCCATTTATGATTAGAGGGGTTTCATTCATGTGTATGAACTCATTGTCAGCTTCTTTTTAATCGATTTGGCATCAGCTGCATTGATTTTGTGTAAGTGCTTTTAAAAACAGTCAGGGTTGGTAGTTATGCATGAGTCTGGGTGCTGCACAGAAGTCTGTCCTGGGATTGTAGATTGATTCTGCCCATTGTTCTGTCAGAAAACAGCAGCAAGTTTGCTTGACCAGACCTGTTTCCTGTAAAACCATGTTGATTAGGGTTAATTAATTATGCTATCATCTTTTCATTAAGTGTATAAGTTGGACTGCTGTGTTTAGAAAGTAACGTTTCATTTGTTTTACAAAATACTTAGGATTCTGAGTCCAGCCTGCAGTGTATTATATATTGGAAATACGGTTTATTTGTTTCTCCCAGGCGTTCATCCATAAATTCAAGAGCGTGTGGAATGATGAGCTGTGATTTACCAGCCGGGCCATTCCTGAGTGTCTGCCTTTTCTTTATTTCTTGATTCATGTCCTCCAAAAAAAAAAAGTCATGATACATTATGGGTTTTAGAAGGCTGTTTGTGTGTGTTCGTTCCCCTTAGTTCTCTCTTCTGTCATCTCTCTACTTCAGAGCTTGACAGACTGTTTTAGCATTACTGATTGCAATAACACACCAACCAAAATTCATCCATGAAACAGAACTATAGTGCTGATTTCAAAAGCTTTAACAAAAGGCGTCCCATCTGGATCATTTAAAGCTCTCGTATGGTTTGTTTCAGAGTGTGAAAATTGAAACGCTCCATTATGAGAACCCAGAAGTAAAATTGGGTTTGATGTATAGCGAACTCAACAGTTGTTTTCCAACATGCTTGTTTTTTCTGTTCTTCCTCATTTTGTTTCATGTTAGCATTCATAAACAATTGAAGATGCCATTCCATTCCCTGCAATTTTTATTTTTGTTACCTTGTTTATGCTGTATTAAACCTTGAATGAGACCAAAATTTATGTGGTGACGATAACACTGGATTTGATACTGCTCCAGACTATTTTATTTTATTGATTGAGACATTTATTATTTCTATTTCTTTGATGGTTTTATGATTACCAAAGATATTTTCTTTTTAAAAGGCTAACAAAGTGCATTGGTATGGCACTTTGCATCCACTGATCTGGAAGAACTTTTCTGACATTCCTCATGGATGGAGGAGACATTGTTTTCCTGATCCTAGCACAAGTGAAAATTAGGCACAGATAGGATAGATATGGGACTCAGCAGCAGAGGAAAGTGCTTCATTACCCTTGCTTTTACCTTACTTATCCAAGTCTGTGACCTAGCACAGGGGAGCTGGAGAGAACAGACCTCTGTGTCATTAGACAACTTGCATCGCACTCATGTCAGATAATTCTTTATATATTTTTTACCATAGAAAATATTTAAACAGTTGAATTTTCTGTGCTTTATTCAGTCCAGTGGCATGTATTTCAACCTGAAGGAGTAACTCCCTGAGCTAAAATAAATCAGGAATATTGCTGCAGGCTGAAATGGTGTTTTGGTCATTGAGTGGTATGCTTTGTGACTTTGGTTGACAGTAAAACACAACAAAAAGAACAGTTTTATATTTGAAGTGTTCCAAGCTTGTGTTCCCAGCATCTGAAGAACAGAGGACTTGACAAAGAAAGCTGTGGACACATTGAAATGGCAGCCACCCTTCTCTCCCTAAGTTTACAGGGTCTCTTTTGGGAAATGGACTGTACAGTCACAAGTACACTGAAAGTGTCAGTCAATGATGTTTAGTAGAGAAGTCTCAGATGGCTCAAATTCAGGTGACAGTAAAGAACCTGAACATTGAAGCAATTAGATAGTTGTACATTTTTGTTAAACTTACAGTAGCAAAACACTCCACCAGTCTGGGACATGAACCCTGTGATTTAGTTTTCAGAGAGAAGAGAATTGGGAAGGTCACTTGGCACTGCAAAACTATCTAAAAGCTAATTTTTTGGGTTCTATGTGATTGTAATGAGTGAGTTTCCTTTAAAACTCTGCTTAAGGCAGGGTGTTGGGGAGGATATATTTGGGCAACATGGCTTGTCCCAGAACTGATGAAGGTAAGCAACAGCAAGGCACCAGCATTTTCCTACAGCCAGTGCTGCTGCGACTCAGTCTATGTGCAAATTTGTGCTGTGTCTCTCATTTCTTAATGCAACTCCGAAACAGAGGGAAGAGACCTGTGATGTGGCAAATGTAGCTCTGGTATGAGTGGGAGCAGCACTCATTTCAGCAGTACAGAAGTATTTCTGCCAGCTCCACATCTTTCCCTGCTGAGCTTTACAGTTTTGTTTTGCTGTGTGCGTGGCTTCATGCCCTGTTGAAAAGCCTTTCTCCCTTCAGAAGCATCCTTCCTGCTGATGCTTGCTGGAAGCATTTTGTGGTACCTTAGGGACACCCTTGGTTTTCAGTATGGTGGTAATGCACAGATAGCGCAGGAAAGCAGGAAAGAGTTTATCTGAGTGTGCCTTGCTGACTAGTTTACTTGTCCAGTGTCTTCTTTGCCACTACAAAAGAGGTACGGTGACACTAGTTTTTAAATTTTTTGCTCTCATTCTAAAAGGAGAACATCAGGTAAATTTGCGTCAATATATGATCCTCCTGAGTATATCTCCTTTTTAAAATGTTAAGAGCACAGATTCCCTTAAAACAATGCATCTAGTCTATTAAGGCAGAATTTCAGGTATTTTGTCTTGGACAACACTGAAGGAAGTGTGCCCAAAGAAGAGGTGACTTGCAGTGTCTTTTGCATTGATGTCTGTCTTAGCGGATACTCTGAAGAGAAGATCTTTTTTGTGTTAAGGATAGTTGCTCCCACATAGTGACATGGTGAGTTCAGTGTTTTTCATGTTTTCTGAAAATACAGCAATGTTGTTAATACCATTCTTGATTAAGGAAGAAGCTGATATTACTCATTTATGCACAGATGACTCTCCTTTCTTCACCTCCTCTTTACTGGAAGAAGTATGTGAAGTACCACCGGGGTGTTTTTTAAATATGAACTTTCACATGGTCTTAAAAGGTGGGCTATTTCAAACTGATACCTTTTCATCTATGGATATCAATGAATGGATAACACTGTGGTTTTTTCCCTAGCAGCTAGCAGAGAAAAGAAATTGAGGGGAAGAAAGGTCAGCGATTAGAGAGGAATGCCTTGACCTCTATTCCAGACTTAAGTGAAAAAATATGAGAAACACCCCCTAAATGGCCAAAACCACCTGTGGATAAGTGGTGGCTGTGATAGTTAAGCTGTCATTCATGAAAACTGAAGAAAGGCAGAGAGATGGCTGTTTACTTTAAACATCTTAGGGAAGAGAGTATTTCCATGACAACACAGAATTAAATGCTAGCACTGTATAGTAACAACAAAAAAAGTCTCTTTCAAGATATTTTGCTGAGTCTCCTGATGGAGTTCCTCTGTCACCTAAACAGTTTAAGTTTAGGATGTTGAACAGGGCATGTATGAAAGGAGTTAGCAGAAAATCTTTGAACCTGTGGAAATGTGCTACAACATCAGTACCTTGCCTTTATGGTTAACTGCTAGTACAGAAAGATCAAGAATTTTTGCCAATGATTTACTGTCTGATGTGGGCATTTCTGTTCCAAGAGTTACCCCTCTGCAGAATGCGTTAAATGCTTCTTTACAGAGATGTTGTGCAAGGGGTGATCAGGCATTGGAACAGGGAACAGGTTGCCCAGGGAAGTGGTGGAATCACTGTCCCTGGAAGTGTTCAAAAAGCATGTAGATGGCACTAGCTGCACTAGGGAATGGTGTACTGCTGGACCTGGCAGTGTTAGGTTAATGGCTGGACTTCATGGATCTTAGAGGTCTTTTCAACCCTTAATGATGAATGATTCTCTGATTTGTGTCCCACACAAATCATAGACACTCTGTGAAATGACCACTGTTTTAAAAAGTAAGAAATTCCCAGGCATTTTTGTATAGTGGTTTTGAAGACGTCAAAGCCATATTTTTTGGGAGGAAATAATGCTGAGATAGGCAAGGGAGTTAAAATCCACACAGTGCAAAGTAGTCTGGAACATGCTGTCCCTCTTGTGTCATTCCAGCTGTATCATCAGCTGTATGGGAACAGTTCTTTTGTAGAAAGAGTGACAATAGCCTGACCTGTGACATACAGTTTCATTTTCCTATGACAAATTTAATTAACAAGATGGGAAGTTTGGTGCATTTACAGGTTTTGGAATCCTGGTAAGAATAAGGCAAGATATGGCTGTTACTGATCAAGGCAAAAGAGTTTTCCTGCCAGTATTTTTGCATGCTGTTGTTGTCGTCAGGCCCCAGAGTGAAGGAGTTAGGAAAAAGATCTATATTAGACCTTGATGAACAGCTTTTATTCACATATCAGTTGTGGGAGAGGTAGTGAGACCTGGAGATTTTGGACTAATATATGTGTGGTCATCCATGTGCAGGGTACCTTCCTCCTTCCCAGCTGTCCCAGGCTCTGTCTGTAGAACCCTTTACCCTGCAGTTGCTCTCCTGACACAACCATGGTTTCACCTTCCCATCCGTGAAGATGGAGACTGTTAATCTGGGTCAAATACACCAGAGAGCTGCTCCTTTGTAACACATTTAACCACCACCATACCATTACGGTGTTTGGACAACTGGATAGTAAAAATGTTGTCAGTTGCCAGTTTTTCTGTCTGCCAGTTGTTTTAGTCCCTTTTTTCTCATGGAAAGGTTTCCTAGAGAGTGAAGGGTGATTTTACTTTTGCAGGTGTTTGCGGGGCTGTACAGCCACTTAACTCCCTTTTTGCCTGTCAGATGAGTGCTGCATCTGACCCTGTCCTGTGCTCTCTTCTTGTCTTTTTTTTTCCCTCTCCTCTTTCCGATCTGCTACTTTATTTTAATAGTCCAGTGTAACTCGCCAAGACCAGCAGCGTGACTGGAATACAAAGACAAATTAGAAGCAGTGCTTTCAACTTTCTGCTTGTGAAGTTTGCCAGGTCTTACTGAGACAGATAAGGCCATATTAACTCTCTTTAATGACATTTGCTATATACTAATTTTCAAGAAAGGTGCCCAAGGAAAAGCAAGTATTCCTCTTTCTGGGGATTTTTTTCCCTTTGTACTTTAACTTAAAGGACTTTCAAAAACATCTTAAGGTCAACTACAACTCTTTATTCATTCCCCAAAAGAATTGTAATATCCTTAAACACCACTTGAGCTAACTGTGGTCAGTGGAGACATAGATATATGGATATATGATTTCTCCATTAAAAAGAAAATATTTAGCATTTTTTAACTTTTACTTTTAATATAACGGAATTATTTTATGTGACATTTATTTGTTAATGTACTAAAAGATTTGTGTGTGCATTGCTTGTTTAGTAGTAAAAAAAAAAACCCAAAGACAGCTTGATATAAAATTCCAAACGGCGATTAATAGCATATTTATTCATTCTTTAGTTCTCTGACAAAGAGCAATCAATTGTGAAAAAAATGGTTTCAATCAAGACAAAGAAATTCTTTCTTGCCCCAAAAGAAAGAAAAAGCCCCATGCATCTTGTTCCAGTGTTTTCTCTTTCTCTGTGTCACATTTCATCTTCAAGCTCTGAAATAAAAGCAAATGAGATAAAAGCCTGGATTAGAAAACCAAAGAGGAAGGGTGAACCCATTGCCTTTTTACTCAGTTGAAGATAATTATACCACTAACCCGAGACATGAGAGGCTCAATTCCCTTTACTGCCTGGGGGAACTTGAAGCCATTTCCAGGAACGGTTCCTATAAACGTGAATGGGAGCGGCTGATCCCAGAATACCCTTTTTGCTTTGCCAGTGGTGTTCCCACTTCGCACAGCTTACTTAAATATTCATTAAATGAGGAAAAAAGCAAGCTCTCTGCAGCAGAGGTGGATGTAGAGAGGTGCTCAGGGAGCCTGTGGTCCTTGGCTCACCAGCTGCTGCCAAACAGCCACCACTATTGCATGGGGGCTGCAGCGTCACCCAGACCCCAAAGCTGTCCCAGTCTGGGGACTGGAGGTAATGCACTTCCCTGTGCCCACAGACTGCTCTATTCCATCCAAGAAAATCTGTGGTCTGTAACACACCACTGTATTCCTGTGAAAGGATGCTGCAAGAGTAGTGGTCATGTATTCATCCATTTCCTGTCAAGAGAGGCAGCTGTGCTTCAGTGACGTGCAGCAGGCTCAGCAGATGGAGGAGGCTGAGGTCTGCTGCCTGCCCAGGCTGGTGCTGCCAGGCCATAGGGCCTTCAGCAGGGGGATGTCCTGGAGGACCAAGTCCTGCTCAAAGGCACAAAATTGGCCATTGCTGCTGAGAAACCCAGCTCTTGTACAGAAAGTGCATTTCCCTCTCTGGCCTTTTCCCACAGCATTTCAGGAATCTGTATCTTTGCTGTCTTTGTTTTTATTAAATGTATCTGAACATCAAAGCATTCTGGAAACAGTGCTGTGAAAACTTGGGTGGGTTTTTTTTGTAATTTTACGTACAGTACCTTGAAACTTCATTTCTCAGTAAATTGCTGCATGTCCCAACCCTAATTAACGGGATAGTATTGCAGCAGTGGTCAAGGGCTTTAAAACACTCTGGGTAGGAAACATCTCTCCTAGCTTTATCAGCACATTATATCATCCAAGTCTAACATTATCTTTGCACTGCTCTTAATAACTTCTCTGCTTTACCCATAAATACACAACCCTTTCCATCTATACAGTCCCTTTTACTTGGGGAAAAAAAAAACCAGTGAAAGATAGCATGTTGTTACTTTGTAAGTCCTTAATGGGAATGAGACCTGCAAATTATTACTGCCAGCTTCTCTCTCTGGACAGGTGGTCACTTCTGGCTCCAGGGACTGCAATTTTATATGGGTACCTTGTCTCACCATATCATTATCCTCATCTCTGTCCATTTGCCTCCTGCTTTCCTTGACATATTTTAATATTGCTTTTTGCTCTGATTCTGTAGCTAAGAGGAACTCAGTGCCTCCTTTGGAGTTCCAGATGTTACATCAGTAAAAATATTTTCTAATGTGTTTACTCTTCTGAGTACTTAACACAGGGAGTTGTTTTTTAGCTTTGTGTTTACACGCAATCTGTAATCCCTCTGGAAATAACAGTGGCTGCTAATGTCATTTATAGATAAAGTGAAAGTATTAACAAAGTTCATAAGCAGTTTTGCTGGTATAAATAATGTTACTTCATTATTTACATGCAAATATCATGGGGATATTTCTGGTTTTTATAATACTATCAGTATAACGTATACTTCCAGGTGTCCTATCCTCTGTTTTATCATCACTGTTTTGGTGATGTTAAAAAAATAACTATTGCAAAGCATTTTGCAATTTTTTTGCAAACAAAAAGTATTGTCTACATATAGAACCTTTTTCTCTTCTTTTGAAACCTATAGAATCAAAAACCTGGTACAGAAGCAAAAATCTAGTCTACTGCAATCCATACTGTATACAATGATGCTTTTAAAATAAGTTTGATACTAGATTCAAGTCAGATGAATGTAAACTAAATGCACCAGCTCATAAAATAAGTAATTAGCAGTTCTTCTCTGTGAAGTAAAACATTTACATTTATTTAATAGAGTCACTCTCCTCTCAGTCAGCTGTATTTAAAATAAAATATATGAAAATCAGATTTAGGATCTTTGGAAACTGAAGTCGATTTATTCAAGTCAATAGAGCCACCTACGGATTTGACCCTGAATATCTGATGGGATATACAACCCAAATTTTCACAAGCATGTATATTAGAAGTGTGTGTGCAGTGCAAATAATGTTTTGTAATAAAATTTATTTACTGGTAGAGTGGATTTTTATAAATGCAACCTTCAAGGACGTAATACCTGCTCCTATGCTTTGTCACCCCCCATACTGCTCACTTCTCAGAGCTGGCTCTTACACAGCCAGAGACCTTCATACACAGTACTTGGTTTGACAGTGAAGGGTGGCACTGAGACAAACCTGGACCTGTCACACCTGATGGAATTTCACTCACTAAGAAATAAGTTCTGTTGCTCTTCCTGATACCTGGCTGCAGGTAGGATGCTCTTAAAAAAACAAACAACCAAAAAAAAACAAACCCAAAAACCAGCCGAACAACCAAATAAACAAGTTAATGTTCTAACAGCTTTGTGGAGTGTGGAGATTGCCATGATAATTCACTCTGGAGGTTAAAAAGCTGGGGATAGCCATGGAGAGGTAGGTGTAGATTTAAAAAGCCTTTGCTGTTTTTTGCAATTACAGATGTGAACAAATAGTTGCTGCTCGTTTTTATGATGGATCTGGGGATCTACAGAGACTCCTGGTTATCAGTAGATGAAATCAGAGCTAAACCTACCCACTAGCCATCCCGGACTGATGTCCTGCCCTTCATCTCTTCAGACTGGCTCCTCTATCCTGTGCCAGAGGCAGTTTGAGCACTTTGGAGCTTTGATGAATCCTGAATACATAGTCAATACACAAACTGTGCTCAGCCACCAGCACTATGTTTTCATTAGAAAGAGCTTTCTTAGCCAAAAGTGTGATGCTTTGACAGCACATCACCTAATCAATTTCTCATTTTTCAAAGTCAAACATGCAGGCTATGTTCTTAGTTGCTTCCCACTTCATATAAATATTGTCAGTTGTCAAAAAAAAAAAAAGAAAAAGAAAAAGAGAAAGCTATAAAATGCTAATGCCTTGATTAGCATTTTTCACTGACCTATCTCTAGTGGCATGAACAACAGAGGAGCTGAGGAGTGGAGATCGAGGCTCAGTGTGCTCACCTCCTGGAGCACATCCTCTCCATTGTGCTTGAATTCTTTCCACTGAGCCCCAACAGGGTTTTGCTCTTTAGTACAGTTTAGGCTTCTGTCCAATCGGTCCAGATTGGCAGATTTCAGTCCAGATGGTTATGATAGATATGGTACCCTCTCTTTTAATCTCAACTAAAGAAGTTTTGACAAAGGCCTGTGAATTAAGTGGGCTATGAGTAGCAATGACTGAGTGAATTTCACATTTTTGCCTAGTCCATCTGCCAGGATGAAAAGAGGGAAGGCAAGCAAGCAGTTTCAGTATAAATTAGTGTGCCTGAATTGCACAAATCCAATTAGTTAACAGGCAGGACATTTCTCTGCTATTACTACTATTTAAAAAAAAATCTCTTTGGCAAAATGCACATTGGGTAGTAAATCTTTCCTTTTCAGTCTTGCCATCCATTTGGTACCTTTGTCCCACATTTACATGGAAATTTTACTCCCCTTGAACACAAAGCTTCTCCTCTCAGCATGCAAGCTGCATTAATTGTCAGTAATGTGGGCAGAAATATATTCCATAGCATTATATCATCAAAACTGAATGGGATTAATAGCCTGTCCTGTTGTTATAAGGAGTTTGGCACCCTGTGTTTTATCTGTCAGCAAGATGACTATTTATATTGTTTTGGGGTAACTGGCATAATAGCCTTTAGTATAATTGCTTATCTGAATGCACACAATTAAAACTATTTTCTGGGGGGACTTTGTGCTTGAAACTCACTAGGGTGGAGGCTTTTTTTGCCAGGAGGGAGAGGACAGCACAGTGTGCTTCATGTGACGCCTTAGCACAGCTCTGCCTTCTGAATGTGACCCTTTTTCAGTGACAGTTGCTTTTCATAGTAACAGGTTGCCTTTCTTTTAACACTGACACTGCCCTACCAGTCCTTCCTTCTTCCTCATGAGGAGCTAGTTTGCAGCCCTCTGAAGCTGGTGAAGTTCCCATGGCTTTGAGTCACGCCAGGAGCCCAGATCCTTCACTCCTTGCTGCCTCCTCTTAAGCACAAACATCCAGAACCCCTAATCTTATCCCCCAAAAGATTTTGGCACTTGGTTCCCAGAAGCACTACTATGGACTTTCACTTTTGTTCTTCTGGTGTCATTTTATTTAACTTTTTTCATAAAACTGTAAGGGCTGATGGAAGTGTTTTCTTCAGGCATGGTCTGTGTGTGGATCCTCCTCCATGAAAACACTTTGAATCTGAGTTTCAGCAGATGAATTCAACTGGCCTCTGCATGGTGGAGAAAAAAATCAGTAATACATTCTAGTATTTATGCATATTTAAAAACATTAGTTCAAATGGGTATTAATAATAAGTTGTAAGTACTTCATTAGGAGAATGAAAGCGGGGAAGCAATTTACATTCTGCATTCAGCAGTAGCATTGCAGCTGAAATGCCAAAGAGATTTCATCTTGGAGGTCCATTGTCACACTACATGAAAACTGAGGTCACACTAATAAAGCATGAAGTTGGATACACTGTAAATATGATAAGTTTATTGCAAGTCTTCAAAAATTCATGTGTGTCCCAGTGTCCATACTGAAGCTTATTTACCATGTAAGGTTTTTCAAATAGAGAGTGCATTACTTTGACTGCTTAAAGTTTCTTAATCCCCTCCCATCAAATGCTTTAAGAAAGTATCAACTTGAAAATATCTACATTCGAAAACCTGTATTTTGTTAGCCCTTAAGATGAACTGTTGGTTTTAAATAATTCAATCTTCTAGTTTGACAAAATATTAAGATTATCTAATGGAGATTATTCTTAGTTTCAAAGAGAAAAATATTGATTCTTTGTTGTCTCCTCTATTCCTCAGTCATGCACAAAAATCACAGAAATATGAGTATTAAATAGTCTTTTAAGCTGTCACACATTAATACAGAGCTTTTTAAAATTAAATTGGAGATCAATAAGAAACTTAATTTTAAGAACATTTCTTGGCCATGTCAAAGTATTTGAGTTTGTTGATATCTTAATGGATCTTAATGGAAACATTTTAAAAACAAAGAATAACTTGCTGAAGTAGTTGGTTATTTTTAACACACACATGCACTAGTTGCAATTGTTTTTTATTGCTATGGGAATAGCAGACAACAGTAACAACAACAAAAGATCAAGATTCGACATATTTGTTAAAAAAGAAGGTTGTTTTGAAAATAGAATTAGGAGATGGCAGAGTCTAACTATACATTTCCTGTAGAGCAATTCTTCAATTACTTAATGCAGTCTTGTTTCTCTGAATGTTTTTTGTTGAAAGCACATGATTATCTACAGAACCTTTCTGAATTAAAGTTGATAAAAGTTTTAGAACATGTAATTATTTGTTCTTGATACTGCATGCTGCTTTCATGTGTAGTTTCTAATAGTAAGGTACTATTTACTATGTTTACAAATCCATGCTTGGAAAAGCATGTCTACGAATGGGTAGGTTTTCAGAAGGATTTATGGATAAGCCAAGGTGTATTCTTGGACCGTGACATCTCTGCTCACAGGAGAGCCATCTCCTTTCACAGAAATGCTGCCAGACATGGGGGTTTCTGTGAGTGTCAAGCCAGGCGAGGCAGTGCTGGGTCAGGGGTATGGGGACGCTCAGCTTTATGGACCAGTGTCAACATCTGCATGAGCCAAATGCCTGCAGTTTAGACAGTGCTTGCTCTCTCTGTCCCCTGTCCCCCAAACCTGAGCAGTCCTTTAGAAGCAGACTGGCCACATGCACAACACACAGCCCTCAGTCCTAAATCTCCTTGAGCCCCAAATAGTTGGTGGTGGTCCTGAAACACAATTATTATTTGTTGTGCAGCTTTTTAGTTCCAGGTTTCTGGAAGCATCAGAATGGTGCTTTGCTAACATGAAATGGAGGACCTGTGTTCAGTACCTTGGGACCATGGGAGGAAAGCACATACAGCTCCTACATGAGAACACCATGACGAGGTGCTGATATAATGTTGGAGGGGGGATGCTATAAGGAAGACACAAAAAAATGTGGGGTAGTCTTCATCATGTCAGCCTTAAGGGATGAAGCAGCATATCCCAGGACCACGTCCAGAGACTGTCTTGAGGAGGCAAAACAGCAGGCAGCAAAGGGGAGTGAGCCATCAGGAGCCAGAAGGCAGCAAAAGGGAGTGAGCCATCAGGAGCCAGCTCTTGGCCTCACTCCCTGGCCTGATTTTCTTTAAAAGTATAGTCAGGCAGTTCTGAACGACAGCAAAGCAAATGTACATAAGTTCTACTTTCTACAAAGAGGGAAGCAGGAGAGTGCAAGGAGCAGAGGATGTTTGACATCTGCATGTTCAGGTAGTGGAAAGGTTTGAGTAAATGTGTGACAGGTTAAATTAATTTAGGTTTCTTCTATCAACATGTCTGGTCAAAATTGCTGAGCTAATGAGGCTAGTTCTTTTATCTCTGGTGAAAGTGACCTCATGTAAAGAATCGCATGGTTGACAGCTGGGTATTGCTTTAATGTTGTATTGCAAGGTGAATGTGTGCACTTAATGAAAAAGGCTGAAAAAGTGCCTTTCAGAATGATTTTAATGAAAACAATGGAATTTATGAGGATAACATCTGCTTTCACAAGAAAATGAAGAAAGACTTGAAAATTGGAGCCGGTTGCTCCAAAGCTGCCCTGCAATGCTGCAGAGCAGTGGTAGTTTGGGTGCTTCATGTTCCCAACCCCTCAGTGAGCTGTATTCCTGGCAGGGCTGTATTTCCCAAGAGGTAGCACAGCTCTTATGATGTGCAGGATTACGCTTCTTTTAAGGACAGGACTTCTTTTGAATACCAGGTGATAATGATGGTGTGAGGTGAGTTTTGGTGCTCTCAGTCCACAAAGACTAGTCAATTCACAAGTTTTAGTGCTTTTAAGCACCGAAGATATGCAGTCTAATAGCAAAACTCCCTAACAAGGCTTGGCCCAGTCTACCCTGGGACTTCGTGCCAGCATATCTTTGTTGAGCTGAGCCATGATAAGGTACAATTTGTAGCTGGCAGGGCTTTGCCAGCCAGAGCTCCTGGAGAGGGCACAGCAACCCTGCCAAACCTGCTGTTGGAGGAAGCTTGCCTGGCACTAAGGCAGCTTGGCCCCAGGGCCGACCGCATCTGGGGGAGAAGGTTGTTAGTTTGGGAGAACAGTGCATTCTACACCCAGCTTTCCACCCAGCTCTGCAGGGACCCTGATCTGTCATATTTAATTTATCACATCAAATCATAGGCTGTTCTGGCCTACTTGATCATACTCCCTTTGAAGGCAGCTGTACTAGACATCACCAGCACCAGCTACTGCAACACCCAGAGATACTTGAGGTGGAGGCAGGAACGTTAACAACTTGGTTGTTGTAATTTGCAGTCTTATCATGCTTTTTTGGCTCAGCAGCGTTCCTGACAGGTCCCATACACTGTGTACAGCTGGCCGTTTTGGTTCTATGCCAAATGAGAATTTCCTGGTGTTAAAAGAATTCTCAGTTGTCTACTTTCTGGGTTTCCAGAATAGAACAAATCATGTTTAACTTGGCTGTAGAGCTAACACTGAATACCTTGAAACAAACCCATAAATTAGTAAGTGAAAACTGGGTCTTATTGTCCACAAAATACAAAATTTCAATTCCAATTACTCTTTTATTGAGCCATATTGCAAGGATGATCACTATTCCTGAATGGGGTGCTAACATTTTTTTTTCCTCAGGCACAAAATGGTCATGCTTCCCTATCTAATTCCCTCAGTGGAAGAGCAGAAACAGGCGGGAATCTCTTCTCCTGCATCACTGTAAATCGGAACAAACTTCATTTGCTGGAGCAGAATTAATCTACTCTGTACTGACTCAGCCCTAGTCATGGTCCAGCCTCTTATCTACAGGCTACTATGTAATAGCTTGTGGAGAAGTAGAATAGAGGAACAGAGCTTGACAAACAAAACCTCAAATCAGAAAAGTCTTTGCTTATGTCCTTCTAAAGCCTTCCCAGCACCTGTGCTGGGGAAAAAAAAAAACTGGTTTGCAGGCACAGTTTTCCAGTTACAGCAGTTCAGAGGCACTTCCACACTGGATTTTGCTCCTGCATTACATTTTGGCAGCATCTCTGAGCAAAGGTGCCTATTTCCTAAACAGATAAAGCTGCACTGCCAACTAAGGGTTTGTGGCTTGGCAAGTCCCATTCTGGCTGCAAGCTGCCCTAATGAAACTAATTAGAGGTTCATTTGCAATGTGGGGAGTCCTGTGATGGGAGAAGTTTTTCCTTTAAATGTTGACTTGCAGCAGGCTGAACTTAGATGACTCTTAGGCATTATTAAGTGCTTTTTGTTGACTGTGCTGTGTCATCACTAGTGTCATGTCCTGTATCCATGATGCTGTATGTCTCCCTGCACTGGAAGGTGTCCCATCTTTAGAAAGGATGTGCCACTAGGCAGCCTTGCCAGTGTGGGCTCTTGGTCACAGACTGTGTCATACAGGAGTCTGTGTTACACCTGCTGAAGGGCAATGAAACAACAGCAGCAAGCCCAGACATCCCTGAATTTAAATATTTTGGATACAAAATCAAAAGCCATCTATGGTTTCCTTGATGTTTGAAAGGCAAGTGTGAGCCCAGCTGCACCTCAGCCCCGCTGCACCTCAGCCCCGCTCCTTGTTAAGCACTTCACAAAGTGCTTTGTGGTCTGTGTCAGAGCACCTGGACCACTGCCAACCAGGTGCTTTCAGGGGTATTCTGTAATCCCTGCAGCCATCTGACCAAAGTGATTTAAATGATGTCATTTATCCTGTCATTACTATTATACAGATCAGCAAGGGGAAAGCAGAACATTTTTCTCCCAGCACCCAGTGTTGCATCAAACTTTTCTTTAGGACTCCCTTGCAGTCAGACTGGCATGTTCTGCTTGTGAATGAAATAGAATGTGAGTACTGGGAGGCCCTGCTGTGCACCCTGGCCATGTCTAGAATGGCCAGCAAACCCTTTAATTTTCCCAATCTGAAATCCTGTAGCTGGAAAAGTACTGCCAGTCACTGAAACATCTTACTACAAAGAGAGAGAGAGTGTCACAGTAATGATGCTAAGGGAGAACTTGTGGATAAAGGTGACAATGTCCAGACCCACCTGCTGCAAGGTAGAAACAACATGCCATAGTCTGATGAATGAGATTAGAAAGACCTGACTTTTCACCCTCTTTTTAAGGCTTTCATTCCTTAATCCATCTGTCTAGATCTCCTTCAAATGGCATCCCAGACTACACACTGCTAGATATCAAAACACTTCAGTGTGATCTGGAGTCCTGAAGGTCCCTATCAGCACTTCTTTGTGTGACAGGGTGTCACATGCTTGCCTGTAATGACCACTGCTGGATGATACAGACAGGTGGGTCCTGATGGAACAGCATGGTTAAAGGAGACAGCATAGTTGGCTGCTATGGGAAAATGGTTAAGGGATTGGCAAATCATATAGGATTATCATAATCAGGAGGTGTGTGTTGATTCATACTTTCTCCCCCCACTCCCCATGATCAACATGCTGTTCCTCTTCAGATGTCTTTTCAGTGTCTCCTGCTGCAGCTCTTCCACATCTTTCTAAGTATTATATTCTCCTGGCCTGAACCACAAGATTTGATCTCCCAGGGTCCTGTGTGGGTTCTATCTCTACAATGTAATGCTGGACTCACCTTAGCACAGCCAATATCAGGTTTTATAGAACACTGAACAGTTTGGTAAGCACCAGTTTGGAAATTTTTTGGCAGGAGATTATGTTTAGGACCCTTCCCTCACACCTGAGAGACTGATACTCAAACACCTGGGCTGAATTAGTCAGAGCAGGCAACTATACCTGGCTGTCCCTGTTCTGATTTAACACCCTGACTACTGAGTTGTTGGGGAAAACACCAAGCTCCTCAGTTTTGCTTTAAAACAGGATGGGGGAAAGGTAGATGCTGCCTGCTTTTCTAAAGAGGCAGTTTTCCCAACAGCACTCTGCTGATCTTACTGTGGGCAAGGGTGCGAACATTTGCTTCCAAGTTGGCTCCAGCACTCAGATCCCTGAAGATTTTAAACATCCCTTACTATGCATAAACAAAATTTGCCTAAACATAATCCCTCCCTCATCATCCTGACTTCATCTACACCTACAGCTTCAGCAGTGTGACTTTTCTCTTGGGTATGGAAGAAAAAATGTTACCTGTGTCCTTGGACAGGACAGAGAAATGTTTTGGAATGTTTTGATCAGCATGGAGTAGTTGAGACCTCTGCAGTGATTTTTCATGTGTGTGCGTGTGTGCACAGAACATTAGAGATCATGAAAATAAACAAAATGAGAAAGGATCTAAAGGCATCAAGAAAAAGGTGACCATGTACATAAGCTGAAAAATTTCTCACACCAAGCTCATGACATAGATTTCCTTGTTGCAGTCCTTTCTCCCAATACATTTTAAGTGATGAGTGGATAATGTTTCCAGCTGGTGACAGGGGCATTTTTTCAACATAAATCAATATGTATTTCGTTTCTGGCCACCTTATGTTTTTACAAGATACAGTTTTTCTTCTCAGAAGTCTATTTGATAGTGAATTTGAGTAAGGGTGTTTTAATACTACATGAAGCATGTGGGTGGCTTTGCTTGCTGTGTTTTAGGAGAAGTTGCACCTTCAATTTAACAGACAGTGCTGCGCTTCAGTAGACCATTAGATTAGTCCACTATTCCTAACACAGCAGTCATATTGAAATTGCATTGCTACATTATACAAGTATGGTTAATTAAACCCAGTTATCAGCCCAAGTTCACACAATAGCTGTGAGTGGGTAAAGGAGAAGCAATGAGTTAGAAAACAAAGTATATGTTCTAGAGAAAAATAAAGCGAAAAAGAGAGGGAAGGAATGGGCACAGTTGAAGAGAGACCATGGATGTCAGGAGAGCAATTGGATGGTGACTGCCAGCACTGCAGCCTGACCTGTGCTCTCTGCCCTGCAGCCATGCTGAGTAATTAGGGAGTCTGTTAATTTTTTGTGTCATTATTACAGTAAAAGACATACCTTACCGCATGGAACTAAAGAGGGATAGTACAAATGAAGCATAACTGACAGTTTTAAAAATAGATGTTCATCAAAGGCTTACTTAATGTCTCTGAAGTACAAAGCATAATAAGGTTGTGGGTTTAATGTGTCTGGAGTAAAAAATATGTATATCCTCTGCACTATCCTTCTTTCCTGCTCCAGCTGGCTTTTAATGCACTGTTGAAAACAATCAAGTATAAATAGTAGTGCTTGAAAGAAAAGTTGATATTCAGACTGTGACTGTATGGGACTACAGAAATTACTTGTTGGGTCTTTGGTCATATTCCAGGGAGGCATGAGAAACCACAGCAACAGTGCCTCTTCCTGTTGAGCAGGGCACCCTCAAACACAAGAAGGGCAAAGCAATGTGGGAATCCTCCGCAGACCTTTGCAGTAATCAGGGTCCCAGTATGTTGCCTGATGTGGAGTTGCCTGCTGTCCATCCGCACACTGTTATCATTTGAGTTTTCTTTTTATTTGACTCATTTAAGTCTAGTACCTGAGCTTCAGGGAATAGCTGACACTTTTAAGTGGCAGTTAAAAAAACCACTTTCTTTTGTACTCTTTTTATTGGGGCCTGTTGACCATATACCTAAAAGGGAGAGTTCAGTCTTCCACCAGTCTGTTCTTTAATACCCCATTCATAGCATGACATATTCGTACTGAAAATGAATCCAAAGAAATCCCAAAGGCACGGATGATCTTTTTGGGAGAAGAAAAAAAAGGCTTTGGTATACTGAACTGTTTCATGAAAGGACTAACGTCGGCTGAATCATAAAACCAAATGAGTGTAGCTGTGATGCCAGCAGTTAGCATTGAAGTACATTTATCCATGGCAGGCACTGCCAATTTAAACTCAGCTGTAGGTTGGTGGGCTTTCAGTTACTGCAAAAGGCTTGTCATTGTTTACATGGCATTAATCCTTGAACTTCTGTCTTTGGAGTACCTGTTTAATGTAAGTTTAACTAATACACTGAGAAGGTGAGTTTATAAATGAACATGTTGCTGCATGATCTGTCTAGGTTGCTCAAGGGGGTGCTGGGCATTGTCTGGGGTGAGCTGTGGGTCTGCAGGGAGGAGGCTGGGGAAGTGGGAGCACAAGTAGGAGCCATGTCTAGCATAGCTTGGACCTGGGCCATGCTGCTTCATGTCCTCTGTGGGGCTGGGTCTCCTTGTTCCAGTAGCCTGCATTGATGTACCTCTTGGTAGGTCATGTTGTGTGGGTGTGGCAAAAAAAAAAAAAAAGGGAAGAAACTCATTTTTAGGGAAGGACACTGTATTTTGCAGCCTGGTTGCCTCAAAGGCAGACCACAGGATGGACAATTTTCAATGTCTGTTCGTAGGTTTTAGACAATAGGGAAAAATGAGCAGTTAAAATTTAAATGGATGGCAAAGACCTGTGAAAGACATTGCTAAGCATGTTGGGAGACTCTCATGGGTTAATTTCACCTGTTACCAAGAACATTGCAGTCTTTGATTAGCTGGATTTTGATTTTTTCATTAATTACCTTCCAAAGTAGGACACATGCAAAGTAGGCTTATGTATTTTTATTTTAGAAAAAGTTTTTTCTGATTTTTAGTTTTCTTTAAAACGTGAATATGGGACTATTTTATATTTTCTTGTTCATGAAGTGCTCCCCACTAAATTGTTGGTGATGTTAACCACTGACAGATTCATTTCTTACTTTCTTTTGTTCATAATGGAAAATCTTTTTACTAGGCAAAGTTTCAGAAATTCACTAGCAAATTTGCTTGTCACAAAGTCTTCCAGATAAATTAAGAAACTTCACACACAGGATACATCAAAATACATTAAAAAAAAAAAGGTTCTTCCACAATAACGTTATCAACCTTTATAAAACATGTACCACATCCTGGGTTATTCAATACATGTCTATATTTTGTCAAAGCAGGTGCAATTTAAACAATTTTTTGTGATAAATTCTCTCTGCTTTTCTTAATTCCACTGACAGAAAAATAACCTCTGACATGAGTATCCTGAATTCTGGGATAAGTGCCTTATAGATAGAGCCTATAGCAACATGTTTCATGCTGAGATCTCAGCTTACCTGACAGTGAAATTGTTCAAGTTCACATTTGAATTTAATTTTCATTGATTGAGACACTCTCCAAATTCTTTTTACAGTATTTGGATCAGAGTAACATTTTTTCTNTCTGGATCAAAAATTCAAAAGTACAGTAGATTTTAGTGCATTTCTTTATATACCTGTCCAGCATGTTTTTTGGCTAGACTATACTGATTGGTGAACTACTTGGGACCAAGCAGTCAGCAGTTCTGTCTTGTTCCCCACAAGTCCTGAAGTTGTTTTTATTCCCTCTGTGAAAATGGCTATGTCAGCAGAGAGTACAAAAGGAATCATATTATACTTCATCTTATTAGAAAACCACCTGGAAACCAATGGAGACATCCCACTCCTCTTTGCCTTCCAGGTCTTTGATCCACTTGAAAAGCCTCATCCACTGTCAGGAGGGCTTACTTCCCTGCATGCTCAGCACTACATGAAAATGTATTTAAACTGAAGGTTAGTATTGAAAATGCCCAACAGAGTTTTCCCCATATTTCACCTTCTTCCCAATGCTTGATTTGGTTCTTCTAGTCACAGTCCTAATATTGCCAACTTCAAGTCTTGTGAATCCAAGAGGCAGCTTCCTTTTTCCTTCCTCCTCTCTAGGAAAACCTACATGATTTACTTAAATTACAGGGGTCAGCAAGCAACTAATGTTGTTCCATCACTGGATCTCAAAAAAATCTCCAGAATTGGGAGGATTGGTACCCTTGCTATCTCGAACATGTCACGTTGCCTGTGGGACTTAAGGACTTAGACTCCTTCTGGAGCAAGTCCAGAAGAGGGTCATAAGGATGATCAGAGGGATGGAACATCTCTCCTGTGAGGACAGGCTGGGAGAACTGGAGCTGTTCAGCCTGGAGAAGATTCCAGGGAGATTTCATTGAGGCCTTTTAGTACCAAAAGGGGGTCTAGAGAAGAGGTGGAGAGGGACTTTTTGCAAGGACTTGTAGGAATGGCTTTAAACCATTAGATATTAGGAATAAATTAGATATTAGGAATAAATTAGATATTGGAAATAAATTAGGAATTAAGTTAGATATTAGGAATAAATTCTTTACTGTGAGGGTGGTGAGGCACTGGAAAATGTTGCTCAGACAAATTGTGGATGTCCCATCCCAAGAAGTGTTGAAGGCTGGGTCAGATGTGGCTTTGAGCTACTTGGGCTGGTGGCAGATGTCCCTGCCCATAGCGATGGAACTTTGAAGGGTCTTTGAGGTCCCTTCCAAACCCAAATAATTCTTTCATTCTGTGATCAACAGCCCATCCCTGACAGCTCATTTACTTCATCAGCAGAGTGGTTGCAAACAGCGCTTGACCCAATTCTTTCCCCTCCTGCTTCAGACTCCTTACTCCTGGGGCAACTGGGAATGACGGGAATGTAACACAGAGAGAGGAGGTTTATGGGTTTATTTACTGACCTTCAGGATGCACCCTGCTGTGAAGAGTCTCTTGCTCACGTACACAGAGGCACATGCACGCACATGTGCACATTAAGGCTGCGCACAGTGATCATACAGCCCCCTTTCAGAGCCCGTGCTCATCTCTTTAATATTTGATAGCTATTTGGCAGTCAGCAGAGAGGAGCAGAGCTTTGTGTTATGTAACTCCTATTAGAAGTTTGGGGTTGATAAAGCATAAGTCGCATTTCTCATTATGAGAAATAAAGTGTGTTTCTCACTTCTTTGCATCCAAATGCCAGCCTTTGATGTCTGTACTTGGCCCTCACTGCAGCTAAAATCTCTTGTGGCCATGTAAAATAGCAGCGTGTTCTTTGCCCCGCTAGTTAAGGAGATGCCAAATGATGTCAAGTTTAGGCTGAAAGTGCTTTTCCGCTCTACAATCAAATAGCTGAGCTCTGGAAGCTTATTACTGCTTTTTTAAGGATCTCCGAACCCAGTTGCAATGAGATTACTCCATTCCTATTTCTTCTTCTGCCTTCCTCATAAACTTACAACTCCCTGTTTGCTTGCTCTTAGTGCAGTGCAACAGAGGGATTAAATAGACTTCATCTTCCCTTTTTGCCTTCATGCTTTAGTGCATTTCAAAATGAAATAGGACTGTGATAAATTGCATCTTGAAGAAACCAGCAGCTTAGAAGGAGGTTTAATTTTTAGGAAAAAATTAAAGTGGCTAAAGCAGCAGGCAAATAAAACACAGTTTGAAAGCTTATAACTCCCTCTACTTCTGCACATCTGAGATTCTCTCCTGGACCTGTCCCCCTCCTCATCTATGTTCTTAAAGAAAATCTCTTGACAGCTATTATGCCCTGTGTTACCACAACACTACATTCAGTACTTTAAGCTTTACAGGGTTGGAGAAATGTCTAGTATGACCTTCAGTCTTAGATGTCCTTCTTTCTTTATGTTTTAGAATTACTTCCCCACGTAGTCTTTATTTAAGCTTTTTGTTTCATGTGGTTGAAGCCAATGATTTTACATAAATATGTGATTTCATATATTTTTAAGTTGATAGATTGAACTGCAGATGATAAAGGCTCTACTTTCTCCTGTAAACCAAACTGCTTTTATTAATACCCCAGGCTTATCATGAGGCCCCAGACTTTTTTTCTTCCCTCCTAGAAGTGAGCCTCTTGTTTGAGAGAAGCAGCTAACTGATGGTGGAAAATGTCTGTCGCTCCCCTTGCTGGGGAGAGCCCAGATGTGCTCAGGAGGAAGGGGCTTCTGGGGAGAAGGGGGCAGCTAGCTCTTCCTGCCCATGCAGCACTCTGTGGTTTCTGTGATGCGGCCTCCTGTGCTGAGTGAACCGAGTTGAGACCATGCAATCATTGCCTAAAGGCCGCTGAGCAGCAATGACCTATGCTAATGGCTTTTTGTGCTACTGATGTAGGCTGAAGTGAACCCTTTATGGGTGTTGTGTCTGGGGATAATGGATAATGTGGCAACCAGTTTCCAGCTTACCCAGTTTAAAGGTCTTGCTATATCAGCAAGTGATTGCTTTTTACAAACCTGCTTGGTGGAGCTTCTGTTTGCCAAGACCCACTCTCACTTAGCTCTATGAAGAAGACTGTGAAGACACATCAGTTTGAATAGCTATTACCAATATTGCAAAGGGCATAACCTGATGTGCACTAGGGAAGTTTACTTCCTTGTTTGGACTTGATGGAGGATGCAATTTTGGAAAATTGAAAGGCAATATTATTTTAAGGTACTACTGTATTAGATATGAGATGTGCCTAATTTTATGTTTTAATAAGCATTAACTAATCAAAACTGAAATTAATTTGTTCATAAGAATAACATTTCTACAACTTCTGTTTTCAGGTGCCAAATTACAAATATCTTAAGTTGTCTGGTCTCTAGACTTTTCTTGTTGCCTAATCATTGAAAATCAGTGTTGAGATACCCTAAAACTGAGGTTTTTAAAAACCAGTTTTGACACATAACTGATTATGCATTAAAAAATAAAGCTATATTTTGATGAGGTAAGAGTTTATACATCCCCCCCTCCGCCATTCATTGCAAACCAAAACTATATGTGAGATAATTAATTTCCAGTTTCTACAGCTAAGAGATTTTTTCCACAACAATACTGTGCTTTTAGAAGTGGCAGTTTTTGTGACTTACAAACACGGGTACAGGTTGTTTTGAAGGTAGTGTCATACACAGTGGGTTATGATACAGGACTGGTGTCACAAAGGATAAACCCATGCAATTTGTCATGGGAAATAATTGAAACCATGTCTTTAGCAACATGAAGAAGGGGACTGGAAGTTTATAAGAAATCCGGCAAGATCAATCCAGAATTTTTGTAGTACCTGCCAAAACAGATCTGAAGTTCCTGTTGAACTGCATCCTAAGACCTCAAGGAATACAATACCAAACTAGTTAAAAGTGCTTAAGTTTTCAAAATTGTAGTAATCTATTTAGCATGATTTGCAGAATATACCAGCATCAGTCATAAAAAGATACCATAAATTAGGTGCATATTTTTATGTGGTGTCTAATATATTAGGCAGAATATGCTTTGTCAGTTACATTAAACACCTCCAGCATCAAAAATTTAAGCTTAAGCTGAAGGATGAAAGTGGCCCATGTGTGCACTTTCTCCACTGCTCTCATGAGAACAGGTGAGGCCCCAAGTCAGGCACAGCAATTCCTCTTCTCCCTAAAGATTGCAGGACTCTACTAAAGATTTTAAGATGAATTAATAGATATTTTAAGGGTAGTCTTGGGTATTCAAACTGACAAATGTATGCAGCTGATGAATATGCACTTGACTCAAGTCAAGTGAGCAGTAACACAAAAAATGTAATGTCTCCAGTAGCATTTTGTAATCTCTGGGAGTGGGTGACGCTTGGATATAGAAACCTGGAAGGATCTGGTATCTGGGATACCATCCTCCCCTGAATAAGTAAAATTGAATAAACATTCATAGCTTGTAACATGCAGTGGGTGGTAAAACAGATGAATGTCAGAAGACTAAACTTCTGGAAGAAATAAGAAAAATACAGATGTGGCAAAAGGTTATTGAAAAGCAAGTGATTGTTAAAATAAGCCATGAAGAGACTGCCTCGGTCAGGTTTTTGTAGCTCTGCCTCTCTGAAGAGGTAAGAAAGGAGGTAAAAAAGTCTATAGCAAAATATTTTTTTTAAAAAAAGTGAAAATTATGTCCATCCCTTTCAATTCTATCTGGGAGTCTAATAAAATATATTATCTCTCAATACAAACCTTGTCTTTTGTGGCAAGATTTACATGCCTCTGTGACATGAAATCCATTAAGCAGATCTAATTAGACATCCATGCCAGAATGTCCTCCGAATTAATGAAATACATTGCAGTCAAAAGGAAATCTCAGAGGAGCACCTAAACAGGAATAATGCCCGCCAAGTTATCTTTGGTTACCTCCTTTTCCTCTGATAATGAAAATGTTCAGGCAGCCAGAATTAATAACATCATGAATGGCAAATAATGAGTCCCAGAATGATGGAAGTAAAAAGAGAGTTGGACTTGCAGCCCTTTTACAAAGCAACTAAAGGAGTAAAACTAAGCATCTCGAACAAAATGATTGAAGCCTAACTGTCTGGTACATAAATATCATCCTTCTATTTTCCTATAGCTTTTTTTTTTCCCCAGTATTTTAGTATTCAAGGTTATAGCATGTCAAATATAACTAATGTAGCAATTTAATCAGGAGTTGCATCTCATTTAAGGCTGAGTTATTTCTTCATTTGTGGGAGATAGATGGATAGATAGATAGATAGATAGATAGCTTTATATAGATGTTATCCTCCTATGCCATCTAGAAAATTAATGTCAAAGCAGTTAACAAAACCAGACACCACTTCCTCTTGAAATAATGAAAGGAAGGACAGGTGGGAGAAAAGACATTCAGCACTGGAGAGGGGAATATGGGTTGGACAGGTACACTCTTCACTGGGTCAAAACTGGCTGGATAGCCAGGCCCAGAGAACAGGGGTGGATGCAGTTGCATCCAGCTGGTGGCCAGTNTTTATAGATGTTATCCTCCTATGCCATATAGAAAATTAATGTCAAAGCAGTTAACAAAACCAGACACCACTTCCTCTTGAAATAATGAAAGGAAGGACAGGTGGGAGAAAAGACATTCAGCACTGGAGAGTGGAATATGGGTTGGACAGGTACACTCTTCACTGGGTCAAAACTGGCTGGATAGCCAGGCCCAGAGAACAGGGGGGGATGCAGTTGCATCCAGCTGGTGGCCAGTCACTAGTGGAGCTGCCCAGGGCTCAGTATTTGGGCCAGTCTGGACAGCTCTATTTATCAATGATTTGGATGAGGGGATCGAGCCCACTCTCAGTCAGATGACACCAGACTGGGCAGGAGGGCAGGAGGGCTCTGCAAAGGGATCTGGACAGGCTGGATTGATGGGACAAGGCCAATTGCATGGGGTTCATCAAAGCAAAGTGCTGGGTCCTGCCTTTAGATCACAATAACCCCAAGCATTGCTGTAGGCTAGGGGCTGAGTGCCTGGAAAGCTGCCTAGTGAAAAAGGACCTGGGAGTGCTGGTGNCAAATCCTGTGCTCAGTTCTGGGCCCTCACTGCAAGAAAGACACCGAGGGGCTGGAGCCTGTCCAGAGAAGGGCAACAGAGCTGGGGAAGGGTGTGGAGCACGAGGCTGATGAGGAGTGGCTGAGGGACCTGAGGTTGTTTAGCCTGTACAAAAGGAGGCTCAGTGGGGACATTATGACTCTCTTACAGCAATCATAAAGGAGGTTGCATCCAGGTGGGTATCAGTCTCTTCTCCCAAGTGACAGGACATAGGACAAGAGGAAATTACCTCAAGTTGCACCAGAGGGGGCTTAGATTGAATATTAGAAAAAATTTCTTCACTGAAAGCATTGTCAAGCATTTGGACAGGCTGCCCAGAGAATTGGCGGAGTCGCCATCCTTGAGGTATTCAAAAGATGTGTGGGCATGGGAATATGGTTTAGTGTTGAACTTGGCAGTGACAGGTTAATGGTTAGACTTGATAATCTGAAAGGTCCTTTCCAAATCAAATGATTCTATGAAAATTAGTGTGATGAGGAACAGAAGAGTTAGGAGGAGGCTTCCTCCGTTTGGTGCACATATAAGCCCCTCTGCATTAGGGTCCTTGCACTTGGGGACAATACAGTCCCTGGGACCTGCCACCCCGATCTGAGCCAGCAGCTCCCTCACCCCATATTCAGTGGATGTCCCTAGGGGAACAGGTCTGCCTTGCTTACTTTCACCTGTCTACTGCACTGCAGTGGGCTGCTCTAGAGCTGGTTTGGAGATGTGAGCCCTGGGGAGCACAAACGGGGGAGTCCCTACTGCCCCAAGGGGCTCAGTGCAGTGGGTGACAGCCTCTGTGTAGACATGTGGATGGTTTGCAAGGCTGGCCTCCAGCCAGAAGCACCCAGAGGTTTTCATGGCTCGCTCAGCTGGTCAGGCTCCTGGCCATAGCCAGCACCGTGCTGTGCACGGTTGTGGACATTTATTTAAGAGCTCCTGTTCTGAGTTTAACTTTCCTGCACATGATGAAAGAGGAGTTTCCACCAGATACTGTAACAACACAGAACACAATTTCTATTGCTTTGATTACTTTTCTATTCCTGTCAAAAGAAGCCACATCTGCTCTAGCATCAGCAAATATGCAGCTTTTTTTATGGCTTTATTCCCTTGTAATATTTGTCCTAGATAAGGTCTGGTTGCTAATTATTCTGGCCCTGGTCCTTCCTTCCTCACCCCTGCTGAAACATCCCCCCTGTCACAGCTTTAGTCAGCACACAGAAAAGAAGCAGTGTCAGGCCTTCTAGCACTTCCATTATTTTTGACTGACAGCCTAAATTAAAATCCTTTACTTTGCTGACTTTCATTGAAAAGCAACAACAATTGGTGTTTGGGTGGAGGAGAGGAGTAAAAAAAAATAAAATCAGCCTCCAAACGTGAACTTTGCCATGCTTTTTACACTGCATAAATAGCATTGTCCCTTCAAATCTGTAGCTGATGCTGCAGAGATTACAGCACAGACAGAACTACACCATTGCATGCCAGCTGCCCCATCCTTCCCGGTTTGCACTGCCTCTGGCCACCAGGAGTATGATGCCTGTTGGATAAGCAAAATAGCTAAGCCTGGGGAATGTTAGTCTTTAGGGACACATGCAATTTAATTTTATTTTATCATGGGAAGGAGGAGATGAAGACCATACTTTGAAGTTTTCTACATAATGCTATGTATGCGTGTGCAAGTGAGCATCTGAGTATGTGCTTTTTCTGTGCAGTTTTCAACCAAATACAATGCCAGCTTTCCCTGACCCTTCAGAAGTCTCCAGAAGGACCTAGATAAAAGATCCCACAACAGCAACTGGCCCTAGCCAAGGTCTTTTCTTTGAGAAAGTTATTTTTCTGCCTGAAATATTCAAAAGGGACAAAATTGCTTCTTGCTATCAAAAATAATCTATAAAGCAAAATGCCTAGCATGCACAATTTGTTGCGATGTGCAAGGCTTCATATACATTTCTGTTATTAAACTAGGGGGTTAATTTAGGCTTGGCACATAATGAATCAAGGAGATTTATAAATAATTGCCTTGGAAATAAGTCATACAAAATCTTACATCTGCTTCTTTGTTAGTGCTTCTGGAGTGTAGTCATTTTGGGAAAGACTAAAACTAGCTGATGTAGATATATTCCCCCCTCCATAAGTGATCTTGTTCTGGGCAGTTGGCTTGTTTCAGAGCAGAGAATGCAGGAATTAGGATTTGCATGTGATCCTGTTGTCTGAGGGATGTCCAGCCCCTATGATTCACTACTGGGGTTTTCCTTGAAGTACTGGCAACTGTGGATCTGTTTTTGAAGGCCAGCCCTGTCTGACATTAGAAAATAATGCTTTCAACTTGCTTCCAACTCCCAGAACTGGGTATCATCCTCCAAGCCCAGTTTCTGAGAGCAATAAATGCACCTATAGCAAATTTTCAGTGATAAGAATATTTTTCCCATCAAACTAGAAGCATGGGCTAGCAGGCACTGACTGGCCCCACTTCTCTCTGGAGTGAGGTGAATGTAGCTGGCTGGAGGGTGGAGAAGTGGCTGTAAATGCACCAAATTCTTTTTTCTCCTCCTGGGCGTGTTCTGAGGTCTCTGCAGAGTCTCTCATAAATCCTAAGCAGCAGCCCCAGGGCCATGAGGGACCCACTGACATGAAGCCTTTTAAATCTGCCCTTTGGAGATGTAGGAGGGACAACAGGAAAACCACTAGAATAACAGAGCCACCAGAAACTGCTAATGTTTGCTCAGTCCAGCCTCTGCTTCCAGATGAGCCTAAGCTGTTTTCCTTTCTATTTTTATTTAATTTTTTTTTCTTGGTTCTCAGTGTTTCCAGAGATTACTTTGTCCTTTTTTCATAAGCTATCAATTCACACTGTGATCTGAGACACTGAGGCAACAGAGGATCTGATGCCAAAATGTTAACAGATTTAAGATATCAAGAGGCAAGTCACAGGAAATAACTCATTTGTTCAGGCATTCAGAGCAAATATTTATAAATTTCTCTAGAAATAATTCCCACTTCCCAAAGCTAAAAGGCAAAAGGCTGTTTTTTTCTGGGTGTATTGAGACTCGTATGGGTAACTAAGAATAGCCTGGAGAGCAGGAAAGGAAAAAGCAATCTGCTTTGAATTTGTAGATCTACCTTAGACGTTAAGTAAAGTAGGATGCATTATGTCTAGGCAAAAGGACCTGGATTATGAGGACTCTGGAAGAAAATATGAGGGCCTTTCTTGACTGGATAAGTTTACACTGAAGTGAATGAAATGCCAGAATCAGGAAATGGAAAGCTGAATGCTTTGGAAATAGTCTTCATCATAGATCTCTTAGGAAACACTGGTTCCTAGGCCTAATCGAAAAATATTTGCTCTGCTGGAAAGGTGTGATGAGAAAGAGAAATGTGTAACTGAAAACAGGAAATCAACTTTTTTTTTCCATAGTTGAGATTGTCATGAGTTTAAATCTTATTGTGCTAAACTGTAGTCTGTCAGAAATATTTGAAATAAGGTGTTTAAACTTTTATTTTGATTGGTGCAATTACATTTATTTAATGAAGTTAGGCCTGATTTGCACAGATGCAAATGACAGCTGAACCACTCACATCCTGTCTTTTTATACATTCACCACCAGGTCTAGGGGATGCATGAGTGCCTGTTATATTGATCAGTATACAATGGGAGTAAACTTCAAGCACTCTTAGACAAAAATAGCAAAAAAGCAAACCTAATCAACTTACTTTTATGCAAAAGTTGTTTAGGGTCTTTCTCAGTTTGGAATAAGAGTGGGTGGAATTGAGAAAAGCTCAGTGAATTTACACTAAATCCAGCACACAGCTTGTGCACCATTTGTGAGTGGACCAGGAGACTCCACAGAAAACGGACATTTTGCAGCTCCCATCCTCTCCTGTGGTGTCTGGCTGTTGCTGACAGGTTGGAGCTGTGATGTGCTGGCAAGGTGCACCTTGCACTGAGGTTCTGGAGAGAGGGGGACCCAGTGGCAGGATGTGGGCTGTCCCTAGAGCCCCATCATTTAGTGTACCCCTGCTCCTCTTGGCTCGTGCAATCAGACAAATATCCATTACATTGCCCCATGTATGGGACGTGTAGACACTCACCATCAGAAGGGACTTGAATGCCATGCATGAAGGAAGCTGAGAGACTTGAATGCCAGGTTAAGACAATGATTTATCTAGGTCATCATGGGTCTTTCCATCAACATTCATCTTTTCCTGGAGGAGCCATTTTTTTTGGTGTAGCTGTGTCCTGAAGAAAAACCCAAACACTATCCACCAGTCTCTCTGATGGCATTGCACAAAAATAAGCTGCTTCCAAATTGCATTAAATTTGTCCTAAAACCAATTTGGAATAAATATGGTTAAATCAATGCATGTATTGATGAAGCATTATTGCCTTACAGTTAACAGGATTTGGGCCAGTTTCTCATGTATTTCCAGTTTGAATTTCTTTGGCATTTCGGGATTAGCAAAGGCACACTCTGCCAGGTTCAAACCAGGTAGGATCCTGGTGCTGGGGTCTTTTTGTGCAATTAGTGCTGAGGTACTTTAAATTTGCCCTGCTGAATGCAAGCATAGGTTAAAGCCTTAATGTGGTTTTGAGTATTGCTGCCTTATGCTTTTGGCATGGATTATGGTAGTTATTTTAGCAGTGTGGAGAGACATAAAATGGTAGTTTAGGGCAGAAAAATAATGAAGTTACAATACTCTGTTGAAACTGCTGTAGAAGTAGAGGTAGCAGACAGGGTCTGACTGTTTGCACTGAAATCTGGCCAAATAACCAGAAGCTGAGTGGCAGCTCTTCTGAGCAGAGGCAAACATGTGGTTTGGTCCTCTGGGCAGAGCTGCACAGTGACCCCAGGAAGAGGCTGAGGTGTGGGTCTGCTGCTGACTCAGAGGCAGAGGTGCCAGGAACATTCTGGGCAGCACGTTTGGTTTCATTCCAACGTTTCCTGTTCAAAGACCGCACCTCCTCAATGTGCTTATGTTCTCATATGTGATACAGTCACAGTCCAATGTGGATGGCTCCAGGCAGTGAAAGCTGTAACTGCTTTGCCAGTGAAGTGGAAAGTATGTATAATGCAGATGGTATCAGTGACTAGTGTTTTACTCATTAAAGGCATCCTAGTTTTGTACCGCTATGTCCTCGGCAGACCAGGCAGAACATACACTTTGAATCGTGATCCAGAGGTTTAGGATCTGTTTCAGAAGGTCTGACGTCATCTCCAACTGCACACAGTATTAAAATATTTTACAATTGGTGCATGGTATCAATAGCCATGTGTATGAAAATAATTCATGCCATCATTTAGAGGCACTTGTACTCTACTGAGATGCTAATTAAGGGAAGAATACAGTACACACCCAGTGTCAGGGGTCATGACATTACTGAGATTTGCTGATCAAGTTGCTGGTCTTGGAAAAGCTTCACGGTGCTTCCCATTTCTTTCACAACCGGTTCTGCTGTCAGTGGCAATACTTGACTGGACAATGGTAAACATGCCTTTACCAAGTCAAGTTCATATGTATTACAGTATCTGTCTCTCTCTATCCTAGCCTTTCTGGAAGCCTGAGTTTGCAATGTCAGCAGATAAAATAGAGATGGAAAACTAGAAACAAAACAGAACAACACAAATGCTTCCCAAAACTCCTCTCTTACTGCTGCTAGCATTTCTATTTTGCCTATGATCACCATAAAAACAACCAAATTGAACTGTTTGTGCTTTCCCTGTAAATTTTGGTGCAACTTTTTTCATGGTTTCCTTTGAAACCACATCTCCAGCCACAGAGGCTCCAACCACATCTGAGCTCTTGAAGCCCAGATTATCTTTTTGTTTAACCCTTTTGTTCTTCCCTCCAGCCTTTTATTTTTCCCTCCAGCCTTGCTGGCCAGTATTTGTATAGTGTGTTGCTAGGCATATGTGTAATTGTATCTTTTATGATTCTTGATATCTGAGTGCTAAAGAAGGACTACACCATAGTTAAGTACTGTAATTATTATTATTTTCAAATAGTAATACCTGGTTCAGATCCCAGTCTTTTAGATCCCATCTGTGTTGCTGCCCACTTGAGTAGTCCAGCCCATTTTGGTAGGGTGAGTCTTGCTAGCAGAGCCAAACCTGTTGCAAAAGTGTGATGGTCTGATTCAGAACTTGCAAATAACCTTGTCACACTCTCACTGAGTCCCAAAGGAATATTGCTCCTGGAAGAACTTATGGCATGCTGGCTCTGTGCATACAGGGAGGAAATTTCTGTGGATTGTTTCTTCAGGTGCTCTTTCAGTTTGGGGAGAAAAGGACTTGAGGCAGAATTTCATGTATCGACGTGATTCCTTTTTTTTGCAATGACCAAAGCTCTTCTTTCCTGCAATCCCCCAAGGCAACCAGCCTTATATATTGTTCTCAACACTGAGGCATTTGAAGAAAATGTTTTCCTGACAAATCAGAAAGATAAATTGCATCTGTTTACCTTTGGTATGTCTTTAAGACAGTGCCTCAAGTGCCAGAGCAGGCTGTGGGAGGTCTCCTTCATTGGTTTTAATTAACATTACTTTGCCTCGTTAAAATTGCTAAGCACTTTGTTCCACCTAAACTGGAATAAAATATAAACAAAATGTGCATTTCCAAAAAGGAATTAGCACAAATTTTAAATGAAAATTATGAAAATCTGTATTAAATTTAGATATTCTAACTTGACTGTGTAACAAAAGTCTGATGTTAGCCTTGTAGATGTCCGCTTTGTAGACTTTTCTGCCTCCATACTTGCATTTAGGAATAATATTATCTCTTCTTGTTGTTACTTATAACTCCCCAGACTTCCTTCTTACCTCATCTCACCCGCCAGTACTCTCGAGGCTGCTCACTGATAAGAGTGGCCATTTCTCTCCCCACCCACTTATTCTAATCCCCATTCCAGCTCTCAGTGGCTGAAGAATGTCTCCTGGACATAATCTTTAGGTCCTCTCCTTAGAGGACAAAGTACAATTTTTCCTTTTACGATCCCCAAAAATGTATAGAGCGATTTATGTGGTGAACTGCCAAACAATTGCTTCCAGTTCACCATTAGCGAGGGACTTTGCTTTCAGGTTTTTAATATGTGATTTCCACATATCAAAATGACCTCTTCAGACGTTGGAAAGCTCAACAAGATGTGAAAAGAAGTCAAAGTGAAAGGCTGGGAGTCTGTCATAATGACACTTAAAAACTGGCCTCATTGCAGTGCTCCTCAGGAAAAGCACACTGAGATGGGAGCACCACACATCCTCAACATTTTGTAATCTTAAGTTACCTTAGTATTACTGAGGTGTTATTAATGCATCATATCACTGGTTGTGTTGGAACAGGAGCACAAATGCTGCCTGTTAGAAAAATTCACAGCTAAAATAGCTCTTTGGAAGGAAGCTGACCCAACTATTTTGGGAAAATACTGTAATTCAAAGGAAGCAAATATTGTCAATTTTGTTTGGTATTTGCTAGCTGTTGACCTTTGTGAGGGACTAGTGCACCTAACTCTTGTTGCAGAGGATTCCTCCATACAGTGAGGGGAGAGGAATAATCAGTTTCTGGAAGGCGGTTTGATTTCCATCTCTTTTCAAGAGAAACTCAATCCATCTATCATTCTTCATTGCCTAAATATGGAGTCAAAGGTGACTGTGCTTTCGGTTTGGGAGCCTCAAGTAGGTTTCTGAAGTCAGAGGGATGATTCTAAGCCCATGTGCATAACTGTAGCTGGACCCCTTGTGGTCTTTTTCCCTTTTGACTGCTGAAGTTGTGAATCCAGACACAGTTTACCATGACATATCCGTGCTAATCTGCATAAATCTTCACATAATAACCTAAATGAAGTATCGTTTATTCTCCAGCTGTCCTAAATGAACAAGTTGTGGTCTCACAGGGTAATATATTTTATGAAATGAGAATGGTCAAAGACTATGTAAAATACAGACAGGGACGTGGCTGTGGTTCTGCAAAGGAGAGCTCACCTGGGCAAGGCAGGAATTGCAGGCTGCTTCTGAGTGAAGAGGTGAAAAGGTCTGTCTGGTGTTTTGCCAAAGCATTTGCATTTGCACCTTTTCCCTGTTTGTTCAGTTGTCTCTATTGGACAGGGCTCACTGTTCTCTCTGTGATTGGCAAAGCAAGGTTCTTTTGAGCCTCCTGAAGACATCTGAATGTTTTTGCAGTGACAGGTTCAGTGGCCCTCTCGTGATACTCAGAGTTTGGAGATACTTTGGACTGACTTTCCTTGATAAAAAATGAGATTTCCGGTATGTGAGTGCAGGCTAATCATCAGTGAAGGAGAACCCACGTGACTTTACAAGCCTGGGTCCTGACAATGAGCAGTATTTGAAAGAAACACACTTGGGCAACCAGATGTTGTTGAAATACTAAAGGGAGGAATGTGTGAAAAGGAGAAAAGGAAAAATTAGAAATTTAAGAAATATGATGAGATGATGGAAGCAAACCAGAAGACATGCAGCCTTGCTAGAAATGTTCAGATACCCACTGAAAAAAAATTACAGGAGAAACTTCCTCTTGTAGAGCAGAAGAGAGAGCCACTGGAGTGATACTTGAGGGGTTACAGCTTGTGGAACTGAGGATTTAGTCTGCTGCTACAAGGTTCTTCAGTCATCCTAAAATTCAAGTAACACAGGCAGTGCTATGTTTAGGAGAATGAATAGAGAATTCAGCATGAAATCTGTCAGCTGTCTCCCTAGCATAAAAAAAATTGAATGAAACTGTAAGATTGGCAAGTTTCCACCAATGGTTACTAGCAATAGAGGAAATTATTTGGATAAATGTAGCATTATGCAAATTATAGAAGATTTTGGGCAAGGACATGGAGAAAAGCCAGTTTAATTTTCTTAGATATCATTTCAAGTGAATGAGGGAAAAACACAGAAGTTAGGAGAGCCAGGGTTTGGATAGATGACTGCCCTTCTGATGTGAAACTGGAAGTTAAGGTTCTATGGAAAATTATGCATCACGTCCCACGCAAATCATAGAGTCCTGTACATACAAAGTGCAAGGAAAAGGAACTAGATAATTCATCAAAGGAGACATAAAGCAAAAGAGAGAGCAGTAAAGAGTTCAAACTTAGAAAATTTTTTGCAAAATGAGTCAATGTGATATAGAATGTCAGATAAAGAAATAATCTTAGTGCTTAGAAATTGCATTAATACGTCAGACAAGCTGTAGGAATGAAACATTATCCCTGAAGAAAAGATGCAATTATGGTACAAATGCCATTTCTAAAAACTAATAGGTTGGTTTGCAACACTGAAATATTAAGGTCATTGGTTTCTATCTTGCTTATAAAAGACAGAGAGGGCAAGAAGGGTGAGGAGAGAGTGGGGTGAATCTACAGTACAGTCTGCATAAAGCCAGTGCTGCCTGTTGTATGAATATGGATAACATTGGTCTCTTGAAAGCATGTGGGTCAATATTAATCAGCAGAGCCTCAGTGAACAGTGTGGTGGTGGGTGTCCTCAGATCGCTCACAAGGTTAACAGAAAGGGTAAAATCTGTAAGGTGCTGCTTACATTTCTGTCTGTGATGGGTGGAAGGAAGAATGGCAGGGATGTAGGGCATCACAGTGGGAGACATGCTGCCTCCTGAAGACAATGCTAACACATTATTAAATATTGAATAAAAGATGGATGAGAATGTCCTACCTCAGGAAGCAAATGCTTTCTAAAATTTTCTTACAATGGATAAAGAAGTTTTGCCTGAGTGACTGGTGAGGACCCTGTGATCACAGCCTGGTTACATTCAATATGGGCATACAGGTGCCTGGCACTAAAGAACAAGTAATATATCTGCTTTGCTCCTCAGAGGGATCAATACACAAAGCTGAGGAAAACTAGTAGTAAAATAAACTGTGGGAAAATCTTTTGCTATAAAAATGCAAAGAGTTTTTTAAATGGATTTTATTGGATGAGGGGATATAGATTCTCTTATAGAGTGGAACATTTTTTGTCTAAAAGCCCATTCTGTTTCAGGATTATGAAAAAGGCAGTAATTAGAAATGAAGAAGCAATATTATAGCTAAATTTAAAAAAAAGCTTAGGAGATGGTAATCAATATAAGTTAGAAGTTACAAAGTGTAGATAATTGATGGGGGAAGCTAAAGACATCAGGGAAAAATCAATGGTTAGCAGAGCTGGGGACAGTAAAGATTATTTAAGTATTTTAGAAAAAAAAATATATCCTAGCAACAGTATAAGGCATTACTTGATGGAGATGGCAAAATTGTTAATGATGCAGAGAGTTCATCAATAAACATTAATGTTCTGGTTTTTTTCTGGAAAAAAGTGAGGTTACGTGTATGAAGCAGGTGATGATGGTAAAGTACTTTCCAGCTCAGTGGTGACAAAAAAGGACATAATATGCCTTCTGGGTTAGGGCAGACTTAGAAAGCAATTACTATGACTTGTTGAACTGGCCCATTCATTAGGAAAGCCTCCTAATTCAAAGAAACAATGTAAATTAAGGTAGCAAACTCTCTAGATGGGTGGAGTTTTAGGGTATTAACAATATCTCAGATGATGTAGGAGGTAATAGTTACTAAATTGCAAGACATTTAGGAAAGGACTAACTTCCAGACTCCATACTCAGTTCTTATGCTTGGTGTGTTTGTATCTTCTTGATGGTGTCCTTTATGCATTGTAAGAGCAGTGGGAAGTGGACATGCTGTGCCTGAGGACCAGACTGGAGGAGCACAGCCTCTGACAACCTTACCTTGGTTGAGTTATATGAGTTGACGTGGAAAAGGGCTTTGCTCTGAGTGTGGGAGATGTACACATGGCCACATCAGAATAGTTAAGGGGCCAGATTATACTGAGAAGTTATGTGAAGAATAAGATGACATAAAACTCTGAGATGGCATTATCAGAAGTTCTCAGTTTTTGTATTTTTCGCCCACTGGTTTTCATATGAACAATGGTTTCAACAGTGAATATAATATATTGCATAAGCTCATCAGTACTAATGCTCTTGTTTTGATAACATTTAGGAAGGTGAAATAGTGGTAACAGAGATTAAAACTACTGGCAGCAATCCCTTTTCAGTGATAGATCTCTTCAACTTTCTCATGATCATCTGTACTTCACCACAGAGCTCTTGATATCATAGCATGGAGAGAAATTCTCTTTCCTGGTTGTGAAGGTGACACAAAAAACTTGGCTGCCTTTGTTGTGTTTCATATTAAATAATGTCAGGACAAAAATAAAAACTTGTTAACAGCTGAGGTAAATTAACAGCTATGAATGTTTATAGTTTATGACACTCCTGGGGGCTCCGTGTTAGGAGAATTATTTTGTGAGGGTCTTTTGCTGGGTCTTTTCATATCCTGCAGCAAACCATGAAGAGCCAACATTGGCTTCCCAGCTCCTCCTTCTCTCTGATATGGCTTTGCAGCCACCAAGACCTTATGGTTTTCTCTTCTGAACCTGTTTCCAGCAGACCTTATTCCAGAAGGACACTTCATATTGCATGCCTGCCTTGCAGGGCTTGTGCTTTTGCTAACCCCACCCTTTGGAACTCAAGCTGGCTTGTGAATTCTTGAGTCAAGACACCATCATGGCAAGATTTGTTGTAAAGTCTTCTGATTTGGGATTTTTTGGTCTTCTTGTTTGGGGATATTAGTGTGCAATTACAACATGTTCTGAAGCTCTGTCGTTCAGTGACAGCTTCTAAAATTAATTTATATAATTCTTTATCCATAACTGCTGTTTATTACATATAAAGAAGGCAATTAAAGTGGTTATTTCAGGTAGCTCTCATTAACCTTAAACCCCACATTATAACTACACATAGCTTAAATTGTTGGGGCTTTTCCCTTAACTTGGCTTCTTTTTCTGTTATTTTGCACTCTTTGTAGACATTTCTTATATAAATCCATGTTCTGCCAATACACAGAAGGATTTTCTGATCAAGATTCAATTGTAATGCCATTTACATATGTATTGCTAAAGTAATTATGAAAAGGATTGCTACCTTTTATGTCTTCACAATTGAGTGTATCTTACCAGTGAATGAGTAATTTTCAAATTGTACAAATGGGTGGTCTGGAAGATTATTTCCCATATTGACATGTTATTTCAGTAATTTCCCTCCATATGGGTTTTCTTTTTATGAAAATTCAAAACATTTTATTTCCCTTCAAAATTGGTATAGTCTTGATGAGTCTCAAGATCTCAGAAATTGATAGACTTTTCATGTGGAGCTCTCTCATTTGCACGTCATGTGGTGATAGTAATGAGGGCAGCGGTGAAATGCCAGTGTGACAGCTGTGGGTGACTCTGAGGAGGCTGGACAGGCACATGCCATTCCTTTGCATCATGTGCAGCATGTGCAGAAAAAATGAGCATAGAGCTAATAATACCTGTGATCTGAAATTGGACAAGCATTACCTATCGACTGACAAATCAGAATGACTCTGCTTGTGCTCCTGCTAATTTCATGCCCATGCATTAACAGTTAGACACAAATTATTAGTCTTCTGGGTTGTTTTTTTTTTCATTCTTTCATATTATATTGTGAACTCCACTAAAAGGTGATTTTATGCTTGGGATACAAACATGTGGAAAATTAACAGAGCTTGAGAAAGGCACTAAAGCTCTGCCAGTGCATTAATTATCTGGCAAGTGTATCTAAAATCTGGTAAATCACCCATAACATCAGCAGACAGAAGAGGGATTCAGACTAAATTAGCAACTAACATTTTAGATGTGATTCTTACTTAGACACATAAGTAAGGAGAATAGTTTCTGTAATAATCATCGGAATTCTGCTAGCTGACAATTAGTCCCAAAAGAGACGGTTCTGATTTCTGCAGCTTATCCTCTTTGACACACTACTCAGAATGTATGTAAAGTGTAGAACATAGAATGACTTGACTTTTCTCAGCAAATTGTACATCTGTTCAATAAAATAAACCCCTGCATTTTAGTGTACTTTCCTAAAAGAAAATTCAAACATTATAAAAAAATTCTAGAATATAGCATGTTTAAATGATACAGAATATATGTTTAATAGTAGAAGTTAACACTTAGATGGGATCTTTCCCAGTGCCTTCATTTCAGTTATTTTCTGTGCTTCAACTTACAGAAAAGTCATTGTAGTGGTTGGGTGACAGTACAATTTCCATGGAGAGCACTGGATCCAGTGCAATTCTGTGTAGAATTCTGAGTATACTCTGGGTTAAAGTAAAAACCCAGAAGAATGAATAATTAGACACAAATAATCCACAATAATACTACTGAAAATAAGAGGAAAACAGAAAATATATTTTACTTCACAGTAATGGTCTTCTTATTCAAGTTTTCCACAGACTAAGATTCTTCTCTAAGTGACATATTAGGATGATTTTTATTTACAGAAGAACATATTTGTTGCTCATCTTTGGCTCAAGAAAAACAATTTTCTCTATATTTCTTTTAGTAAATGGAATTGTGCCCAGACACACTCTCATTGAGAAAGCACTAGGTAATATATGCTTTTTTTTTTTTTACTGAAGTGTACTGCAGTCAGGCTGGATGATACTATTCTGCCTCGTGCCAAGGTTTAAATCACAGGAATGTCTAAAGATAAGCCAATAGGGGAAAAAAATCTCCAAAGTAATAATTTGTTAGGAAAACTGTCCTCAGGGTGACAGTGGAGCACGTGTCAGTGTCTGGGAATATGGCACCTCCTTGCCTGGTTCCAGATGGCCCTGGTGGTGTTTCTTTTCCCCAGGCTTGATGATGGAATGGAAGGGATTCTAACCATCAGCAGACACTCAGGTGGGTTGCCAAGAACAAGCATGGCTACCTGTCAGGCAGGCGCAAGACCTTTTGCTGCGTTTTGGCGTATGCAGGCAGGGCAGCAGGCAGGCAGGCTTGCCCCCACAGACATCAGCAGTGGCCAGCACCCTTGGAAGAAGTCTGCTTGCAGACAAACACAAATATCCTCTCTCCTCTTGTTTCTGCTCTACTTCTTGAAGACAGTGGTGGTATGAGGAGGTTTATTGAGATTTCTTGCTCAGGTTTTGGGAGGGGAGGAAAGGTGGCTGCTCAGCGGGAACATACTGTGAATATGGAGGGTGTGGGGTGGGCAAACTCTCTTTTACAGACTACCAGAGTTCATTGCACAGCCTTTAAATGCTCTGTGAAAGGTGACTAAGAAAAACAAGCAATAGCTGCAGGAACACCTGCTCCTCAGGTAGAAAACTGGAGGTGAAGCACAGAAAGCTTGATAACTGCTCCTTTTGCTGAGCTTCAACTGGGAACAGATACTGTCTTCAAGGTTTTTGGTCTCAGATACACAGAAATAAATGCAATTTTCCTTGTCTGGGTTCTTCTGGTGTTCATGATGGAGACAAGAGTGAGCAGCTATAGCAAATCAGCATTTCCATGGTGATGCTCACTTGGCCATGAAATGGGAGCTGCTTCTCCATGGGGACTCGAGGATGATGCACAGAGCTGGCAAAGTACACTGCAGATATGGCCAGTGTTTCCCAGCTAAGGGCTATGAGAGTTTTTGATCTGTGCTGGCTGCCAGGGTTTCTGGTCTGTGCTGGCCGCCAGGGCCAAATTAATTTTAAAGCTAGACATCTACCCTGAAATGCAATCAGCAAACACTCTCTTACAGTCACTTGCTAGTGGTAGAACTTCCAGAGGTCTGTTCTCCTCCTTGTTTGAAATACCTCTCCTAGAATATGATGAAATACTTAATTGAGCTGCCCCTTTCTCTCCATTGCCTAGAGTGGAAGCCCCTACACTGCCAGAAAAGCCAGATGCCTACTTTTCAGGGTGGATGAAATACGTCTTGTCTTCAAAATCTGCATTGTGCTGAAAAGTCACCTTGTGTGGTGATACCACAGCTGCTACAAGTGTGAAGTTGGGTGATTTTAAAGGCTCGACATTCATGAATTAACAAGACAAATGCTGAGTTCCTAGGCCTTAGAGTAAGGGTTTCTAAGGAAGCTTTTCTAAATTGGAAGAAAACATGATCTGGATATTTCTGTTGCTATTACAATGGGGTTTTGTACTTACCAGTATAAAAGTATTTGAAGTACTGAGTACGCCTTCCCTATATTAAAAACATTTTGTAGAATATTGGATGCTGAATATGAAAAATGCCCACTGAGCAGAGGATGGAGAACAACAGGCGTTTCTGTTTCACAGTGCCTGTGAGGAAAAAAGGATGGTTTCATGTCAGAGTGAGAGTGAATTAGATGAAAATTTCAGTGAATTGAGAGCTAATAACCACTGTACCCCACAGACTCCGAAATGCTTTGAGTTGAGTGAAACATTTTGTTTGACGTGGAATGGAAGATTTTATTTTGGTTTCAAACAAATTCAAATATTCTATGAAATAAGGAAAATTTGTATATGGAAGTAACTTCAAATGAGAAAATCAAAACCTTTCATTTTCAAAACGTCAAAATGAAGCCTTTCCATTTTTCACTGATTTCTTTTGTCTGAAGCTAACAATTCAGCAAATTTGATACGAATTCATGAAATATTTATGTGATGATGAGTCTTCATTTTATTTCAATAAATAGCTTACAGTTAAAAACTATGCACAGCTTAAGCATTGCATCATGTTGTCCAGCCAGCCCTTTAACCACACCAGGTTCTTCTCTCAGATGTTTTAAAACCTGAATAGGGGCTGTTACACTAATAGAAATGACAAATATGTATCTTTCTTCATAAAAATATAGATTATCTGTTAAAATGTAGAGTAAGATACCTTAACTCATTGCAAAAGACTTAAATTACAAAAATGGGTGAAATAAATAATTCAAATGATGGGGCATGTCGCATGAAACTGAATCCATTTACTGATAACAGAGTATTTTTAAAATCTGCTTCTGAGAGTATTTCTTTACAGCTTTTTCTGCAGTTTCACTATATATGTCCTTTGATTTGGTCCTGCTTTGCTAGAGTTCTTCCACCACAGTTTCACCAAAGAGGCTGGCTAAACACTGAGCAAATAAATTGCAAATATATATGCATGACTTGCCCTCAATTTGCATGATTATTGCAGCAAATAAACCCGGCATAAGGCAAAACAACAACCTATTGATAAGGCTGGTTGAGGCAGGCTTGGGTGCCTAACTCTTTTTGGACAGTGTCTTGATTTATACTATAAATAATCAGGGTAGGGTTTTATGTTGAAGCCTTTGTGTGGGAGTTAAATGAGCTGTCCTAACCCTTGAACTATCGTTGGGCTCCAGTGCAGAGGGATGGCACTGTGTTCAATGTCACAGAAAACATGAAAGGGACTCCAAGGGATAGGAAGAGTGATGCACGACGCCCCTGTTGCTGTTGATTTTTCCTTGGGGATCCTCTCACGTTTCTTTTTGCAGATAGGCTTCAACTTTTTTTGTGAAGCATTTTCAGAAAATGATTGGGAGAACATACACACATACAAAATTTATAAGTAGCAAAGAATATTTTCAGAAGAGGGAGAACAGGCACTGTTAACATAATACATGCTGGTTTTGTTTGTACATGCACAGTCATATACTGAAAAGAAATGTTATTTGTTCGTAGCATAGGTGGAGTACTTAATTATGTGGAAACTTTAGGTTATGGTTGGAGGGCAGATTTAATACCTAATGCAATTAAATAAGTAGAATCTGTAGAGAGTGTAAGATAGTATTAAAGTAATTGGAGCACCTTTTCTCTTTGCTAAAATGGTTACACAAGAAGAGTGTCTGTGCCAAATCTAACATGTTCTTCATGCGTGTAATCCTGCTTGGTTTTGGGGAGAGTTTGAAGGAGTCCCTTTGTATATGTTTGCCACATCATTCTGTGTACTGAGGAGTAAACCTCAGTATGAAGCATGTCCTTCTGTGGTTTCTGATAAATTGCACTGCAGCCATGGCTTTGGTCTTTTTGTTTTCCCTTCTGGCTTCTTTAATACCCTGGGAATTCTGGCTTTGCAGTATTAAAAATGAGCACAATATAAAAAGCAGCTACAAGTCTCAATGCATATTGTTCTTGGACTTTACAAGTGGCATCAAAATGCAGTCAGAATTCACTCATCCCATAATTGGAACAACAAAAAAGCAAGGTACACAAGTAACTCCTCTCCAATGATGCACAAGGTCTGAGCTGGGGGGAGAGATGGCAAAGCATGGAAAGTATCTACTTGGAAAGTATCTACATGGAGCAAAGCCTTCTGGACTTGGCATGCCTCTTGGTCCTCCTGGGGACTGATGAGGTCTCTCAAATGTAGATGCAAATTTCCCATGTCACACCTTGCTACCGTGTGCAAATTGAGTCTTATATGAGGGTGGCTAAAATAAACAGTTAGTAGGAGTATTAAACAGTCTTTGGGTTCCATATCACATCTGGGGAAGACAGCATACAAATGCTTTCTTTGGAATTAAACCACATGCAGCTGATAGTCTTCAAAGTTTCATTTTGGTGGCTTGATTTTCTTTTTCCCTTAGAAATGTAAAGCTGTAATCAGCTGGAGTAGTAGGTCACAGGGTTTCATTTTTATGGAGGAGGAGAAGGGTGATAAAGACATTTTTTATTCACAGGGAATGTTACCATGCAGCATGAATGGGGACTTGGAGCTCATTTAGCCTTTCTCTCTCATTTTAGCAGCCTCTCAAAGCTGTACTTTACGGAAGAACATGTTAGAATTTATGAAACTTTCATTACTAGATTTGTCAAGCAACATTTATCTGTTGTGAAAAAGACAAAGCCACTTAAATTCTGGAGACCAAAAGTCATGTCTCCTTACTCTTAGGTGACAGACCTTTGTGTCTGCAGCCTGCCTGAGGCAACAGACTCAGGCCTCACTTCTGAAATTAGGTGTGGATTTCCTGCTGGCAGTAGGGAAACAGGGCTGAGGTCTCCTACACAGAGATGTATCACTTGATGCATATTCCCGGTGTGGAGCTGCCTACCACAGAGTGCAGAACCCTGAGTTTTAGCTTTTCTTGCCTTTTTTTCACTCTACTAGAGACAATGCCTGCTGCCACAGTGTAAGAAATGCAGCAACTTGAGGTCTCAGCCCTGTGGCAGATGTTTCTTGCTCCCCTGGCTTTGGAGATCCTCGCTAACTAAACCTAGAGTATCAATTCTCAGGTGGCAGCCTGACAAGAAATTTTGGGGTGTAACTCAGAGAGCCTCGTACAGCAAAAGTGTCCAAGGCTTAGCCCCAGTGCCCAAATCCTAGCCCTCAAAGCCAAAGGTGAAGTGTGCCCAAATGTCAGTGGGTATATTAGGATGCCCCAGAGGCTTGGAGTGATGAAATAGGTTCTGAAGGGTCACCTGGTAAAGGAAAAACTCACCAATTTTTACCTTGCTTAGAAAATAATATATGTCAAAAATAAGATAAAATCTTGCCTTTGCTCAGCAGCTGACATTTTGAAATGCAGTCTTTCATTCTCTTGGGGAAAAAAAATGAAGGTTTGCAAAAGGAGTTGTGGAGAGATCTGCCTCTTAGTGATGACTGTGGCAGAGTGCTGAGGCAGCCTGAACTCCTGAAGAAATTTAGGAGCCTACACTCAGTGCAGGGGGTATGAACACAACTTCCAGTAATTTGGCTCCTGTTGTGTCCCCTCTAGAAGTGATACTGCAAGAAGGGGTCAAAGCAAGAGTATAGGACACACTGAAAGACTGAGGAACAGGAAAGAGGCACACATTTTCCCTAGTTTCCCACATGTCTAGTTTCATACGTTTGAAAAATTCTATCATGGTCTCCATATAATGATGCCTCTACTCTCTGTGAGATATATGATGTAGGATCCATGAAGTATTTGAGAACCTCCCACTAGAGACCATTCTGTGGGCACACAGGATTAGGCCTATATTAGATTTCTGCACCGTTTGGAAGATGGCATTTGAGCTAAAGGTATTGCATTTAGCATCTGTTGAGACTGCAGGGTGTTCTTCCCCTGCGGTGCAATGATGTCTGCAGTGGCTACGCTCTGCAGCTCTGCAGCCTGAGCCCACCAGCAAAACTGGGTCCCAGGATGGCTGCACACCAGTGAATCCTGTGTACATCCTCCTAACATGATCACTGGGTTGGTATGCTCAAGCCATCAGTTAAATTTAAATGTGTCAATCAGGAAAACTCTAGGAGTGTAGGATACAAGTGAGGGCAAGCTTTATTTAAAAACATGTAGGTTGGCTGTGGTTAGATCACTGGGGAAGCCTGTGGCTTGTCCACATTTAATGTTAAGTCAGGCTTAAAATCACATTAGTTAAAACAAGTTAGCTAACACATTTGCACATGGAAACACTTTTCCTGTTCTGATGTGTCTAGAGGAAACAGTTTCTTGTCTGCAGTACTGAATAATGCTTTGCATTTATTTGCTTATGCTACTTATTCTTACAATAAGAATAAGCACCTGATAACTGGGTTATCACATCCCTGTGAGGCACTTGGACTCAGACATCCCTGTGATGATCAGGTTAATCATTGCAATCAAACAAAACTGAGAGGAGAAAAAGGGTTATGTTTCCAGTCCACCTAAACCCTTGATTGCACTTGTGTCCCCATATGGGACATTCACTTAAGAGCTGGACTCGATGATCGTTGTGGGTCCCTTCCGAGTCAGAATATTCTGTGTGTGTGTGTGTGTGTGTGCGCGTGTGTATGAAAGAGACAAGGCTGGAGGAAAGAAAGGAGGTCCATCAGGAAGGTGGGGACCATCTCCTTTGGCAGGAGCACAGACATAGATGGCTTTTGGCGAGCATGAACCTGGCCAGGTGCACCAGGTCTGCCCAGCTGGCACCAGTCTCCTGGGCCTGGTCCTCTGCTCAGCCTGGGGGACCGTTCCCAGGAGGGAGCTGGTGTGCAAAAGGATGGCTGCAATCCTCTGCAGCTGCCATTTTTATGGCGTACTTTGAGATGGCTGTTTTCAAGTTCGATCTCTTGGGTGATCAGTGCAGCTTGGCAGCACTGCGAAACCTGGAGGGGCAGCAACTGACAGTGCAAGGGGGCAGTGGTGGTTGTGGGTCACAGAGTGAGGTTGTGGGTCAGCAGAGTGAGCTTCTGCAGCCAGCACTGTCCCAAACGTAGTGTGTTCTCCACTGGCTCCTATCCCTTCTTCTGTCTCACTGTATAATAAACAGCACAGACATCAGGGAAGTTTTGTTGCCTAAGTCAAGAAATTACTAGAGTTTTTCAATCAATTAAGCAAAGCATGTGTTAAACTACTTATCTGGGGGATTGAATTGCCTTTCTTAGCCTTTCTTTTTTAAAGGACTAGATATATATCTAGCACAAGAAAAAGAAATGGCCTAGCAATATAAAGCAAAAAGGTATTGGGAAGCTGGAAGCCAATAAGCATATATAAGAACTCTCACCAGTTTTAATTACCTCTATGCCATACTGATGAGAAATTTGGAGAAGCCTTCAAATTTTACCATAAAGTCCTATCTATGTCTTAATGCACTGGCTGCCCAGACAGGGACACCATTTTCTCTAGTCTGATTTACACAGACAGTGTTTATATGAGTTTCTTCAAGTGGTACACTGAAAATACTCTCAGTATCTTCAGGTGGTACTTCCCAGAGAGTAGTGAGATCTTTTCTTGCTATAATCTTACTTATACCATTGCTTGCCTGGTTTTTGTTCCCAGGAATATACTCCATGTGTTTTTTATGTCTTTGTTTTCCCCTTCCCAGCTGTTTGATTTGTGTGTTGATAGCAAATTATTCTTATTTTCAGGTTACACGGTTTATCAAGTGGGAAACTCTGTCTTTTCAGGAGGCTAAGATGACATTAAAAAACAAGTACTGGAGATAAAAATGCATGTCATACCAACTTATGTATACAACATTCAAAGCTTGAAAACTAAGCCAGTGCACGCACAGAGTCAACATTTGAGTCAGCTGTTTCAGGGCTGATGTCTGCTGGAGCAAAACTGGGTTATTCTTGAGGTAGGCATTGGCTAACCACTGCCTCTGCCTCTCCAGCCAAGGTGTCATGAGAATTTAGCAAGGGGCTCAAAAAGATCCAGGCTCTTCTGTGAGCAGGCAAGTGGGACAGGGCTGTGGTGGTGCTGGTGCTGCAGGCCAGGAGGGAGGCTCTGTGGCTGACATACATGGAGTCCCTAGATCCTGCGAGTTTTTTTGTCTGCGGCACTTCTGGGCACTCTGCAGGGTGCCAATAACCAGCTCTTCTCTTATATTTAAACATAAGTTACACTGAGCTGCCCCTGAAGGTACCCTCTTAACTGCAGGTGTAAATTGTGTGGTTGGAAGATGCTGTGGTGACTGCTTCACCTTTTAAATGAGGCTGCTTATAAACCATTCATAAATTTTTTGGTATTTGTTAAAAGTAGTTTGCAGCATCTCCATAGCTCAGGGCAGTTGTGTTTCCATCTGTTCTGCCTGCTGTAAGTTGTCAGTTCTGGATTTGGCACTGTGGAAGAAAACTGGCATATGACAAAGAGGAAGCAGGACCCACGTTGATTGACAGAATATTTTCTCACTGGGAAAGTGCAGTGAACTCAGGCATAAAAAGGGGTAATCCAAAAGATATTTATCTCCAGGGATCTAAATTATATTAGAAAGTATACAAACAAAGATCTGGTTTCTCTCTAGATGCTGTGGGCTCTACACATTCTTGTGCTATCCTTTAAGATAGATCATCACTAAAGGAATTAATAAGAGAAAAAGTCTTTGTTGATAGATTCCCTGGGAATTCATTATAATTCTGTTTTGAGCCTTTGCGCGCATTCCTGGAAGCATCATGTGTCACAGTACCCTTATGTGTAGTTGTGAAAATGTGGAATTTAAACAGTTTGTCCAAGAAAATTTGGGCTGTTGTAACTGTACCATTGAACCAGTGTGCTGGAAGGTGCGCAGTCTTTGCTCAAGAGGTTTTGGTTTTTTTCTTCTGGTCCTTAGCCTAGGTAAACACTACATAAGGTAGGTAAATAGGTAGAGAAATCTTTGGGATGAAGAAGCAGATGGTCCAAAGCTATAAGGAAGTTTAATGGCTAAGTGCTTTACTGGGCTTCTGGAAGCTGTAATGCCTGTACATGGCAAAACAGATGGTGGCACTGTAAAGTGACTGGCACTTCTGCATGCAAAGCTTGAGATATGGCATTTTTTTCTCTCAACTTTGTCTTTGGATACATTGAAGAACTTGCCGTGGACTTACCAAGGACATAAAGAAAATTATTCTGACTGGCAAATGGTGGTGTTATTGTTTGTGTCAATGCCATTCTGGCTCATGGAAAGCTCATTGAATTGCTGTTAAATTGCGTTGTAGCAAAATAACTTTCATAAGGCTGTGGGGGATTTTCTGAACCATCATAAAAAGTGGAAATGTGAAAGCTAAAATTATTGAGTCCACTTAATATTGCTGAGAGAACATACCCAGTGAGTGCACTCTGAGCCAACACACATGGCACACTGCTCTTGTCTTGTCTTCATAGATTAAGAAAAGAACCTCTTAGAAACAATCGTTGTCTCTCCTTTCCCCCTGCCCCCACCCTCAGTTAGTTTCTGCTGGAGTGTTTCATTGCCATCACTGCAAACACACTGGGAGCTCAGCACCACCAGTCCTGCTCAACACTGAACCAGTGTAGCTTCTGAGGGATTTGGAGAGTGGACACAATCAGCCTCTGTCCCACATGATAAACAAAAGGGACCCAACTGGGTGGAGGAATAGAAAGTTATGATGTCCAAGCTTGTCCTAGCCTTATCCTTTTTTGTGGTCATCTGCCTCTGGTCACCCTTCAGGGGTTTTTGAAAAGGTTTCTGGGATTTTATTTGGTGTTTTAGTTGACTGACAGACCTTTATTTACCTCTCCTGGAGGTCTTACACTGAATGTTCATTCCTTGCCCTCTCTCATATGGCTCTTTGCTTAGTCATGTTGTCCAGGTTGGCAGGTTTCCCCATAGCAAGAAGACAATAAACTTGGTGTTCCACTTTCTGTCCATCACCTTTCTCCTGAATCTCCTGGTGCTTGGGAGCTGTCTTCACCTGCTCCTTGGAAGGACACAGGGCTTTGCAGCACCATCAGCATGGAGGGCTATCACCTGAGAGTGCCACTCTCCCTCCAGCTGGACCTTTCGCTCTGCTGACACCAGACTGGCTTTGCTACTCACTTTTGGGTTGTGGTCACATGACACAGCTGAGCCCGTGCACGCCTCTGGAACACTCACCCAAAGCACAGCCAGGAGTTTTCCAGTGGGAAACAAGCTCCCAGTCCCATATTAAGATGGGTACAGAGGAGGCAAGGGTTAAAGGAGAGGTAGAGCAGCTGAGGAGGAAGGGGACTGTGCCTGGCCACAACAGAGAGACATAGCATGACCAGCAGGTTGAGTGGGGTGATTCTCCCCCTCTACTCCACTCTCATGCAACTACACCTGAGTGCTGCATGCAGCTCTGGGAGCCCTGACATAAGGACGTGGACATGGAACTGTTGAAGTGAGTCCAGAGGAGAGCCATGAAGGTGATCAGAAGGGTGGAACACCTCTCCTATCAGGACAGGTTGAGATAGTTGAGGGTTTTCAGACTGGAGAAGGCTCCAAGGAGCACCTTCCTGTACCTGAAGGGAGCCCATAGAAAAGCTTGGGCTTTTTGGGGATTTTTCCAAGGGCATGTAGTGACAGGACAAGGGACTAATGGCTTTAAACTGAAAGAGGGCAGGTTTAGATTAGATATTAGGAAGAAATTCTTTACTGTGAGGGTGGTGAGACATTGGAGCAGGGTGCCTAGAGAAGCTGTGGATGTCCCCTCCCTGGAAGTGTTCAAGGCCAGGCTGGATGGGGCTCTGAGAAACCTGGTCTAGTGGAAGGTGTTTTTTTAAAGATCCAGGAAGTAATTTCAGGGAATGGAAATATCCATATTCATAAATAAAGCACTGGCCTGAATTTGTGCCCAAATTTAATCAGAACCAAACCCATGTTTCTAAGATGAAATACCTTTACAGCAGAGGAGGAAATACCATAATGTCCCAGTATTCACTGACTCATGACATTCTAGCTCTGCTTTGTATACTGAAAAAATTCAAAGTGTTTGACATAGACTTAAATAAACATTTACCCTTTTGGTGCTCCATCCAAGTAGAGCTCAAGGCAGTACTTGAGACTTATCCATTCATAACTGTGCGAGGAATGTGGGACCTTCCTTCAGAGTCATTCCATCTTGATCAGCTGTGGTTTGTAGTGCTAGGAATATTTTAACTTGCTTTCAGGTTTTTACCTCCCAAAATGTTTCTATCATTCTGGCTTTTTTTCCCCCTCTATTTTCAGGGTTTTTAAGCTTAGTAATGTGAAAACCAAACTAATGTCTCCGCTAGACATGAACTTGTGCATGAGCTTTTCTGTCACAACCCAAAGTGCAGCTTGGTCTTGATGATTTCAAATTCCTGAAGTATGAGAAATTCAGATTGAGCTGCTTGTTTGCATATATGCAAGTCATATTTTGCCAAGAGGAAAGGAGATTCCCCTTAACAATGTATAGCTGAATATCTGAGTTCCTCAGGCTAAACCTCTGTAATTTCTAAATTAGAAACTTTGGCAACTTGGAGGAGTTAGAGAGTGCTAGGCATACAGTGTGCTCCAGGGGAAAAAAACCATTGTTTTATCATGAGCTTTTGCTGCACTCTTAGAGAACAAAGCTGGGGAAAGAAAGAGGCTTGTTTATGGTTGCACTGAGTAACACAGTTATCAGGGAACACTGTATTATCTACCCAGAAAGTATTGCTGTGGATATTCCGGTTCCCTCATAATGTTTGTTGATGCTTTCAGACTTTAATAAAGTTGTGATTCATTTCTGGAAACAGATCTCCCATGTTTCTCACAGCTGTGCTAATTTCTTTATCTAATGTTTAAAGTAATCTCCCCCATTGATTTTGAAGGTAGATTTTACTTTTTTAAAATACCTTCCTGCATGCATATTTGTGCAGAGAGTGCTCTATCAATTTTTAATCTGAAAGGATCAGATCCCTATTCTTTGCAAATTTTTAGAGTTCTTTACTTCTGCTAAGAAGTTTGAAAATATAAAGGACTGAAGTTAACTTCACTTAACTTCACCAGAAGCTTCACCAGAAGCACAGTCTGTCTGTGAACCTTAGAACAGAGAAAGGTTAGGGAAAATGAGATGCTGGAGTATAGATTTCCCTTGCATAAAAAAAAGGTGTTTTAAACATAAATAAACATACTAATATCTTTAAAGTGAGCAATTAAAATCCCGTTCACATAACTCCTGCAATTGCCTGTGCATCAGTATTAGAAGCAGAACAGAAAATACTTTATTTTTATTTTTAAGAAATCCTTAAAAGGCCTTTAACATTGTATTATAGAGCATTGGCAGATAAAATCCCATAACTTAAACACTGAGACACTAAATTAAGCTTTTAGTAGTGATTTTTTCAGAAATCAGGTGGTATTTAGAATCCTGCAAAACAGAAAAAATACATTTTTGCATGGAAAAGGAAGATGCAGATGCCTTATATTTGGGGTTGTTTTTTTTTTTTTGGCACAGTGAATTAGATGAGTTCAATTTTTGGCTCGTGAAGTCAACTCTTCCGACTATTGTTTCATTTCAGTTTTAATTGTGGAAAAGACATACTAAATTTGTAGTCTTCTACTTTGTATTTGCTTCTCAGGTTATGCTTTCCTACTAACCTTAAGTGCCCCCATATTCTTTTTCAAGTTGGATTAATTTTTCCCTCAGTGTACCATTGAGAGAGGTGCTGTCTCAGCTAATAAGCAAATTGCTCCATGAGCAGCCAAAGTAACAATGCCTGCTTTCCAATGGACGCCTGTCTCTTGGTTGATTGACTTTTAACTGAATTAAGCTGCAGCTGCAATGTGTGTGCATCCCTTGGTAGGCTCTCCAGCCAAAGTTGTTCCCCCATGAGGTTGCTCTGTTGTTTAGAAATACGTGGTCCAGCTGTAGCTTTTCCACTATGCAAGAACTCAGAGGGTTGCTCTCTTCTCCTTCCTCTCTCCAGCTCTCCTGGCTGGTGTGGATTCACCACCATCTCCTCTGCATGGCCATCGTGCTACCTTGGAACTCTACTCTGCTGCCTCAGGTTTGGCTGAAAGTGCCCAGCAGGCTCCAAGTCCCTAGGGCAGCTGGAGAGGCAGGCAATTTGTAACATCACATAATCTTAGAAAACCAGGCTTAAAACTGAAAAAACCCTAATCAAATTGGGTTGGTGAAATATTTGGAGTAGTTCCTGTTTGGATTTTTCTTCCTGAGAGTGGGTGCTTTATGGGACTTAAGCACTGTTTGCCAACCCAGTGGAGAAGCCAATGAGCGTGACAGCAGGAACAGGAAGACATCCATGTCTGCTCAATTCAAGGCAAGTTTACACCCCAACTAGGACTATGCCTTAAGCATCAGCATGGTTGCTTTCAGCCATTAGTCCTGAAGGTGTTTTTTTTGAAGTACTAAATGTACTCATCAGAGCAGAAACAGTATTCATCCTGCCAGAAGTAGAGCTGGGAAGGCAGCAATGTGGATTCCTGCTCCAGTGAGCATGTGCTTTACAGAAAAGTGGAAGTGTTCCAGTACATAAGCAAATAAATAAATAGCATCCACCTCCTGTGTGCTCACAGCTATCCAAAGACAGAGGAGATGTGAACTTGGGTCATCTGATTTTCAAATGCATGTTCTGCTCTGGAGAGATTTAACCCTCCATCTCTTTTCATTCTGGAAGTGATGCCCAATTTCCCTCCTGAATATGGCCTTTTGCTTAAGTATGCCACAAATAAAATTACAAACTACATATTTGATCCTAAAAACGGTACATGTACTTGCTGGAATTTCTCCACAGCCTCACTCTCAGAGAAGAATGTTATTTTTTATGCACACACAGATATATATATATAAGCAAGCGAAAAAAGCTTCATTGATTGTGGTGGGTTTTCTTCCTTTTAAAATCCTTTTGAACCAAGTTCTTACATAGTTATTATATACCATTTCAGGACACATTTTTCCCTGCTGTTTTGAGAAGAAAGAAATTTTTAAATGTTAGCATTAATGGCATTCAAGTTTTGTAATGGTGCATACAATGTTAATACATTGCTGAACACACCCTGGATTTCAGAAGTGGTTTGCACAAGACTAAAGACAAAAAAAACCTGAATGTAGTGGTGAAGCCAGTATGTAGCTATTAGGCATAGAATCACAGAATCAAACAATGGTTTGAGTTGGAAGGGACTTTAAAGACCACCTAATTCCAACTTCCCTGGAGCAGCAGGGATACTTCCCCCAGACCAGGTTGCTCAGAGCCTCATTCATCCTGGCCTTGAGCCCTGAGAGGGCTGAGGCACCCACAGCTTCTCTGGGCAACCTGTTCCAGTACCTCACCTACCTCACAGTAAATAATTTTTTCTTGATATCTATTCTAAACCTACCCTCTTTCAGTTTAAAGCCATTAGTCCCTTGTCCTGTCATTACATGCCCATGTGAGAAGTTCCTCTCCAGATTTCCTGTAGCCCCCTTGTAGGTACTGGAAGGTGTTGTAAGGTGCCTATGGAGCCTTTTTTCTCCCAGGAGAACAACACCAGTTCTTTCAGCCTGTCTTCAATAGGATATTATCAATTGTGGTCCTACCCTTTTTGTGACAGTTCCTAACAACGCAGTTAATTTTCAGCTCACTTGTTTGAACAACTGCTGAGTTTAGAAAGGCTGTTGTTGTTCTTTTAAATGTGCACTGCTCTGGCAGAACTTCTCCTAACCCATAAACTGGAATAATACCTTTGAGATCAGCAAGCTTCTTTAGATTTACAGTAAGACAACCAAGATAAAAGTCTGGCCCAAATACTCAGTCCCCCAGGACTTTCCAAACCAGATAGTAACCATGCAGTGAACTACTTTAGGAAGAGGGAAAACATTGAGCACAGTTTAAGTTTTGAGCTAAGGAATGTATGAGCACTGTATATCTTCTTTTAGGACTCAGTTTTACCTATTTTGGTCCACTACTATTTCATTTACTGTTTTTACATGCTCAGATATTAGTGAATGAGACTGCTAGGGAAATTGTTTAAATTGTGGTTTACTTACCAAAGGCTGTAGGAGAAAATAATACTTTGTAAATGCCATAAATTCAGATTTTTTAGACTGCCATGATAAAATTGCTGTTAGTAGGTCTGCTAGCTCTTTTAATTATATATTTTAAAGAAAGGATTTTAAATGACCAGTATCTCATAATTTCTTCCTCTAGTGTATAATTTGAATAATATAAAGGAATTAAATTCCTCTGAGGTTACAGGCAGACAAGGATTTGAAATATTGCCCAGAGATAGGTTGGGCTTTCCTGTTAATGGGACTCATTTTTATGCAGGGAATTACCACATTCAAACAGACCCTTTCATTTTAATGTTCCTTTTTGTTCTTCAGTCTGTGAGTGACAACATCTTAAAAGAGCAAAGTGTGGCAGATGATTAAAAAGGACAAATATTCTAGACAGCATCCTGAATTACCTTCTGAGCAGCACTGATGGTTGCTTGAGCCCTCTCTGTGGCTGCAGAGAATTCAATAAACTGTAATTGAAGCAAATATGTGAGAAAGAAAAAATACGCTTTGTTGATTATCTGTACTTAGAGCTAGATCCAAAACGTGGCTTCCTCTGGGCATTTCTGGACGTATGTACTCACCTGATGGTGGCTTAGTAGAGGCATTTCCTTGTGCTGTCAGGAATCAGCAGACACATGCAGGCAGAGTGAGTGGGTGGCAGCAGAGGGGATGCACCAAGACACATTAGATCAATGTGTTTCATTATCTAGATTACATTTTGAATGGCCATTTCAAAGTAATTCTGTATGGTCTGTGCATTGTGGATAACAAAAAATGGCTACTAGTGGGATTCATTAAGCAGCAACTAATTTTCTTCCTTTGTAAAAACAGTTAAGAACAATTTTAAATAAAATATTTTCCCTAAAAATCTGGAAGAGATCTGCAGAGATAAGGAAGAGAAGATATGTACAAGAAGCTATGTTGCTTACATCTATTTAGTGCTTGTTTTATCTCATTTTTTCCTTGCTCAAAAAATAATTGTCCCCCATGAATTTCAGTGGGATCATTCCTGGAGCAAAGTATTACGGTGAATGACGTCCAGCAGAATTCAACCATCCCAGCATGAGATTTTATCAGGCCTGTTAAGTCTAGTCATCTTTTTTTCCTATTACAAAAGGCATCAGGAAGTTGACCTGTGGTGCAGGGGTGGGGACACCTTGGCCTCTTTTGACCACTGAGAAAAACTGTCCTTGAGAGCATACTCACAGACTGCAAGAACAATAATTCTTCAGATAGTGCAAGCCTTGTGCCACCATCACTGTTGATTTCTGAAAGCTGATAGAGGGTTCTGTATCCCTCTCTCTTCACAATGGATTTGTTTCAATTATTAGGTCTGCAGTGTCTGTGTTATGTGAAGGAAAGGACAAACTTGTTTTGGGAGTCAACCTTGGTACTGCTGCTTGTTCCTCTGTGTTGTACGTGTATACAGTCGCCTGGGATATCCCAAGTGATGCTTGGCATGCCACAGGGATGCAGTAAATGGCCCAGGAAGTACATTCAGGTGGCACAGCATGCCCTGGTAGGGATTTTTATCTGCAGGAGAACAATTGTGTTTGGATGGGGCAACATTGATGCTTTACAGGCTTTTACCCTGACTTTGATGGGAAAATGGCTTTAATGTGGAGACGTAACTGTAATTTTATCTGGGCACTTAAATTAAAAAGGCACATGTACCCTGAAACCTTTTGCAAATATTTGAGGCACCTGGGATATAATCTGAAAATTCCCCCATCAAAAGTGGCACTTAGGCAATTGAAGCGCAGGAGTGACCTTTGCAATAACTCAGCAAACGAGACAAATAGAAAGCTGAAACTCCTGTCTTGCTGGCAGCTCACCTCTCTCTCCACAAATAAGCTATTCATAAAATGCTGCCGGGAGGGTGAATTGTGTGGCACATATTTCATTTCCTCTGTCTTCAGTATATCTTACCAGATGCTCTGTAGTTTCAAAGAGATGCATTTTTTTCAGATTAAGCACTTCCTAAAAGTAATGGTCCTTGATAGCAAAACTGGAGAATGATTTGCTGCTTGATTAGAGACCAAGTCCATGAAAATAACCCTTTTGATAGATGTACTGTATTACAGTGAGTGATCCTTCCCTGCCTGGTCTTTGCATGACTTGATTTGGCAAATAACACTGATTGTGGGTGGACTACGACAGTCCAACAAGTGGCACATCCACTAGAATAAATCATAGCCCAGAAGCGTATGTTTAGCTAAAACACCCAGTTGACTAGTTCTGATATTTTCTATCTTTCTTACATTTCTTTACATTAATTGTCTTGCCTGAAAAATCCTTTTATTTTGTAATAAATGTAATGTATTGTAATATAATTATGTATTATAATGTAATATAAGTAGGAAATGTTGATGTAGTTCTTCTTGGGGTATGTAAGTCCTTGCTTTCAGCCTTAGTAGATTTCTGGTCTCTTCCAGACTTTCAGTATATTGCTGTTCATTGGTGGCATTCAAATTAAATGGGGCTTTTGGCCCTTGAGAATTCAAAATATGGGCAATTTAAGTAAATCACTTTATTAAACTCTGACTCACTTTGAGCTTAAGATGTGTGCACTTCAAAGGGTCAGGCTGGATGTACAGCTAGTAGTTCAGCAACCTACGCGATATTCTTTAAGCTGCCAAAGGCAGCTGGAAATATTGTGAGATCAAGCTTTCTTTTATGCAATTTCCATATTTTCCTTTTTTTACCTTGCAGTATGCTAGAGAAATTTATGTATTGGGGGAAAAGAGAAGGAAATATTTCTTTCAATGTTTCTGAAACTCAGCATTAGTTCAGATCTACCTTGAATCTAGCAGTGGCTGAAGGAATCTTTATTTTTCCTAACCCTTCTGTAACATCCTTATTTAGATCTTTCAAGTTTCTGGATCTCAATAAATCTGAGGGAAATTGCTGAAAGCCATGGCTGCAGGACTTGCAAACACCAATCCAAACCAATGTTCTTGATATCTCCAGGCTATTCCCAGCAGAGCCAGGACTTGGTGATGGCCAGTCATTAGATGCTCACCGAAATAGATAAGTCTCTGGTGGGGGGAGAAACCCCAATTCTACTTCAGTTGATAAGTCCTGAGATGGAACATTTTCCTTTGGGGGATGAGAAGGATTTAATCTTTTGTGGCCTGGAGCAATCTGGCACAAATCCATTCCATGATTCCCGTACACCAAACACGCCTTCTTTTCTCTCCACTCCAACCAAAGAGTTTTGCTCTGCTCCATAAAACAGTTCTGTATAAATTGCCATATTGACACACTTCTCATTTATCTTAGCTAGAGTTTTTCATTTGGGCCATATTTTTGGAAGTACTCAGGTCTTCTCAAAAGTATTGGTCACCTGGATTGAGTGATTCTTTGGGCACTGTCTGGTGAGCAGAATAGTAAGTTCATTTTCATGCTGTCGGCTCACAATGTTTGATAACCTAACCTGTGACAATTTCAGAAGCCTAATAAATGGTGCTTCAGTTTTATTTACTGATATTTCACTCAAATATGAATGGAATCTGACCGTGGAAATATTAAATTAGCTCTATCATGCCCTTCTCTGTCAGAAGGAGGTGAATTATGAACAATAAATAAGTGCTGAATGAAATACTCTCAGAGCACTTTGCACTATGCCTATGGTTTATTAGAAATGAAGCAATTCCACTTCATCTGTCCTGTCCAGGTTCTCCAGGTCCCTGAGACCTTATTAAGGGAAAATTGGTCTTTGGTATGTCAAATGAATGACACACAAAACAGGAGGTTTTTAAAAAACATGTTTTTTTAAAGATCAAGTTCCCTCTCTTAGTTCCTTAGGATACAAGAGGCAGATTAAATATTTGTTATATAAAAGACATAGATAAATTCAAAACATAATATTGGCAAAACTGGAAGATGTAGATCTACATGAACTGGAGCAGTCTTTTTGGGAGAGACACTGGGCAGGAGGAGGAAAGGCTGATAAAAAATCACTGCTTTGAGTGGATTGCGGTAAATAGGAGAATGGAATTCAAGCAGCTGAAGGATAAACAAGCCAGAGGGTTGTGTATTCATTCATTCATTCACTCAGGATTTTGGGGCAGAGAGGCTATTATGCTGGAGGCTATATATGCAGCTATTATGCTGGAGATGAGGAAGCACATGGGAGGAAGATGTCTGGTCTGAACAGACTTTACTGCAGTGCTTCTGTTGCCTAAGCAGGAGGTGCTTCAGGAACTGCTGTCCTCCCCATCTTGCAATAGCTCTGCCTCCCACTGCAGGAAAAATCAGCTTGGCTTGGGGCTTCCACTAAAGTGACCAAATCTCCATGGCTCTCCAAAAAGGATCAGGTTCCTCATCTCCGTTTGTGAAAGGCAGTCAGATGAGTGAGTCAGGTGAGTCAGTCCTCTGGTTCTTCTCTGCATTGTTCTGCATCAGGGTAATGATAACGTTTCATGGGGCAGCATAAATGGTGAGGAAAGCATGATGAACTGTTGCTCACGTTACAGGGCGTGTGGGGGTGGCAGAATGAGTGCTGGTGGGGGAAATGCTGGACTTGATATGGGGTAACCTCAGCCAACTCCAGAAGGTCTCTCATCAATGGGGCACTGCTGCTGCTTGGGCAGGAGGCTCACACACACCTCGTTCACACTGTTCTAAATCTACCAATCCTGTTTCACCTATGGCCAGTGCAAGTTACCAGAATTTAAAGACTATGAGCTTTGTGAATGACTAGTTCTGTCATATAGTGGACCCATACTACCTCTTTTTAAGGCAAATAATGCAAGTACAGAAGAATGAACATCAGGGAAAGAAGAGGTGTGACAGCCTCCTTCAGCTACACAAGGGTAGGAAGTTGCAATAGGGCTGAGGAGAGGTGGCACTTTGCTCTGTCACGTTTCCTGGGGCAGAAGGAGATGCCACTCATGGGCTTTGTCTTGTCACTGTCCGTTTGTCTCCATAGGTATTGTTTGGACCAGGAGTGTGTGTTTGAAGTGTTTCATGCAAGCATCCTGCTTGACTGTGCTTCGGATCTGTCACAGGGTGGTCTTGAAGCACACAAATCTGGTACTTTTCAGAGGAAACTCAGTGAGAAGATGCAGTCCACCACACGTCATGCCCCCCAGCTGGTAATGGACATTAAATGCATGCCTGTGGAGTGGAGACTTGTGTGAGGTAAAGCTCACAAATCTCCTACAGCATGGACCTTAGGTCCTCAGCACCAGCTCTTCCACTCTGACAATCCACTTCTGTGACTCCAAGCCATGTGCTGATGTAGGCAGACACTTCCTCTTCCAAAGTGTCCCCATGAACTTTTGGAGCATGCAACAGAGTTGGCTGAGTCTTGCTTTTCCACAGGGTGAAAATTAGTTCCTTCCAACTTCTTGAAGAGTCAGGGAATTATAAACCCAGGAATGGGCAAGTTGATCTGGATTTTTGAAAACCTTTTGGTTTCTCCTGTTGATTTTTTTTTAATCACCCAAATATATACATGTAACATTTGAGACTACGAAGTAGAATTGATGGGTACATAGCCCTTGTCTGTTACTTTTCAAAAGCCTGAGCTATTTAATTCTTCTTAAAATAAAAATAGAAGTGGTAAATTTTACACAAGCTGACAGAGACTATTTTTTTCTGTCCAAGTCAAGTCAAGAACATAAATGTTAATTGCATTCATGTATGTTTCCCTGCTATGACGTTAAGTGAGGGCGGAATAGGAAGAACTTCTCTGGCAGAAAGAGAATTTTCAGCCTGTGATTAACATAAATCAGGAATTCAAATCTGGGTGGCTCCCAAGTGAACCAATTAAAGCATCACAGAGCCCTAGATCACCCTGTCTTTCAGACTTCCAAGTGGAAATGCAAATAAAATCGCAGTTGGTTGTATGGGTTAAGGCACAGCTTTTAGGAGAGGACTGAACAAGAGAGATTGGCTTTTTTTGTCCAGCTGAAGAGCTAATTCTTGTCACCCTCACAGTAAGCTTCACCTCACTTCCTCAGTAAAGCTCCCTTCGAATGCCTTGGCCTACTTCCATGAGTGAGGACAGCCAAGTCAACCCTGCTGTGATGAGCAGATCACCAGCTAGTCCTCTTTGACAGGGGATGCCCACCACTCTGAAAGTCTCTTTAATGTTTTGATTTTCCCTACCTCTCCCTAACTTTTGTGATACACTTCAAAACTTACGTTGGAAATCCATCCTGTCCGAAAGAGTGGCTTTCTAAACCAAGTCTCATTCAGCATGGAAAATTGTGTGTACTCTCAAAGAAGTATTTTAAATTCAGCTGTGATGGAAATGGATCATTGTGAAGGTCACCACCTTAAGGAGATTTTAAACCTCAAATTGGTTGAAAATATGTTGTAAATGTTTCCTTAAAGTGGAGAGATCTACTGCAGTGTGAGTGAAAACAACACTTAAAACTCTTCAGTCAGATTTCAAAATTAGGACAAATGTGTTTGCTGTATCACCAAATTAATATTGTGTGGAAGTAAAAAGTAACTTTGAAACTGAAACAGAGCCAAGGCTGGCTTTGGAGTAATTTTATTCCAAAGCTAGCTATAGGCCTTCCAGTTACTGAAAAACAAATGTGGCATGCTTACCACCTTTTATATGATGGGGAAAGTGACCACCAGGAGAAATCTTGGAAATATTTCTAAAGCTGGAAGCACTCAAAGATGTGGAAATAATTACTGAAGTAAAAAAAAAGAAAGCTTGGAATACTCTCAAGGAATTAACATAATCTTTCTCAAACCTACAACAACAACCGAAAGAACCAGGAACGAGAAAAATTTGGATCCTACATATCAAGAGACAGCCAAAGCCCTCAAAGCACATTGGCTGCCCTGAAAGCATATTTATTCAGCTTTCAGCAGATGATTAGCAGAAATGAGACTTAACAGGGCAAAGATCCTCTATGCAGGATCTGCCAGGAGAGTTTGGAATTTGATGTTAAACTGGAATAAAAGGAACTATGCTTGGTTTAGTAGGTCATTGAACCATTAAAAATTTCGTGCTTTGAGATATGTTGAAATTTTTCAGATTTTGAATCTGAAAAACATTTGCTATTCTTTTAGTATGACTCATAAGAACAAGTCAGATGGATAAAGAGGAGTTGATTTCATATTAGTGTGTTGGTTTTGTGCAGAAGTGTATTCCGTAGATTAAATTCTTGGAATGGATACAATAACTCCATACCCTTTTTGTTTTAGGCTTGTACTATTATCTTCAGAAAAACAAGATTACTTTATTCCCTGGGAAAATGTCTCTACTATCATCTTAAACTGGTACAAATATTTCTAGGAAAGGAACAAGGACTTGAGTTTCTTTCTGCTTGACTGCAGAGTACTCCTTTGTTCAGCTATTTGTATTTTTTTGTGCTGCATTTGAGATTTTTTTCTTGCTGCTGCTCGTGGGATGTTCTCTGCCTATGGCAGTGCAGGGCTGGCAGTTCTGGGGAGCACCTGCTGCACCAGAGCAGAAGCCAGCCTGTTGTCCTCCGTGGGATGATCCTAGTCTCTCGGCTTGCATGTAGCAATGGCAAAGGTAAGCCAGCAAATCTCCGTAGAGAAGTAGCAGTTAAAAGTACTTAATGATGGCTGCTTTATTTATAAATGCCTTCAATGCCTCAGGTTAAACATTAAAATTAATTTTAGGAGAGGGAAAATTTTAAATTTTAAAATTTTAGGAGATGGAATTTTAAAATTCTTTACGTTCAAAATTTAAAGAATTTTAGTGAAAGTGTTGCTTGCTGTAGTCATCTTAACTATTTTTCAGACAATTCTATGTAATTTGGGGGCTCTAAAGTGGTTGATTTGTTTTTGTGATGTTCTCCACTTTGTACATATACCAAATTCTTAAATTGTTCCAGCTTGTACCTCATAGCTCTTCATTTTTGTCACTGCTGCTGGTCTTGTGTTTAGAAGCGGTTGATGTGCACTACAGAAAGTGCATCACTGTCGCCAGTGTTGTTAAAAAGCTCCACAGCCCCACCATGTCACATGTGGCATCTCACAAGGCTCTGGCTGGGCATTAGCACGTCCCCTCGGGTGCACTCTTCTGAGAGCCCTTGCAATGGACAACTCCAACCAGCAACTGACAATGCCTGTCCTCAGTGCTTCCCAGAAAGGGGTTTGACCATGTTCACATGTGAGCCTTCATGCTTGAATTTCTTGTGATCAGTACAGACAAACTGCTTTCTTTTTAGAAAAAGGATGTGTGGCTCTGAAGTTGTCAGTTTTATCCTCCTGACAGTGCCAGCTGCCTCGCAGATATCAGTAATGTGAAGTAGAAATGGGAAGACCAAGGTAAACAAACACAAAAGAGCAAAGAAACGTGTTTCCTATCTGGAAATGTAGAGTCTGCTATGGATAATACAGCTAGGAAAGGTCTGTCGCAAGATTCATAGTCCCTGGGCATATTTCATTCATGTGAATAGTGCTTACACAGCAGATAATTTGAGCTGGTTTTACCTTCACAGCGTTGACAGAGAAATATTTTCGTCCCCTAAAACAGGTCTTAAACAATAGCCCGATCACATTTCGCGCACAGGGTGATCTGCTCAGGGGTCTGCGGGCTTTCTCGGGTTTCTTGCTGCCGTACGTATTTGTTATCACAGCAGACGACAGAGTCTCTAATGTAATAGGTACATGACTCCATTCCATCTACAGACACATTTTTGAATTTGTACATTTTTCCTTTCCATCTTCCTGCTAGTAAAATAACCACAGATGAATAGTAATACAGAGCATTTAGTATGTGGAAGCAGAAGGTGGGTAACATTTCTTCGCTGGGTACAAAATCTTGTTTTACTTTCAAGGAAACGCAGAGCCAAACCTGATAATTTTAGACCATTTTTACAGCATGAAGAGGCTTCCTGAAAAGTGCCACTAATAGGAGGTGTTGATCTGTAAACCACAGACCTTGCCCTCAGTGTTCTCTCTGTAAGTGCTGAAGCCCTGGTATCAAGTGCTCCTTACATCCACCACATTTTTGCTCACTGCTGTTGTACTTAAAGTATCCCTTAAAAAAAATTTTAAAAAACCCACACACACACCCGCAAATTAACAAAAAACAAAAACAAATTGCCCAAAACAAACAAAAAACCATCACCACACCACAGTATAGTTAGATCAAAGGGGAAAAAAGTCTAAACTTTAAATTCATGTTACTTGAAAAACAGATTACAGAAGTGCCCCAGTTATGATTATCATCTGTCTCACAATGTGCTTTCTTTTGGAACTATTCTAAACCTCTCTTCCCACGTAAGGGCTCTCTTCCCATCCTCCTTTTTTGCCATTTAATTTAATAAATCATCAGAGCAAATGTGCCATGTAAATTGAAATATGCAGGAGAGCCATATAGGATGAGAAATGATGGGGATTATCACAAGAGAAGGAAATTCTATTAGTAAATACTGGCCTCTCTAATACTGACAATTTTGGTGTGTTTTTAAAAATCAGATTGTGCTTTTTTCTTTCAGTAAAGAGAATCTTTTGGACTGGAAATGAAAATTGTTTACTTCATGGGATGAGACTTATTAGCACTTATAAATAGTAAACAGCAATATTTATCTCCCAGTATTTTCTTGATTAGAGCATAAGATGAGTAGCTGGGGTTTTTAACTATTTCTGTTAACCAAATAAATTTTTACAATTAATGCATGCACTGCAAGATAATTTATTTTTCAGCAAAATTTGCCTTCTCCTTGTTAGACAGGAAAATCACCTGGTGGTGTTTCACCACTAAAGCAGACAAGCTTTATCCACTCATATCCCTGAAGATGTGAGTTAAAACCTTCTTGATTTGTAAAACTACGTTTGTATTTTAAAAATTACACTTACAACAAAAAATTTGATTAAAGAGGGAATTTGCCACTGGCTTTTTGCCTGTGCCTGTGGAGAAGAAAGGGCCAATGGGCATACCTATGTCATGGCCTCCAATGGATTTTCCTCTTTACCAGAGCAGGAGCAGAAGGTTGCACCAGCCTCCAAGAGCTTAGTCTTTTATGGAAGTTGAAAACCTGGAGACTCCTGATGGATTTATGAGACACAGCACTAGCTGGGAGGAGGGTAGCATTTATGTGAGGAATAGTTTGCACTATAAATCTTGTCATTTATTAATCTTTCCAGATATTTCTGAGCAAAACGCACACTGTGCTAATCTGTTTCTAAGAGGTGGCATAGGGGCTTGGCACGTGGTCAAATCACATCACCTCAGCAAGTGATTGCCCTTCCTTGAGATGTCAAATGGTGCCTTAACCCCATGACTGGGTGGGCTGGGAGCTGGCAGGGAGGACCAGGGAGGCTTCACCAACCCCAATTAACTCTTCAGCACCAGCTCCTGGCAGCACCTGGTCCAGTCCTGTAGCTGTACCTCAAGGAGCCAAGAGCAACAAATTTTGTGAAGCAAGTCAGAAAGCTGATGTCTAACCAGTTATGAAAGGTGAAGCAAAATAGTCCTTCTTCCTTGGGTGACAATTTAGGGAAACAATGTGGGACTAAAAGGACTTGTCCTCTGTGCATCTCCCTTTTTAAATAAAACTTATGTTCAATGGCACACCCATGGCATAAACAAAAGACAGTGGTAAAGGTTTATGACCGAATTTTACAAACATTATTAAAAAATTATTGCTAGATACTGTGTACACAGAACACTGAAAAGGAAATCTATCTTTATTAAAGTTTGGAATTTGAAAGTGGGAGATGCTGCCAATAATTTTTCTAAAGTCTGATTTATAAATGAAGTGCTAATGAATAATTCCACTAATGGAACTACGTGGAGTAAACCAATAAGGCAGATTTTCACTGCTGCTGGTACAAGAATAAATCTGAGGGAGTAAATCTGCTGTGTATTGCCAATTTTTATCATAGTTGGATGTGGAAATGTAATTTTGTGCTGTATTTAAAGAATGTAAAAACTCTGTACACGAGGGCCAAGTGCTCTCCCGGTTGTAGGAGCATCTTGACAGTGCCAGTCCTCCAGGCAGAGTCTCACAGGGCATGCAGTGGTCTACACTCTGCTGCTGGAGAGCCTTATTAGCATTCAGTATTAGCAGGGCATAGAAGAATTGTACATAAATTCACTTTCCGAGCCCTATGGAAGAGTTGTTGTTTGCATGAGTGCCTTTCCCTCTGTCTTTGCTCCTGGAGAAGGTGGGAGCAGGCATGGGCAGTGCTGGCTGCCACAAAGGAGCCAGGGCTGGAGAACAGGACCTTTCTAACACACATAGGGGCCAGAGGTATCTCCTCTTAATGCCAATTAGAACTACACAGTGTTTGCTGAGGGAGGGGTTTATTACCATTGGTTAGGTTGTTAGCTTAATGAGATTAGACAAGATCTAATGAAAGAAGACAAGCACCTAACGAGTTTGTAGTAGTTAAACTGCTCTGCTCTGGGATTTTCTGGGGCTGTGACATGGCATGCTCTAATAGCCTGTTCCCTGTCACATTGTCCCATTCCCACAGGTGCCTGACTGAAAGCTGTCATATTGTCAGCACTGGTATTTCCCCTTGTACTGAGCTGGCAACGGGTTGTCAGTCCGATTTAACTGGCAGCCCTACACATACATGATCAAATGGTGGAATCCTTTAATAAACCCTGAGCTGTGCAGCCAGTGATTCATTCCTGACAAATGGGTCAGCACAGCCCCCACTATCCAGTTTACCCAACTCAGCTGCCTCCCAGGCCTGCTTAGCCAGGGAAGGGGCAGCAGCAAAATGACAACTGCCCATCACACAGATAACAGGGGGAAAAATTCAGTGGAAACCTGTACAGCTAATGATGGTAGAAATGCTGACTGGGAGGGCTAGGCAAAGTTCTGCTGCTGAGATGGGGGGTTGATCAGGAAGTCCAAAAAACAGCAAATGCCTCCTGCATAACTGAACATTGACCACCACATTGTGGAGGACGAGAACAAAAACTTGCTCATCTTTAGCACCTCCAATGCACTTTTCAAATCATCTTCCAGACTTGACTTCCTGAGATGTTTAAAAAAGAGGGAAGGTGAAGCTGTAACTATAGAGATTGGGAATAATTTGGTAGCCATCAGAAATCTAGAGCAGGTTACCCCGAGTTACTGCATTTTTAGGGAGTTTGGTGTCAAAGGCACCTCTGGTTTTTGACTACATAATGACAGAATCACAGAATCATTCATTTCATCAAACATTTTCGTAGTACTACCATGTTCACCACTAAACCATATTCCCCAGTGCCACATCCATACACTTTTGAACACTTCCAGGTGTGGTGTTTCCCTGGGCAGCTAATTCCAATATTTGACCACCCTTTCAGTGAAGATATTTTTCTTAATATCTAATCTAAACCTCCCTTGGCACAACTTGAGGCCACTCATTCTGGAGGAATTCACAATAAATTAAAACTAAATGCAGAGGGGAGTTTTAAAATTGTTATGTATTTATTTTTTCAGGAGGAACAAATCATTACTGTGTTGGGCCAGCCAAAGATATAATTCTTTTTTAAAGAGACTGGGGAACTGATAGGTGCCCCATGTGCTTAGAATCCCCTTGGGGAATTGCATTAAAATAGAGACAAGACATTGCAAGAAGGTGGAGTGTTTTCTGCTATGCCAAGAGGTCACCACAGGTTAATTAATTAGAGTTTCTCATTTCTCAAACACAGAGTATCCAGCTGTCTCATGCCCTCCCCTCTGCAGATGTCATATGTGTCATGTGCTCAGAATTTATGTCAACATTTGCCATCTCACTGAGTGCCTCCATCCTCTAGCCATGTGATAGGCCATTGTTATTTGCTGCCTCATATTACCAATCCTTCCCATTAGCACTATTAACACCAGGGCAGGGGGAGATTTTGTTTTGCATAAACACCTTGTGCTGACCTTCCTTGGAGAATTTCCCCATCAAGGAAAGACTCTTTACAGATGTCACACTACTGTAAGGACGAATGTTGAGGAAGTGGGGAAAGGATGTGAATCATCTAGGCATTCACACTGTACAAAATCTTTTATTTTTCTTCCTTTCAATGTGCAGTCCTTTATCTTTTTTTCTTAATGGTATTTTTGCTGGAATACTTCTTGCAGAACAGAAGACTGGAACTCTTCAAAGCTGCAGTGCCAAGTGTCTCCTCTCCCTCCTATTTCAAAATAAATCATTCTCCTGGTGGTAATGAGCAATACAGAAAAATGCAGGCAGTGAGGATTTTGCCAGGGAGAGAGATTTGTAGTGCTTTGCTTTGGCTTCTATGCAAAGTTCTATTTAATGACACTGCCACAGAAGGAGTATTATATTATCTGTCCCACTGCTCAAGCCTTCAGTCTCAGCATTGTATAAGCACACTGCTTTTTTACATTTATAAGCAGCAAGTGATTCCAGGGAAATTCCTGTTCCAGCTACACAACTCAACAGACCACAACTGTGTCATTACCTCACCCTGCCGGGGCAAGTCCTGCTTCTGCAGCTGCAGAGGGTCTCTGCCAGCTGCCCTGGGAGGCTCCAGCTGCCCTCCCCGGGAGCCTGCACAGCCCACAGGGCTCCCTCTTGCAGCAAACTCAGCATCATGGGGGCAGCAGCAGGGCTACAGGCACTCTTCAGCATCTCTGGAAACCCTACAGGGAAGAGCAGTCGTGGGGACATGGTTGGTCCTTGGCTCTCAGTGGGTTAAGGGGGAACCTGGACTCATTAACCTGTCACTACTGATGCAGTGAGACAGCCTGCACCCAAAGCAGTCTGCTGATCCCTAATGTTTGATGTGTTTTCCTGCTAAATTTTTCTTGATTTTGGAGGGAAAGCTAGGGGATTGCTTTTTCTGTTGGATTAACCAGGTTATTTTGACATTCAGACACAGCATAAACAGGTTTTTACCTGGGAAATCTGGAGCTTAGAAGAGCTAAGCTGTTGTTTGAACAAAATTAATTTTACTTTACTGTCAGAACAAAATATTTCTGGAGATTTCTGTTTCTCACAAATTGCTTGAAAATGCCAGCTTTCATTTGGGCGGACTACACTGAATTAGTAATTTTCATAAATAATCTCTAAAGCCCCATCTAGTTAGAAGAACACCATGCCTGTCCCACCAGTGTGCCTTGACCTCATTCTGAGGGACAGATGAGACCATTTAACTGCGTTCCCAGCAGTTTCTCCCTGGTAGGATAAGCAAGCTGTGCTGGGCTTTACTTCCATGGTGCAGAAGCACATCTGCTGGGAGCACAAGGAGAGCACATCATCTGTGTCCCCCTCTTGGCACAGCCATTCATTCACAAAGATCAGTGTAAACCTGGGCTGAACTGCAGCCAGGAGTGGGGATGGAAGTGCCCATAACCTGTTACCAAGTTCCTGAGCTGCTTAATCCCTCCAGCTGAAAGCTGACCTGCAGCAGATGCTGTCTCAGCAGCTTCCAGCAGTCAGAGATGTCCAGGCATGGTATATTCAACATATAGAGCCACTTTCGCTGCTGGTGTTCGTAGCCCCAGCTCTAGTGACACCACCAGCATTGTACTGGATCATGCCATAAATAAGATCAGGCCCTAATTATCTGAATTTGCCACGGCTCATGTTTCGTGTGACACAGAGGCAGATTTTTGAGTCAAGAGGCCCTTTGTTAACACATTCCTGCATTTCTCAGTATCTGATGTGCCAAAAGTAAAGTGGCTCTTGACACTTTTTCCTCTGAGCTCCCTTTTCAGCAATGGCTTACCCTTGATTTACAGTACTGTCAGTTGATCACAAGGCCCATCTACCTGGGAGTTTCAGGGCACTGTTATTTTTGGAGACAGTTGCCAGTTCTGTTCTTGGTCAAGTGTCTGTGGTTGACACTGTAGTGACCAACATGCTTATTCTGGGGGCACTTGCCTGAGACTCTGGCAGGGCTGAAGGATTCTTTCAGTGACGCCTTATTCGCAGTGCCCAGGAGAAGATGCTGGCCAACGTGGCCTTACAGCCCCCAAAACCCAGATGAATATTCACATTTCTCCCATCCTTATCATTTTGGGCTTTTTAGCGGGAGATGAATCCACCTTAATGCTCTAATAAATGAAGATACTAGCCTTAGAATCTGGCAGGAGGGAGGACAGCTTTATACATGAGAAAAGTGGTGTTTATATTAATTGTCTTCCAATTAGCAAAAAGCAATTGTGTTTTCCTTGATTTTTACAATTCTTCATTTGGGGTTAAAGGCGCTTCATTTTCCCGGCAGGAGACCTGGAAAATGTGGCTTGCTTTGGCATTTCAGCAGCACTTTCTGGCACATGTGGGATTTATGGCTGGTTTGATGAAGTTAAAGCTGGCACAGCTTTTCTGCAGGTGGAACATTTGAGCAGACAGGTTTATACAACTATGAAGAAGTGCATCAGACTGGAGCAGAACTTGATTTAGAGGAAATCTGGGGAAGGTGGAGTGTTATGAGAAAAGAGAGAAAAATAAATATAAAATAAATTCAAGCACTAGATTAGATGCTATCCTCTCTTTGCTGCATGCTCACACTTTGGGAGTCTCTGGCATCCCCTAAATAGAAGGCAGGCACTCTAAATCAAAGCAAATGTTTTATCTGTCGTTTCTGACACGACTCAATGTTTTCTTGGGTGGGCTGGCAAATCAGGTGGGCTGTAACCATCTTTCTCACCCACAGTGCTGTACTGAGGTTCCTGCTAGTGTGGTGGTTGCCCATGTTTCAGAGGCACTGCCGGAAGGTGGGGGCGGCATGGGGGGAGCCCGTGTTCTCACCAGATGAAATATCACTCTCACATCCACCTTCCATGATAGCTCAGATGTTGTCACTGTCCAGACCTTCCCTGAAAGCTGGAAGAGTGCCACTGCATTATTTCCAATGTAAATGGGAGCTCTTTAATGTTGGCTGCGTGTCCCAGGGCATGGTGAGCATAAGCTGACTGGTGTTTGTTTATGAGTAACATCACACTCTACCATGACTTCTCTTCAATGAAGTTTTATTCATAAGCTTTCTTGGTTGTGGCAGGGAGAGTTTTCTGGCTTTCTGTGATTCACAGCAAGTGAACTTTATCTTTTTATTCATAAAATTCCCAAAAGATCACACAGAAATGCCTCATTCTTGCCACTATCCCCCCCAAGAGGTTTGTGTGCCAAAAAAAGACTTGGAATTGGCTGACAAGTAATTTCCTGATTCACAGCCATTCCAGATTTACTCAGCTACCAGTCACCCCCACGATGAGAGTTGTTCCTGTTGGAATGGCAGCAGAGTCATTCCTTTTGTGGGTTTTTTTTTTCTTCTCTTCTACAGGTATAAACCTGCCAGGTGGTGAATCTTAATTCCTGCTAAAGTTATCAATGAATTCTGACTTTTGTCATACAACTGGGTGATGAAGTGACATCTGGATTTCCTATTTTCTGGAAATGTTAACCCCTTTTGAACCTTAATCTGTAGCAGATGGCTATGGCCCATGAATCAGGTTTATTTCTACTGGAATATGTCAAGGAAAAGATTCAGATTAGTTTCTATCCCTTACCTAAATGATGTAGACACCTCAGCCCAGAAAATAATGATGAACACCTTTTGTCCTTAAGTATTTAAATCTCCTGATGCACCTCAGTGTTTTGGCCCCAAAGTTTCCAAGATCCATAGGTGCAGGAGCACACAGACAATCCTGCCTGCTTGGACTCTGGGTGCATAGCACCCACACGTGCTATCCTAATGTAGTGACAAGGCAAAGTCTGCTTTTCTCTTTCCAAATCTGAGATGCACACTGTTCAGAGCTCACAGAGTTATTAGACAGGCTCAGGGAAAGGAGGCTGCCAGACTTGTTAAAAACATCATAGTGATTATATGCCCACCCACAGGTATCATCCATGAAAGACCCAATCTCTCCACATGGTTGTGCCACCAGTCTAGAGGACATCTATAGAACCTTGCCTGTGCCTCCTGTTGAATCTGAGGCACAGTCAGCTAGACTAGGATCAAAAGAATATCAACTGGAAATAGCCTTCAGATAAGTGACTATTTTTGCCAAATCCACCCATTGCAAAGAAATTCAAGCCTGAAAATTTTAGCCAATGTGATGTAGCAGTGTTACTGGTACTTGCAATGGGCAACATACTTTTTTATGGAGTTTTGTGAACATACAAGTTTCAATTGTCATTTTGTTTAAATGAGCCTTTGTAAGCATTGTGTTTGCAGAGAAAGCCCTAGCAATGCCAACCCTGCAGAGTTCCATGTCAATAGGTAAGCAAAAGTTACTACTGTGTAATTATTTTTTACGTCCCTTTTTTCCCCCAGCTTTAATTGTGTTTTATTATTTCTTGGGTACAACAAATGCTGAAAAAGTATGCATAACTGATTAAAGTAGCCTTGAATTATGTGCTGAGTTTAAGAGCAGGGGCATAAGTTGTGTTTCTTTGTGTATCTGCAGGTTCAGATTGCACCTGCATGGCTGTGCACTGGGCTGTGTCGGTACAGACAGTGGAATGGACAGGCTGAAAAACCTGCACGGTTCTCGTGACCTCCAGCAGAACTGCACAAAGGAGGGGCTTGGTGCAGTGATGTGCGGGAGGCTGCATTGTGTCAGTCATTTGAGCAATTGGCCCCTGGTCTTATCCTTAGCACATACTTAACACATCTTGCCAAATTATGCGGTTGCTTAGTAATGCGAACAAATATCCCCAGGAGATTCAATAACCAAACTCATTATCACTTGTCATGTAGGCCAGGAACTGAATCCAGAGCTCCAGGAGTGAATGACTGGTGTGTTAACCTAGTCTCCTACTGCTAAAATAGCAGAATGAGTATGTGCAAAGTCAGCTCCACACAGTGGGTAAAAATATGCCCATGGTAGAAACACAGAGAAGGTCTATTAAAAATGATTCTCATTATGTAGACTCCATTATCTGAAATAAGTAGGGGGGAATTTAGTGTTTGTTAATGTTCTGAAGAGAGACATAAATGAAGACTGATTTTTTTTTTTTTTAATTATTTACTTTAAATTTTTGCAAACTAAGCAATACCTGTTCTGGTTAAGTGTTGCAAAGGAAGAGGTTGTTGTATGTGCCATCTTCTGCACCTCAAGAGGCCACTAAACCCCTTTGAAAACAAGAACTTCATCCAGTGTCACTTGTGGATGCTGTTAGGTGGGTCTACAACACTCACCTCAGCTATGTGCAGAGGCCTCTGATCTTGCTCCACACAGGTTGCTTTGCAAGAATATGGCCACACAATCAGGGCTCATCAGAATGTTGCTGACTCTTCCCCAGGATCCATGCTCATATCCCAGTCAGAAATGTGCTCTGCTGCAGGGACATACCTGCTCATCTGGGACTAGCTGGATCACACTGTATTGTGCACACTGTAAATCCATGATCTGAAATTTTTGCAAGTACTCTACCTCTCTTCAGCAAGTTCCTTCTGGTTCATCAGGAAAATGCAGCGAGTCAGCCAGTTTGCTTAACAATGATTTTTGGCAGTGAATCCAATATTTGTAGATCTGCATACTGAATACATATGCTGTTGGCTATAAAGATACCACATTTTTTCACTCATAAGCAATCCCAGCTGCATATATGGTTTTTGGAGGTTAAAAAAAAAATTATTCTGGAGTAAATTTCAGGCCAGCTGCTCAGTGTGCAAATGCAAATTGGTTTAATTCATGTAGATAATGTATGCACATCATACATTGAGGGTGTGTGTGCACTCATAATGATGGAAGTTCAGAGGAGATGCAGACTGATAATTTGCCTGAACAAGGTCGATACTGGCAAACATGGAAGGGAAAACCTTAAACTTTTGTTGTCCTTTCATGTAGTATCTACTCGAAGGTAAAATGGGCATGATCTCCCTTAAGGAGCATTTTCTGTCAATTTTGCTGGACATCATTAGTGCAGATAAATTATTTTCTAGAGTTCAGTCTACAGGATCTTTCCACAGCCATCAGCACTTTTCAACTTCTACTGAAATAACCCTGTGGGACAGCAAGTTTGCAAAGTTCTGTGCAACTCTTTGTGTTAAAATAGCTAACAATTGTTATAATAGAGACCAAATTGAGGGGATGACAGCTTTCGCAGTAGAATGTTTTGGAACTGGGTTTGATTTTTTTCCCACTTTTTTTTCTACAGAGAAATTTGTTTCTTTGAGCTATTGAACACATAATTTCTCATTTCCTACCTGTGTGAGAAGACACTGATCTAGTAGCTACAGGATCATACTGGCTGAACAGTCCTTCTATATGTCTGAGGATTTTTACTGTTAGCAGGTTCTTGCAGGAGTAATGGCATGTTTAATGCTCTAGAAGTATGAATCACTGGGTATGTGCTACACTGATATGCCCAAAGGGCTTTTAAAGCTGCTGTCACACTGCATCATGCTTACATTGCCTTCATCTCATGCTGCAGAACTCTTGCAGGTTGCGTGAAAAAGCTTAATTGGGGCTGGCATTCTTGCAAGGATTTGGGTGTTGTCCATATCTGGAGCCAGGACACAGGTCAGGGTGCACTGGGGCACAGAGTCATACCAAGTGTCTGCTCAGGCCTGCATCATTCTTTACATCTGTGGACAGAAAGAAGTTTTCTCTTCCACTTAGCTTACAAGGTACATTGGTGATAAGTTTTTCAATTCTTCTTGGTACTTATCATCTCGTGATGACCCAGCCCTCTTACCAAAATTCACTGAGCTCCCTTCTTTATCAGGAGCAGGACATTGACATTGCTTCTGCTATATCCTGCTGTCTTCATTTACCATGTGAAAGTTGCAGGTTCGGTCATTCCTGCTTGGTGTCTGGTTCACAAGAGGGATTTGAAGGTGCTTTGCTGCCTGTGGTGAAGTGCAGCATGTAGGAAAAAATGGCTGAGAACCTGAGAAATAAATCTATTACAACATTTCTTGTTGATTGCAGAGGACTAGACTCAGAGGACATGTAGGAGTCCAGCAGTCTCAAAGGGGTCTCTGTCCATTATTTCTTGACCTTTCTCATATTTGCTCAGATTCTGGATTTGCTCATATTTGCTTTGTTCCAGCCTGCACTGCTAGGCAATTACAGCTGAGTTGTTGTTGTGCTGTAATGGACTTATGCATAATTTCTGAGCACAGATATAATCTTCCAAGTTCTAAATCCATAGAAACATTCAAACAAGGATATGGACAATTCCTTAGTTGAGATTCTGGCAGGCAGGGGGATAAGGTGGTGAAAAGAAAGCACTGGCATGATATGGAAATTAAATTCCCATCCTTTGAAATATAGCACAGTAATTCCCATCTGCTCAAGTGAAAGATCCAGTGTGCTTTCTCAGATTTGGAGCTATCACTTACTATCATACTGAAATTGTGTGTTTAGGGTATCAATGAGCCTACGGAGTTCATTTGGGGGCTGCTGCTCTAAAAGGAGGTTCTGGTTCCCTTCTGAGCCCTCCCATTAGATGTGAAGTCCCATTGCACTCCTTGTGCAGCAGCACATTGCCTTCATCTCACAGCCGGAGGAGGCAGCTCGGGGAGCTAAATCCACAGACACATTAACCAGCAAGGATTTGCCTGAAATGGGCTCACATATCATGAAATTGCACCCTTGGCCACTTCTTTCTCAGAGTCTTTCTTCTAGGTCCCACTGCTGAGAGAGTCCAGGGAGTTGCAGCTTTCTCCAGCAGTTCAGAGAGGGACGACTTGACCATAGAGCACTCACTGCTATTTCACAGAATGCACTTGCAGACCCTTGGTCTTCAGATGTGCTGAGGTCACATGACATACATAACTATGGATAGCTTTTTGAAGACAGCGTGATGGAGTAATTAAGCATAATGAGCAAAGAAACAAAGCTGAATTGGTTTTGATGTCATGGAAATACAAGATAGGGTCTTTTTCAGAGTATCTTTATATTTTTTCCAAGCAACACTGAACTCCATACTTCACCTGTGTTTTGTAGATGTCTTGCTTCCATACCAGAGTCACTGTCCTGAAATAGGGACCTAATCCCAGTGAGAAGAGTTAGGGCAGGCTGGGAGCCTGAGGTGCTAGCTGAAGGTGGGGTAAGGTAAAGCTAGTGTGCTGATTTAGCTTCTAGGGAAGTGTTGAGGATTGTATGTCTTACTTCTGCCCCTCTCAGGGGCCAAAGTCTCTTTTTTCTTTTGTGAGATACACCCTAATCTTTTTCCAAAGTCGTGTCTAAAACCTGTCTTTGAAAAGCAAAATACTTTTTAGTTTTATAACATGGGCAGAGAAGAAGCCTGTTTCATACAATATCCCTGTGATTGTAGCATTAACCCAAGGTAGAGGCACAGGGGTTCAATTGTATTCTGAAGGGATTTCAAACCATATAGAGATGAATAGGTAATAAAAATTTATACACTGCACTATTTTTCTTTGTTGTTGTTTGTTAAGTCTTTTTCTACTGCTAATATGCAGTGTGTCTAATTGAAAATCATTTCCTTATCAGTAGAGAAAACTATTTCAGTAAAAGCAGTTTATTTCACCAAGTTAGACACTTACCTTCTTAAACCTGAAAAAGAAATGCTCAGACATCCTGTTATTATTGATTTGAATTATTTATAACCTGTAGCATTTCACAAGACATTGGAAAAGCAAATGGATCCCATATTTTAAGTATTACTTGGTGGTAAAACATACACGCAATGCAGTATAGGATTGCTATCATGGCATTTCCCCTGGTGTCATTTGCCACAGAACTTGAGTGTGCTGCCACAACAGCGACAATCAGGAATACTGTCATTATGAGCAGTGGGAGAGCACTTGATTTATTTACATTCATGTAAGCAAAGTCAGAAGCTGGCCTTGGAAAACAGTAAGGTCATTGCATCTAGCAAGGTGTAGCTGCAGTTTTCAAAATGACTGCACAGCTTGGCAAGATAGGCTTTATGAGCTGACTTTGTATCAATAACACATCTATGTGAAATATTTTCCCCTCTGAGCTTTACAGCCCCATATCTTCTCACAGAAAAGCAGGGGTATTAGCTTTGTTGTGCAGCCTGTTGATGTCAAATGAAGGTGCTGATGATGCAGATGTCTAACTAACTGGGGTGAGATTTCAGCACTAGTTGTTTCCCCCCAGTTACTTGGGTCCTGAGATTTCCTGAGGTAGGTAAAGGTGACCAACATCTCAAAAATTGTACCTGAAGTCAAGCAGTTTTGTCCAGGAATCAAGTATTTATCACCAAGACACAGACAGACCAGAAAACTGGGAGGGAGATGGTGGGTAGGGAAGTGTGGGAATAGTGCTGACACTCATGTACCTGTGCCTTTTTCCTCAAAAATCTCTGAGCATCAGGCACCCCTGATTACGATGGGGGTTTTCTAGCTGGTTTTTCTTTTTTATTTATTGTACTTCATTAGTGCCAGTGCTTAACATTGGATACTATATGCCCTAGGTTAACCAGAAATTCAAACACTTCTGTCATTAATATCAATCTCTCTGCCAGAGGGCTGGTTACAGCACAAGCCTTTTCTTTTCCCTTTCCTAAAGACATTTTTCACCCAGATCAACGACTGGTGATTATCCAGTCTAAATCGGGATCCTATTATGTGAGGTAGAGGAGACTCTTTTGACTACTGCTGAAATGTATGTAATAATAATAGCCTTAGAGAGGAGTGAAATGTAGCACAAGCATCCTGTGTGTGTCTCTTTAATTAGAAACCATGCAGAGTTTGAAATCCGAGGTGCTTCCTAACATGTGCAGCATTCATTTTAATCATACCTCAGAGTGCAGGAGGAAGCATCAATTAAGTTCAGCATGAGAGAAACTCCTGGGAGTGGGTGCAGGAAATTAATTTTTTTAGTAATATTATGAAATTGAGGATGATGATGATGATGATGATGCCCAGGGACAGCACTTTGAAAGCATTAACCTGAAAAGGCAGCAAGGAGCCCTGTACTATGTCAGCAAGCAGCCAAAGCACTGAAAGATCCTTAAGGCATACATTTGACCCATATTCTGTAGATAATCAACTTTCCTCTCCCCATAGGGGATATGGGAGAATGATATAAAAGCATGATTTGCATTACGAAGCCTTGTATCTTCCTTGATGTTTTCCTTGTCTGCTCCAACTGCTATTGCTTCCGAACATCAAACTGCACAGGGGTTTGCTCCGTGCAGGGGAGAAGCTGAACTGTTCCTAATGGGAGCCCAGCACAGCAGTGGAGGGGCCTTTTCCACACCAGAGGAGATGAGGACTGGCAGCACTGGAGTGCAAGGTGCTCTTTGACCTCTTCAGCACAGTGGGCACCCCTGCCCAGAGTGCCCAGCACACATCAAAGTCAGAGCTGATTAAAGCCCTCCTGGCAGCCAGCTGGCTGATGTGCAGGAAGGTGCCAGCCTGTCCTGTCAGCGGGACTGAGGCCTGAAAGCAATTCCTAATCATCTGCATGAAGAAAGTGTGTGTCAGTAAATTGCAGCTAATGAATCATTTCAGGGCACGGGATCTGGGTAGGAGAACAAAGTGGAGGCAGGGTGTGGGATATCAGGGAGCCTGCAGTCCCACCAAGGAGTGGGCAGGGATTCTGAAAAATAAGGTCCTCTTTGAGGGAGAATATCAACCACGGAGATACTTCTGATAAACAGGGCTGAAATGCTGTGATTTAAAAAGCACAAATTTTTCATTTTTACTGCATAGCAGATATTTTCATATTGCTAATCACAGCAAATAGAGGGGAAATAATCTCTCTAAATTCCTGGCAGTTGGTCACCATGTAGGTTTCTTCAGACAATGAGAGGATGGATACTCCCAATGGGCTCTCACTTGAGATGGTCTCCAACAGCAAAGGACGAGGAGGCTGCTCACAGTGCAGATGTGGATGAGCTGGCTCCTCTCACACTGACATTTTGAGCCAAGAATATTTCAACATTAGCATCGCCTAATGCAGTTTCTTCTCACTGGCTATAAAACCTGTCCTGGTGCAAAAGAAACCTCTGTGATTTTCATGTAACTATGAGAAAAGAGCCCTAGCCATTTTTGTATAACAGGATTTGTGTGGGCTGTTGGTAAGGGCACGCTGCTGATAAATAAGGTTCAGTTGTAAATATTCTCTAGTGACATGGGAATTTATCCACCTATTGAAGTTTACAACTGAGCTACCAAGGAAACATGTTCTTTAGCTCCACTGTGTATGCAGTCCACGGTGCATTTATCAAACGCCCTGTCAGCTCAGGGAAGGCACGGTTCGGGTAATACAGTATTTATGAAACTGTGAATACCACCTCAGAAAGTTCTCTTAGAGTACATTTTTTAAAGCTGTCTTATGAAAACTTTGGACAAGTGGAAAGCAGAGGATATATTTTCAGTTTTATAGCGCAGGAATCTGCTCTGTGGTCACATGAAGTGAAAAAGATACAACAGAAAGAGGTGCTTCCTAAGCACCACATTTATTTACCATAAAGCAAAAAGTAAAAGCTGCATAAGTAAATCAAATGTGATTTTTTGCAAAGTTGGGGTTTAAATAGGAATTTCAGATCCTTCCCTTCATCAGAAATAAAAATCAAGGCTGGCTTCTCATCCTTCACCCGTTTCTCCATTTCAGTTTAGAGGCCACCCTGACAGCACAGGCAGGTTCTTTGGGTGGGCACTTTTCATTCCATTCCCATATCAGAGGGTCTTAATGATCTTTTATTTTATACTGCTTCTCCCATATTCCTTGGAAACCCTGGCAGTGACCCTGCTCAATCCCCTGTAAAAAAACATCCCTGTTTCACCCTTCAGGCCTTGCAATACTCTGACTGCCTCAGAGACTCCTCAGCTCCTCAGTAAATGCAGGTGTCCATATGGAGGAGTAATCCTCACTTTCTGTGTCACCTCAGAAAGCTAATTTTAAAAAATCCTTAATTTTTAAATTTTTCTAGATTGTTTTCTTTGGGTGCTGCAGCCTGTGAGCTGAGGCTGCCAAAGTGGCTTGTATTGTTTCAGGCACCAGTTTTCTTGATTCTCAGCAGCTGAAATTATGGAAGAAGCTTTTGTGTAACCTTTAAATTAACATTTGTGGGAAGGGAGGGAGAAAGAGAGGAGAAAGATTTTCCTGGTGTAAATTTATTTATGTTTAAAAAAAAAAGAAAGGGAAAAAAAGAAATAATGAAATCTCTTCTCTACTGGTAGCAATCCCGGCAAGATTCACCGGAGTGCAGCTCCCTCTGTTGAGCTATGGGAGCTTTGCCAGATGGTAAATAACAGCTGCCCACTCCATTTTTGGGGCAGCATCACCTCCAGGCCCTTCCTTACCCTGCTCCCCTGCCTGTGGTTCAGCTGAGGGAGAAAAAATTGCAATAGAAAAGTCCCAAAAAAGCAGGGTCTGGGAGTAGGACCTCTGAGCTGTGACCTGCCTGGTCTCTGTCAGGAGGAAACCCAGCTCTGATGAGTTGTAGCAGGACTGGACCATAACGTCCTTTCTGGGGTGGGAGAGGTTTTCTGCTTAGGAAACACTTGAGTCACAAGGCAAAGAGCCAAAAAGAAAGATGTGGAAAGGCTGGAAAGTAAACCAGAGGTATTGGCCAGGCTAGCAGAGTTACAAAGACACTGCTGGAAAATGTAAGCTACCCCGTGCTTCGTCAGCTTCCACCAGGAAAGATCAAATGAAGCAGTTACAGCAGAGATTCATGTTATGGGCTTTTATGCAATGCTTCTTGTATTTTCCCCAAAGTGTTATTTTTTTTCTTGCTGTGACCTACAGCATAAGGAATTGTGGAAAATTCCAGAGCTGTAAATGCTGCCATTCTGGAAGTGAAGAAGCCTGAAAAAACTTCAGGCTCTCAAAATTGCACAGGGAACTGACTTTTAACTCATCTCTTTTATTAAAAAGTAAGCAAGGACTGTTTCTGTCAGGTGGCTGGGAAAACTGGGTCATGGTTCTGACCAAAGTGGTGTCATCTAGGGAGTAATCAATGAGAGATTTCATGTTTATTTAAAGGTTTTAAGACACTTTGAATTGAGACCACAAGGCAACCTTAAAGATATAATGTTGTAGTGCCTTGACTATAAGGAGTTTTTTTGTGTTTCTCTGCAGCTTCAAGGGAGCTCCTATTTGATTTGTCTCTATTGGTGGCTCTGGCAGGCTAAATGTAGCCAACTGTGCTGTCTTTCCTCTTAGAACTGCTCAAATAGCACATGGCTGTCAGTTTGCTTCGTAGAGTTGCACTGGAAAAAATTTTTTTCTGTTATTTGTGGTTTTTTTCTGTGTTAATCCACCAACAGTTCCTGAAGCTCAGGAAGTGTTTGGTGGCTCTTGCCCTTGTGAGGCAGTCAGCTGAGGCATATTTTGTCTGATGGTTTCTCGGGAAGCCACACTGCATACTTGGGTTAGAAGTTATGTCGGCTATTTGTTGGGATGTTTTGTAGACCAGCTTCTGCTCTGAAGTGTCTGTGCACGACAGCCAATCCTTTCACTGAGATCCCTGCACAGGATTATAAGGGTCATATTTGGCCCTTAGGATCCAGTGAATGTTTTCTGCCTGAAAGGTGAAGGACAGACTCTTAGAACATACCTAGCTTTTGTAAAGGCTATGGCCAGCACAAGACATCACTAAATATTTTCCTCAGGAAAGGCTGCCAGACATTCAGCTTTGTTTCAGAGAAGATTACTTGTAAGGTAAAGCTTTATACCAGGTAGGAATTTTCTATACATCCACACCACTTCATCAAGATCAACGGAATTAAGGTGGTTCAACTGAAACCAGAAACTGATCTACAATTTCAGCAGTGTGTTCATGGTACCACATACTAAGGAGCAGAGAGTTTGGAAGCATTTGGGTTTTGCAGAACTGGAGGGACTTTGCACTGACATGGTTAAACAGCTGGCTGGTGTTACCCACTAATTCTCTGTGCAGCCATAGCTGTGAACTCACTGCTGGAAATCCAACCTGACCCTGAATATCATGTGTTGTTTAATAGGAGAGCATGTAGTTTGAAAATACTTCACTTAAACAATGGGTTACTAAGAAATAGAGATCTTTGAATGTGTAAATATTGATAGATAGTGAGTGAGGGGCTGAAGCAGTGTGAGCTGTGTGGAGGACATGATAGCTGTGCAATAGGTGTGCAGCTATTAGCTGCATTTATGAGATCAGATGCACTCTTCTATTCAAGTTGTGAATCTTTTTAAGAGAAATGGCATTGGACTGTAAAACTAACTCAGCTCTAATATTGGTAAAGTGGAGAATCCCAGACAGACCTACGTGCAGTGGAAAGCCTGCTGGTTTTTTCTCAGTTGTGCTGCATACATCAACTGCATTTGCTAGGATAAACTTTGAAACATTCTTTAATATTGGTATGTACAAATATGGACCTTATAAGGTGAAATGCAAGTTGTGCCTGTTTGCCAGATAAACTACAAAATAACTTCAGCAGACACTGTTCTCTTGGAAGATCAGTTTGTGCTCCATTGGCCCATTGCTGAAGAGGATGAACACCATCCTGTGCTGCTCAGGGGTGGTGAGCAGCGTTGTTTCCTGTTCATTGGAGAGCAATGTCGATGTGCTAGAATGATGCTGTACCTGCCTGCCTTCGTGCTCCATCTGTTGAGCAATTCCCCTGATATCTTCATGCTAATTGCAGAAGTCATTTCTGGAAATGGCAGATAGACTCCTAATCTGTTTGGACACTTCCTCTCCATGTGTAAAGGCTACCTCTTTCAAATGTGTAGAGACATTCCCAAGACCTTTTAGTTTTGGAAAACATTTTCCCTTCTACTCCAGGTGGGAGCCATGCGCACCTCAAGCACGCGTTGTCTGCATGTGTCTTCAGGTGTCACAAGGACTGCAGCCTATCTGCAGCACCATCAGCGAGGGTCAGGGCTTAAATATTAGGTAACCATTTAATCAAATAAATACAAGAAAGCTTTATTTAAGAACTTTTATTTTTATTGTGATTAATTAATACCTATATGGCACTATCAAAAAACATTCCACTTTCCAAAGTATATGAACGGTTGCATTCAGTTTTCATTCTCCATGGTGCTGTTTCTGCTGTCATCTCAAATACTTTTCTTCTTAAAGTTGATTTCAAAGAGGTTGTACATGGAAAGCATGATTTCTCAGGCTTTTACTGATCTGTCACACAGAGCTGACTAATAGCATATAACCAGGTTTTGTCTTTGCTCCTTTGTGCAAATTTAGATTCTCTGTGATTAATTTTCCTGTAATCAGTTTTCTGTGAAAGCAAATGCTGCAGTGTCACTGTTGAGATATGCTGGACAGGTGACCTGTACTTCTGAATCACTGCACGTAAGACAAATCATCTTACACAGAAGACAAAGCACTTTTGAGAGTTTTTGCTGTGAGATATGATGATTTATGATCTGTCACCCTGAAAGTTCCTCTTGAGGACAAAAGCCACTAATAACTCTGCAGGTCACAGATCTGGTGGTAGTATACATTTTTTGTTTTAACTGCACTGGCTAAAGTTTGCCTCGACCCCTTGTTTCTTCGGCTCGCTGCATGTGCAAGTGCTCTCTCCTGCTTCCGAGGGCTGACTAAGCAACGTGTTTTAATTCAGGTGAAAGATGTTGCTCTGTAAAGGTGTTAAACTGAGAGCGAGCGCAGCGGGCAGGGTGGCGAGGAGCAAGCAGGCAGTGCACAGTCCCTGCTGCCCTGCCAAGTCTGGCAGACATGGCTGTCACTGCCACCACAATGGAGTTGTTTGTTGTACCAGACTGCCTTCCACTTTTCTGTACTAAAGGGATCCGAGCAGCCTCATGATTTAAATTGCTCTCAACTGATTTGAAGGGGAGTTTTGGATGCCATGATCCCAGTAATAGGGTAGTTACAGGGAGTAGCCCGACTCCTCCACAGCAGTCCTGCTGATGGATGCTCCATCACGCAGCCCTTGTCCTCTCCAGCACAGCTGCTGGGATTTCTGCAGAGCTCTTCTGGGTGTCAGGAAACCATATGCTGAAGTGCTACCCAGCCTGCTTGTGGGGAGTTTCCTACCAGTTGGAAAACGTAAATTCAGTCCAGACTGTCGCTGCTGAATCTTTGCTTGTGTAGACTGGGAAATTCAGAGTAATGTGTGATGCTTCAGAGTAATGGAGCAAAAAATTAGCAGTACGTGTTTTAATTATTATTTATGCTCTATAGTAATAGCTTGTGTTTAACTGTATTTTACTACTGAGATGTGCATGCTTTTAATTACTTTTCATTATTTTTTCCTCTTCTTCTTTATCGACTTTTAATTTACTTTCGATGTTTACACTTGGTAGTGCTTGATGAAAGAGATAAATGTATATACATTAATGCAGAGGAACAGACTCTTCAGAAATATATTTGGAGTATAGGGGATATGGAGATAACCTTGGGAGAATTTTGAAGGACTGCAACAAGCAACATACCAGTGTGTTTTGCTAGTAACTTATTACAGACTTAAAAAAAATAAAAAATTATTGTCCCTAGCAGTGTTCTTATCAGGCTGTTCCAGCAGTATGTTCTGAGGTTGTTTGGCTTTATCCCCTCCTGCTTCACCTCTAGCTCAGATGATGATCAAGACTCATGGAGCAAAGGGAAAGAGGAGTTAAATACTCCTCCACCCTTTGCATTTCTCCAATTCTTTGATTCTTTCATCCCCCCGACATACAGGTCAGGTGACGCTGCTGCCCCATGGGGCAGGCAGCATCACGCCTGCCTCTTGTGGGGGATTTCCATGTGCAAGGGAACCCCTTGAAGCAGTGAGGTTGAGGTTTTTGCACAGCTTGAGCTGCACAAGGCAAGAGCTTGGGCAAGAGAAATTACCCTTCAGCATTAACATGGCTTTCACACTGCAGAAAAACAATCTTCTGCTTTGCTGTTGTAGAGAGGAGTTGTAGCTGGAGCCTCAAGAGGTTTCTTGGCTTTCAAGGATCCAAACACAAACTTAGTTCAAGAGAAGGATTGGATCATAGCATTTCTGTCTGGGTTTAGTAGATGGATGCATTGCCCTATTTATTTATTTTTTATTTCTTGTTTTATAGGCATCTGCATGGTACTTTGGGCAAGCATTAGACATTTTTTTGAAGTAGTGACCTCCTCCACCAAGTCCTGCATGCAGAAATTGGCAGGCTCTGACCCCTGTCGGAGCCTGCGTTGCTTTTGAGCACATTATTTTCTGTAGCTTTTGAAAACTGAGGACCTACTCTATCTGGGCAGCTCACATTCTACTAAGCTTTCTACTGGGAGAATTTATTGGAAGCAAGAATGTTTGGGTTTTTTCCCCGCTCCTTTTGTTCTTCAGGATACATAATGAAGAATGCTCCAGCTTTGCCAGTTAATTGCTTCATGGCTGTTATTTGTCAATTTGCCAGCAGGTTTCTGCTTAACTGCTGCTATTTGACATTGCTGAAACACAAATGCAGAATGATTGAGTTGCCAACATATCATTGAGTCTTCTGCAAGGGGGATTTTCAGCATATTAACGCTTCAGGCTTTCACGTCAGTATTGATTGCTGAAATAGAAAAGAAACCTTTGGCAGTATTCAGCATCGTGCCAGCATGGATTTAGTGGCAGGAAAAAGAAACTGGCTGTTGCCATTGACTGTGACTTCATCCCTTCCTTTCTTCCTTTCTTAATTTTTTTATTTCTATACACACCCACACAGAGTTTTGCAATTTAATACCCATCATAGCCAAATGCCAGTTAGCCTCACAATAAACCAGCAGGGCAAATCAACTACTGGATGCAGTCAGATGTCGAGTTATGTTTAATTTTGCAGCCACCTGCAATTATGCCCAACCAGCTTTCATGGCAGCTGGGGAGGGGATTGATGGCAGGGGATCCTCACAGTGAAGCACAGGTCGAGAGCTGACTTGGAGGAAGGCAGTGGGGTGGTGGTCTCTGCCAAGCTCCTCACGGGACAGCCAGGCTGCCCCCACATCGGTCCCTGGATGCAGGAGTGGCCGTTGTGAAGCTGAGTGGGATGGGGAGGGGAGCAGCATGATGCTGCTGGGGCCAGGCTTGGAAAGGGAGCTCCCCTCTGTGGACATAGTGAGGCAGAAGATGCCAAGATGGGGCCCCATGGATGAGCAGGGGCTTAGGTGGTGGAGCAGGGGATGAAGTGTATGCTGAGGGTGTAGCGCAGAGGCTCAGTGTTGTCCACCAGCAGTTGCTGTGGCACTGCTCGTGCATGGAATGGGCACAGGAAGGGTAAGGAGGTTTTGCTCTGCTGAAGCAGGGAGCAAGAGGAAGGTGTGAGCCTCCTGCAGTTGCTGGAGAAACACCTCTATGTGCTTTGCCTCTATCTGAACCTGAACCTTGCCTGTCTCTGCCTTGCTTTAGTCTGATCTCTGGGATGATACTTTGTATCCTGGTTTAGATTAGAAGGTTCCGTAGGAAAGACCACCTGGGCATTCTGAAGGTGATGATTTCTGACTGAAATGCTGCTGCGTGGAACAAAGACCTGAGGGGAAATAGGACAGGGCATGAGCCAAGGTTTTGAACATAAAATGGGAAGGACGTGCTCACCAGCAGGCCTTGGGGAGTTTGCACGTCAGTCAGATATCAGTCCTGGCCAACCTCTTTTCCTTTGAGTTGAGAAAGTCAAGTGAGGAAGAGGGAAGTGGATAGGCCAGAATTGTCTGCACAAAGATTATCAGTGAGGAAGATAATCAGGATCAGAGGAAGATTTCTAAGAACCACATTACAACTAGCAACAGCAGCAGAGATTGTTTTTATTCTATTTCTGAAAGATTCTTAATGCTTCCTCCTTTAGATGTAGTTCAGAGGAACTTTCTGAATCTGATCTGCTTCTCACTTATGAATTAACCAAAAATAGGAATAATAAAGGGAAATTTCCAAAAATATGCTTCTTAGGAGCCATTAATATAATGTGACCATGAAAAGTCCACTGAAAGCTAGATCTTTTGGCCAGAATATATCATCAAAGAAGCTTCAAGAGTTTATCTTGAGTGTTTGGGGTTGGTTGGTTGGTTGGGGATATTTTGGGTTTTTTGTGCTTTGTTTTGTTTGGTTTTTTTAATTGTAATTGTAATTGTGATGTTAAATTTCTCTCTTTGGTTGATTTGAGCAGACACTTAAAGCTTTAGAACAGAACAAGTAGCTTTATTTGAAAATGATTAGAGTACACTGGTACCTGGGCCACAGTAAATGCAAGGTTTACATGGGCTGCTCGAATCAAAATGGGTACATAGAGCCTTACAGAAAGGCTGGCAAATGTCTCAGTTTTTCAGTAGGAAGATATCTTTTCCACGAAATAACATGTTCACCTTAAAAAATGCCTCTACAGAATTTTTAGTTGAAAAGCTGTGATTCAGAATTAGAAAAGCTGTAGCTGATAATTGGAACAGTTTGTTTTAGAAGTCCTTCCCACTGTCAGTTGCCCAGATCTTCTCTGTGTAGGACAGCTCCTAGATGGTCCACAGATAAGCCCATGAAAGAGAAGAGGAACACAAGCACCTAAACTGCAAATTCCCACATTAAGGTCTCCAGATAAAACAATGCCAGATTTCAGATTTATGCCTGGCAGTTGGTTTGTTTTCTTAAAAGTCTTCATTTGCATCAGATGAAGGTAAAAACAGGGACCTGAATCATCTTCTAGCCAGACCAATTGATTATCAGTAAAAACCCAGCATGTATTGCATAAGAATTTCATTGATGAAGTGTGCAATGGAGTAAAATCTACTTTCTTTTCTGTAGCAGTGGGGGCTGTTGCCTTTTTATGCAATAAAATGAGGCTTGGGAAGAGAAAGTGGCCAAAAAGTAAAGAAAGTGATCTGGCTTTGAATTGCTACAAAGGTCTTGGGAATAGGAAGGTCCCATCTAGGGTAAGTGATACAGAGCATGTTTGCCAGGCATGTTTCTGGATCAGCAGTGTGCACCTGGCAGAAGTCTTACTCTTACTTTGATAAATTGTCTTCTCCCAGCATGAATTAAAGTAATGGTTCTTTTATTTCTAAATTACTACAAGGATCTGTAGTCTTTCAGCTTAGTGTAGGGGGTTTTTTCCTAGTTTCAAATGAGTAATGCAATCTATGCCTTACCTAAGGAGTTTGATGGTATTGTATGCTTAATCTTTAAAATGCTGTGTAGGGGAGCAAAGTTTTGCTTTCAAAGGAAATAACCATCCTGGCAGAGAGAAAAATGTCAGTAGGATGCTGCCACTGGTTTGGCAGAGACTGTTTGATGCTTTGTTAGCTGTCTGTTGATTGTATACTTTTTTAGTTATGTTTGAAGGAGCTTCCAAAATAACTGGTCTTTAAGTGGGTAGCTCCATTCAGATACAGCAAAATCCAGAAGAATACAGAGGATTTGCAGAGGAACTGCAAATTGCTAATGAGAAAAGTCCCCAGAAAACTGGGGACACATCTGAATGAAATTAAATCCTCATTCAGACAACACGGATAGTGCTCTGAAGAGCTGTGCCTCTTTGCCTGTCTCCTTCACTGTGGGCTGTACAAAAAGATCTGACACACAGCATTCCAAGACCTGCACAGCTACTAAGCCTTTCCTAATAAAAATGAGTAAGTTAACGCCTGTGTGTGAAGGTGCACTGAAGAAAGTTACTCTTTGATCAGTGAGGTGCGTGCCTGCCGCAGGGACCATCTGGCGCCCAGAAGCGGGCGGAGGCGCCGGCAGGCAGCGCAGGCAGTGGGCTGTGCTTCTCCTCCTCCTGCCAAAAGATGCAGGTGTAAGAGCATGAAACCCACCCCACCAGAGCAGATCCATTTAATGCACCCATCGGAATTGAAAAATGCCTCTGCTTGTGGCTTTAACAAATACCATGAAAAGTCATCCCAGCATCTCATTTTCTGGAAGTGCAGTGTTTCTGTCGGGCCACTCCACCTTCCCCCTGGGGAAAGCATCTGAGTGTTATTTTAGACACAGGAATGTCATCCAGAAGTACAGGCATAAGAAGCACCTGGGGGAATACCAAGGTGTTTTATTAAATATAGCTTTACTTTTTCATTGTCCCTATAGGACACCCCATTGACAAGCATGATGCACAGCAGGGAACAGACTACTCAAAGGCATGTGTATGCAAAGAAAATGGTGTAATATTTGTAACTATAACTCTGAAAAAAAAAAGACTCTTACAGAAGGTTGATTTTAAAAGACTCCTCTAACATCCCTTGTGTTATGTGCTGCTATATATTTGCAAGCTGACTCTTAGTTCAAATTAAATAAAATTTAAAATGGTATAGGATAATACAGCAATACACCTTTTCCACTCCAGTATGGGTTAAATCACTGTTATAGGACCAAAGCAGCAGGAAGTTGTGTCAAACACAGTTACCCCCTGCTCTGTGGGATTCACCAAGAAGAGGAGCAAGTAGATGGGGAGGACAGGGGCTGCATAAACCAGTACTTCCACCAAAATGTTGTCCAGCTGTTCCACACAGTCCCAGCCTGGGTGAGATAATCTATCATTTACTGGGGCAAAATGAACTCTGGGAAGAATTCTTCACACTCAAGTGGCTTCCATCAAATAGGTTTCACTGTTTTATCATACCAAACAATGAACTTCTTAGGCTTTTTTTTTCTCATGGGCCATGATTTTCTAATAAGTTTGTTTAATTTTTTAATGACAGTGAAAGCTTCAGAGCTCTTTTTAGTTCTAAAAGAAAGATTTGGGGCATTCTGCCTATTCCGCTTTTCCACAAGGACATTAATTCATCAGCAACAAAGAATATAACTGTTTACAGTAGCCCTCAGTGAGTAGCATGAAACTGGGGGATTTTGACAGAAATAAGAGTATTTGGTTACAGAATCAAAAGCTAAACAAAAGGCTTCAAACTCAAAAATGTTTGGAGTTGCTCAAACAAATGCAATGAAAAATTACCAATTTGCCAGCTTTTATAACCCTGTGAATGATCAAGCATGTATTGCTTTGTTCTGAGCTTCAGAAACCAAAGCAACCCTGAAGGTCAAAATGTCTAATATTTTACCTTTTGACATGTCCAAGTTTAGTTGTTTAAACATATAGTTCTGCTTGCATAGGATATTTTGCAAATTAAGCGAGGCTGCTTGGTGGTGTAAGAGGTACTGCAGGTTTCAGCTGAGCTACATGAGATGGACAGTGCCTGCTCTGATGTAACACACCTACCTTCTCAGGCTTATCACGTGCATCCTAGTTTTCCTGAGATCCAGAGTATAGCATTATGTGGCAGTCATTGGGGTAATTTGGTAAATGATCATGGCTGATCAGTTTGCTTCTAGCTCAATAATGACTCTAAGAATGATATTGGTGCTGGCTGGAGATTGCTTAAAGGTGTTTGTTTTGTTTCCCCAGAGTGTTTCTCAGCTTCCCTATGGCAAAGCCCTGTACACGTATGAGGGAAAGGAGCCTGGTGACCTCAAGTTTAACAAGGGGGACATCATCATCCTGCGGCGCAAGGTGGACGAGAACTGGTACCATGGGGAGCTCAATGGGAACCACGGCTTCTTCCCTGCCAGCTACATCCAGTGCATCAAGCCCCTCCCACAGGCTCCACCTCAGGGCAAAGCACTTTATGACTTTGAAATAAAGGATAAAGATCAAGACAAGGATTGTCTGACCTTCACCAAGGTAGGGGAATAGGTTTTTAAAAAATGTTCTGCTTTGGTAGGGAGTGATGGGAAACATGCGGTGTTGGCAGCTGAGCCAGGAGTACAGGGGTGCTGGGACTGGTGGGACACCTTCCTGGTCTTCCTGGCCTCCTGGCCTATCCTGCACTCTGTGAGACTGTGCCATGAATAGCAAGGCTGGTGTAAAGCTAGTGAAGCTCAACAGGTAGAACTGGCTACATGCTTTCTGAGAATATTTTTTCCCTCTAAAAAGCATGCATTTCATCTGCCTTGAAATGTTCCTCAAGAATTACTCAAATTTCAGAAAAAAAACCCTAATGAAAATGTGTCTTTTAATGTTCCTTATTGAATCAGATGTTCCAGTGTTTTAAAATTGCATTCAGCTTCCAAATGTGTATTGCATCATACCATATACCAATTAGCAGTTGAAATACACTATCATCATAATAATATTTCCTATTTTAAGAACATAAAGACAGTAAAAAGCAGACATTTAAAAAACAGTCTTTGGTGGTTTTTTTAAACCAAAATGTTTAATAAATTCCCTTTGGAATGAGAGAAAACTGAGATATTGTAATTTCCTTTGGATTTAAAATGTCACATTTTCCCTTTCACCCCCACCTCCCCACCTGCTTTTTGCCTCCCATTCCCCTCCCTAGCAATTTGTGTTGACCTTAGATGGGTTTCATGGATATTAAGAAACTCACAGTAAGATAAAGCCTATCCCTTATTGTTAATTTATGGCAGTGGATGCCATGGAGAACCTGTTCATTGTCATTTTCTGTTTTATTTCAGCTGTCTGCGGCTGTTATAGTATCACATAAAGTAATAACAGTTATGCTGAAAATGAATATGAACTAGACGATAAAAATATCCTTCACCAGGATTTTACTGACCTCCTCTTTTGAAGCTACTTATTATAGCTGAATGAATTATTTGCAGCATATAATTTTCTCACCGACTGTAACATCTTTTTCACTCATGCAGTGTTTCTCAGCAGAATGCAATTTCCTAGACTGTATACTTTCTCATATTTATTTAACAAAGGATTTGTAAGCACTTTTGTTCCATAGCAAGTGAAGTGTTTGATTGCAAACACTGCAAACCCTGCGACTAGCCAGCCTCCCTGGAGCCATGAATCTCTGCGAGAAAGTGGGCTGCTTAGTGAGAAGTAACAGCCCTGCACTAACAGAAAGTTAGCCAGAAGTTACCTCTGAGACCTTATCAGTAAATATATATTTTCTGGTGAGTTGTTTTTCTCGCTGCCTGCCCAGAGGTACACTGGTGACTTCTCTGAGATGCAGTCTTCCTTGTCTGCTTAAAGTGTTCCTTGCTTGCTCAGTCTTAAGAAATTTAATAGGTATGCCAGGCAGTTGTGGTCTTTTTTGTTACAGCAGGTTCTTTCCTAGACACTTTTGTATTTGATATATTTGGTGCCATATATTAGAAAACCTCCTTTACAATAAATGCCTTTGTGTAGTGATAGTTCTCATTTTCTCGGCTGTCCAATGTCATCCTCACATGGAGCATTTCTTCCTGCTGTATAGCTCTACTCTCAATCTCTCAATTTTCCTTGTTTTCACCCCTCATGTTACTGTCGGCATCCTTTTATCCCTGACGACTGTGTTTTCCCCAAGGGGGTTTGGTTTCTCTTCTACTGCTATTTTCTTCTTTAGCTCCTTCCACTACACACACTGTCACCTTGTAACAGTTTTTATGTCCTGCCTATTGTTCTCCCTGACAGTGAATAATCTATTTTTCATCTTGGGACTACACCATCATGTTTTCATCAGTTTTCTCAATGCTAATTTTATCTGTCACCTGTGCTGATGAAGGTTCCTGTTTAGCCCAGATTATAGATCATCTGCTGATGCAGTCAGTTCCTCTGCACAGAGTCCTGAGCACTGCAGTGCTGTAGATGTGATTTGTCACTTTGAGTAATATGCATCACTTGAATGTCTCAGTTTGCATCTGAAGATGCTGGACCAGGTCTCAGTTTCATTTACACCATTTGTTCCTTCCTCTGGCAGAGGGGTTACATTGGCATAACATTTATACAGACTAATATAACCTATTTGTGTACTGCAACTCATTTAAGCCTAGCAGACACTTGTGATTGGATTTTATCTATAAACATATAATAAAGAAGAGTTTTCTTCCAAAGAGAAGCTATAAGAAGGAAACTCAAACATAGGGATATTCTGTATCATTTTGTTTTGTTATTCATTTGCTGGGCTTTGCTTTTTCCCATCCCCCTTATTATTATGCACTCAGAATATCTACTGGTACAGTAAAAGAAAACAAAGGAAGGATATTTGGTGTTTCCTCTTACTAATTTGTTTTGTTACATTTTTCAAAATGAAAATGTTTCATTGTTCCAGATGTGTATTGCAAGGAAATAAACTTTACACAGATCTTCATGAAGAGTGCTGCAGGGTATTTCTGCCATTTACCTATTTTCATCTCCTGTAGAAAAAACACTGTCCAAATAAAAGGCCAAAGATGTAAATGTAATCATTTTTATGTGTAAGAACAAAATCAGGAGGGGCAGAGAAAATCTGTCTTGAGTATCCAGTGCAAAAAACAAAACTCCCACATTTTTTTACACCATTTGGACTGCTCCCTCAAGTCCTCTTCCCAGAGAAGCCATACATACAGGCATAGGGTCTCACCTCTGTTCTATTCTCCGCGCTGTCTGTAAGATGATAGAACTTACCCAGATTTCCTACTTAATATGTTTTCCCTCAGTGTTTGGCAGTGATTAGCCAAAACAGGCAGTTATTTTTTCTCTGTAACAACTGGTTCCAGCTTTGTGTCAGCTGTGCACCAATTTAATGCCAGTAGTTTCAGAAGTTCTACTCCTGATGTTCTCTGGTGTGCTTGGGATCATTCTGTGGCCTACAGAGCCTAATTGCATGCTCTTGGGATATACTTACTGGCTCAGCTTTCTAATCTCTCCTAACGTGGTACCACAGTATCGACATGGGATCCTGCTGTCTCTGTTTTAAAAAATAATCTATCCTTCTCTGGGCTGTGAACGCTGGTACAAACCACGTGCAAGAGGATTCTGCTCTCAGGTATAGCAGTGCAAATCTGAAGTAGTTGTGTGGTTGTCTCTGTAGCTGCTCCAGACTTACACTGAGCCCAGTTTCAGCCCACATGTTTGTTTTGGTGTTCGACCACCCTTTGCACGCATCTTCACATGGCCGTCAGAAGGCTGAGCGAAGAGTCTCAAACCTGTCAAGGTAGCATCAACTGTTCACCATGCTTCATTGCTCATCACATTTTTAATAACATCAACTGTTACCCTCATTTTCCAACACTTTTGTTCACAGCCCACAGTGGTGTCTAACAAGAGCTGTGCCAATCTTAGAACCATCACATCCAATACTTGTTCCTGGCTGTGGAGCAGCCCCTTAGCACTCAGTTCCAGCAGCATTTGCTGTTCACAGAGGGACCATCCCAGCAATAGCTGGTGACAGGGATTCTCGTGCCAGCTGGCAAGCGCTGTTGCTGGACTCACCAAGCACCACGTGGTGCCATCCTGCCATCCCTGCGATCTCCCCAGTGCTCTAGATGGAGTAGTTATCTCTGCAGAATAGCAGGCACAGCTGCTCTGTATTGCTTCGTTAATGGCCATTAATGACTAGAATAAAAATCAGGCTGTGAATCATGACTGTTATTGGACACAATTTTGTGCTGTTTTCTCAGCAAAAGGATTCATTTCTCTGTCAATCAGATTGCTTTTTAAGTGATTTATCTTTGACTTCTTTTCTGATAATGATTATAAACTGGAACTGCAGGTCCCACATGCCTGTCACAAGGCTGATCCAGCCCTGATGAATAGAGAGAAACTCAAGCAAGAAGGAGAGAGCAAATAATTAAAGGGTCTAGCAACAGGCATAAAAGGAGCACGACATATCTTTGTCCAAACTACAGTGGATACCATTGGCTTTTGAAATGAGATTTGAGGCTTGGATTCCTTTATGCTGCCTGGAAATCAATTTACTCAATGTGAAATAGTGAAGTGGTATGCCAAGAGATCTGTGGCGTTTTGCTATTCATGATCCTTTTGGGAACCTTTCTAGGAATTTATAAGTAGCACGGCTATCCAACTAATATAGGGTTCTAAAATAGTTCATGCTGAAGCTTTCACCAGTTCACTGTATAGAATGATGTCGTTGGCTGCAAATTCAAAGAAACTTTCTAGTAATAAAAAAATTTCAAAAGATTTTTTGGGATTTGCTGTAATTCTGAAGATTTTCAACACCCTTCTTAAAACTAATTATGTAATGGAATTCTCAAGAATTTGCACTTTGCTCTCCCACAAAGATACTCATTTTGAATGTCAGCATATCTCAGGATGCATTTCTCATATATGACCATATTCAGCAGCCAGACTTGGCTGAGCTGAACTAAGCTCAGTGTATGGAAATGCTTCCAGATTCATACATCCACGGAAGGTAAAGTTGAAAGGGATCTTCAAAGGTCAGCCATTCCCACCCCATCCTTGGAATAAGTCAACACAGGATAAACCTTTCCTGCCAGGTGTCTGTACAGCCTGCTCCAGAGATGGGATTGCACAGTGCATCTAGCAAAATCTGGTCAAAAGCTTCTGGGGTTTTACAGTTTAAAATTTTTTCTTAATTTCTTATGTGTGTAAATAGCTGCAAATATATATACATTTATATGCAGTGCTGGTCAATCTTAGAAGTCCTTTGTAACCTGAACAATCTATGATTCTATTCATACCCATGTGTATGCACTTACACATAAGATTATATATGTGCATGTAGTGTAGACTACATCACATTTTGTGTTTTTAAAAAACTCTTTTAGGGAAATAGCTGAGCAAATATAAAAAGTAGGAACACTCATAGCAGGTCCCTGAAGTGATGCAGTCTTTTCTTTTCCTCGTTTGCACCCTTTACCTAGATTCTAAATTTATGCTAATCGGTCTTTTGTAAGAGTGTGTGGAAGCTTTGCAGAGATGTGTTACTGTCAGTTCTTTAAACAGATCAAAAATAGTCTGTGCAGACAGGGCTTTGGAAGGGAATGCTATCTGTTTCTTCAGGAAATTAAATGCACAAATTCTTTTTGCATCCTTCCAGCTGTAATAAATAGCTGAAGGACTCAGTTTGTAGCCGTTTCTATGAGCTTTCCCCTAATGGATCATTCAGATGAATAATGCAAAGGAAACATTTAAACTATTTCAGAGTGCATGTATTCAAAATGCACATGTTCAAAAACTACAAAGTACATCACATCACATCTCTGTTCTGGTCATTTTTTCATCAAGACAAATCCATGGTCTGAACATCCTGGATCAGGAATTTGTGGGAGTTTTTTCTATGTGAGAAGTATCTGCAAAAAAACCAGCTGCCCTTGCCTGGCCATTTGACATCAGTATCTTGTTACATGGAGCACGGTAGGCCATACATGGCTCTTATTTTCACAGAATGAGTAGTGGAAATAAAACAAGATCAGCAGGGAACTCTGTCTCAGCTTTCTGGAGGAAGAGATTTTCTTCTTTTTTGTAAATTTCTGCACAGGAGCAGAGAAAGATTGGATGCCATGAGAGAACAAAGCTGACTTCCCAGCTTCTCTCAGCCCACTCCTTCCTTGTCTCATAGGAGATCTGAGCATCCAGGCAGAGCCCCATTGAGAGGGTCACCTTCCACAGCTGTTTTAGAAAGCGGTGCTGGTTTAAGCTTGAGTTTAGTGTGATGACCCTAGAAGAAAGGGATGGTAGCAGAAATCCATTGACAAACTGAGTAGTTCAAACTAGGAAAAGTCAGGGTTTTGTTCTACTCACCTGAGCTTTCCTAATGACTTGTATATTCTGGGTGTGAACTATACCAAGTGAAAATTTGAGCAATATGAATCATACTTGTACTTTGCTTTATCTCTTGTTTTATAATCAGAAAGAAGTTCATCATCTGCTGAAATTCTTATAAGGTCCCCTAGATTAATTATAATATCAAAATGCCATTGGTTTTCGGAGATGAACTTGTATCTAAACTGAAGCTGATCCAACAGCTGAATGCAATCTGGTTTTTTGACCTGTTATCTATGGCTTTTTACCTGCTTTGCAGTTTTACCTTGTAATATTTTTTTTAGAGAAAAACTGACATTTGGTGTGCCAGCAGTGTAGGCTTGTTGCTGAGCACCTTGTACTATTCCTCGTTGGATGTGTTTCCAGAACTACCTGTGCTGTACTGGTGCTTCCCTTTGAATTGTGTTCCAGAGGAGACAAGCATCACAACAGACCCTTGGATGCACAGCGGCAATTTCACGCTGAGGAGTTTTCACCTCTGATTTGTAGGTGACCTCTTGGGTCAGACATTCTTCTTCTCTCCCCCTAATGAAGCCAGGAGCTACCTATTCCCACCTGCTGTGCCCAGACCCTTGCAGCTGCTGACAGCAAGCATGAGCTGCACCGGGCTGCAGGGTGCTTCACTGCACTTTGAGTGGGATGCCTGGGATAAGATGCTGGACCAGGGATGCTGCTAGCCCAGGATTCAGGAAACACTTTTACCGGGCTTATGACCTCCTCTGTGTACTCACTCTCTAAGCTATCGTGTGGGTAACCAAAAATTGCCATCTTTCTACTGAAAATATTTGATTATGTATTTTCTGTATCTCTGATTTTAGGATGAAATTTTGACAGTCATCAGGAGGGTGGATGACAACTGGGCAGAAGGAATGCTGGGTGACAAGATTGGCATTTTCCCTATCCTCTATGTTGAGGTAAGTTTATAACACACGGTGGTGGATGCTGGTCTTGAAATCTTGTGGGGGTTTTGTGCCTACAAGGGCAGGATAACCTCAAATATTCTTATATGAGAAGGATAAACTAAAACAGAATTACTGAAAAGGGAGTTTTTTGTTGCTGTCTGCTGAGGCACTATGGGGGTACACCCAATTTAATTTAAAGTGGTCAACAAAATATGCTCCATGAACTCCTTCTAAAGGCTTCCCCTTTGGTGTAATCTCCACAGTGCATAGGGGAAATATGGGAGGATGATTGTAGTTGGGATACCTTGCACACACCTGAGGAGAGATGTGAGTTTTGGGCTGGTGGAGAGAAGCAGTGCAGGTTCAGCTGTGATCCAAATGCACAGACCTTCAGAGTAGTGCTGAGGGTGTCCTCTGCCTCAGTAGAGGCTCAGGCACCTCCACCCATGTGCCAAAGGGCTCTCATTCCATGTGTGCCAGACCCATCTTTATCCTGAGCTCTTTCCTGTTGTAATTTCTGTAGGATTCTTATTTCAGAGTAAATGCTGAGACTTCACTTCCTCTGTGCACACCTGTGGTTCCACCTCTTCCCACTGCTGCCCTCCTCCTGCTGGTGGTGCCCTTCTAGCCAGGTGTTGCCTGGGACCAGGGCTGCAGCCAGCAGTGGTGGCCTTGCTGGTGCAGCTCTGTTGTCCAGGTGCCAGGCAGTGTCTTCGAGGCACTTTCCTCCCTCATGGGTGAACCAGGGTTGCAAGGAGCAGATGGGTGCCACATGCATGTGTATTTTTCCGAGGTGCTGCCACTCTGCACCCAGTACTCAGAGCAGTATCACCCTGACTCTGCTTCCAGACGTTGTCTGGTGCCTCTCTGCAGTGAAGAATCTCTTGTGCCCACAGCAGAGCCTGCTTTACTGTGTGTGGTTCTAGTGCCTGCCTCTGAAATTACTTCTCCAGTTTTCTTAGTGATTGGAGACAAAATAGAGATAATTAGTGCCTGACTACCTAATTATTAACTCCGACAATGACCAATTTGGAATAAACCGTCATTAATATACATTGCATTCCCACAGTTGACAAGAACAATAATATTAACACCAGAATGTGTAGGAGCCGTTATTGGGAAACCAGCTGCCTCACATAAGTTAATGACTAGTTTTCTTCTATTCTGAATGTGTGAGACATGTTCAGTTTGTTGTGATTAAATGAGAAAGCTGGGTTTCTCCAAGATTTCATCCTTTTCCCCTTCTTTTTCTTGTTGCGGGAAAGTGCAGTGTTGCTGTCCTGAATTTTGCTGCAGAAGGAGTGAACTGGGGACATCTGCACAGCCAGCCACCATTGCACCTCAGCACCTTTCCCCAGCTCTAGTTTCACCTGTAGGCTGGCACTGCCTACGCACTGTGCAGCAATCCTGATCCTTCTCCCACTCCTAGGTATCTGTTCTCCATAATTACAGCTCTCAAAGGGTGAAGGGCTCATAACCTCAGAAGAACAGCCTGTAGGGAAGTCTTGCTGAAGACTTGCTGTAGTTCTCCAAGCACTAGCACATCTTGAGTGGCCATGGAGGAGCAGGAGGTAGCACTGTGCAAGGTCAGAACAGTGATGCTTGCAGATTCTAAAGAGATGCAAACAGCCAGGTAGCCAGCACCAGGGGCCAAGAACAGGTGTAGGAAGGTCTGCATGCATATACTTTCATACCAGAGACACACATGGAGTAGGTAAAATAAGTACAATTGTACACACTTATGTGTATACACACACATGTATTTTATCTGTATAAATTTGAAATCTGGAGACTTGAAAGGCCTATTCAAATGAGATGCTTGGGTGCCATGGCCATAATATTTGTGAAGGGGTTTGTAAAACCAAAGGGAAGTGATCCTCCAGACTACAATATTGGACACCTATTTCATCCACATAATGAATGAAGGCCTTGTTCTGAATATGAGATGAGCTTATGCAAGTATTCAAGTTATACAATTGTGTTGCTGTTGCCAGCTTCAGATGTTACTTTGCATTAAAAATAAAAAAGGAATCAGCAGGTCAAGTCCCAAAGAAGTTTTGAAAATCTCAGTGCTGATATTTATAAAATAAATCCATTAAACAAGTAGTATTTGAATCTAAAAACACTCCTCAAGTTTGTCTAAGTCCATTAAGTGGTTTTGAAAATCTTGGCAGAATACGTAGAATAAGCAAAGTTTAATTCTCACAGTAGCCTTCCATTTGTGTCAGTTGATTGGCTGAAGTGTGTGGGATTTCACATGGCATCCCAAGCCCTGCACTCTGGACAGAGTGAATTCCAGCTTGGCAGGCTCTGATGTCCCCAGCTGCTCCCACAGCCCAGACAAGAGCTCTCACCCTTGCTATGCAAGCCAGAGCTTTGGAAAACAAGCCGGTCACTTTGAGGATCTCAGGGTTTAGCATTCCAGGGCTACAAACAGTGCATGCAATCCTTGTTGTGGCCCCCTGTGGCAACACTTTGTCCTGGCAATGTGCTGCCATACCCTTCACACAGGTGCTTGCACAAAAGGCTTTTGCAGGGGCTTACAAAGCTTTTGCAATGAGTGGTGAGGAGGGGTGGTTAGCAAATTCCTCATCAGGATCATTACATCTGTAAAGGAAGCCCAGAAAGACAGCTTTTAGAGCCAGACCGTGGTGGCAGAAAGAGGCACAAAACCCAGCAGACATCAAAATACACCTTGCCCCTGCAGTGTTTCAGAAAGTCTCTATCTCAGCATTATGTTTGGTTGTCTGTACAGCCGTATGAGTGTAACATGGCATGGATCTTATTCTTTATTCCTTACAAGTGTTTAACAAGGGTGCTTGCATGTCTGCAGAGAAGCTTTTTCCTGCCTCTGTAGTATCATCTCTGTCCCAACCTCAGAGCAGCTACAAGTGATAAGGAACAAATATTCACAGCTCACAATGATTACTTTTATAGCAGGAATCACAAACAATATGTTCCATCAGGGAGACTTGGGACTATGGTTTCTTCTTACTTTGTTTCTGTCCTTCATCTTCAGTAGAAGTCATTTGATAATTTATGTTTTAATTTGTCTACAGAAAAAGCCCCACAATGTAATGAAACTGATCCTCAATGTACCTTCTGTCATTAAATAAACATCTTGCTAATAATCTGTATGGTTTGAAGTCATATTCTTGCTATGAGGAGTTTTAGACCTCTAAGGAATTCAAAGCCCTGACAAAATATCTTTTATTTTACTGTCTTCAAGCTAGCTCCTTCATTCTTAATAACTGCTGTTATTATCTCTCATTGAAAGTTGTGTTCTGCTGCTATGTGTAAAATTGATAATAATGAAGAATAAAGTGTGTCCTAATAGATTTAAGTATCTGGGAGTGAAATTTGAGGGCAATGGTGTGCCGAGTATTTGGAGGGAGTCATCCTCCTTGGATGGGCAGGGACTAGAAATTCAAAAATCTGAGCTGTTAGAGCAAAATTTCTGCCTGCAACCCCCAGAGCAAAGAAGAAGATTGACCAAGATCAAGAAGCCTTATGAGTCAGTGGTAGAGCATGGCAATTATGTTGGGCGCTACTGTGACTGTAATATCAGCAAATTACAATTGATGAAGTGCCAACCCATTGTTATAATGTTTTATGGCAGCAGGAGCACTGAAAGCTGTGATTAAGTAATATTAGGAGCTTTAAAATTCTTTTTACAGAGCAGCGAAGCAGGGTAATGAGGATCTTCTCCTGTTCTTCACAGTCAAAAAGGAGAGAAAAAAAAGTAGAAAGGAGGTCTAGGAGAAAGAGGGAGGAGGAGAATGGGCAGAGTTGATGGTTTCAATGCCCTGCAGCATAGGTCCAGAAAGACTCCCCAGGGAAAATAATTCTTGCAAGTCAGTGTTTAAAAAGAGTTCAACCAGAAGTGAAAATAAAACAAAATCCAAAGGCAAATGCATTTCTTAAAGAAAACAATTATTTTTCATTCCAAAATTATCTTTGCAGAGCAGACTATCCATTTCAATTTTGTGCTGTACTGCAGGATCTAGCAGTCATCCTAAAACACCTTAACCCATACAGGGGAACCTGAGCACATTTACCAGGATCTCAGCTGAAGTTGTTGAGTAGTGTCACAGAGGCCCATCTTCCCAGCAGAAGAAGGTCCTTAGCTGTGTAACCATGTACAATGCTGAGAGTAGCCTTTAGTTAGCTGGAAATTTCAGTCTGATAGCAGATTTTGTCCTTTTTTTCTCTATATGCAGATTCCCTTCAGCCATTTCCCACTATGCTGGTGTCTCCAGTGGCATTCACAGTTATATTATTGAAAACTCAGATGTGTCCACATGTGTATTTCTAGCTCTAATAGCTATTTTGACCATTTTCAACAAATAATTGTTGCCCTGTCCACTTCTTGTCTATGTTTTTTTCTCTCCTCAGTCTGATTGGTTTCTCCTTTCAGCTGCAGGACAGACGGGTCCCTATCGGACTCTCATAATTAATTCAACCTTGATGTCTGACCCATCATTTATTTTTGTGTGGTCTTGGTGGCAGTACACTCTGAATCTTTCTGAGTATCTTTTATGAAAGCTTTCCAAAAAACCTGAAGCATTAGATGTTCATTAAATACTAACTTTTGTTTGGTGCCCTTTTCATAAAGAATGTGCAATCTCTGTTTTTAAGGACTGTCAAAATGGTTCATTTTACCCTTGCAAGTATAATTTAATGTGAATAAAAATGGAAGCTTTTGAAAGGTGGGTAGATAGAAACTAATGTAGATGATTTTAGAAAAGCTGACTTACTAAATCTCAGAGGAGCAAATTCATCCCAGTAGTAAGTAGGTGTAGCACTAATGAGTTAAGAATTATACCCATTAACATCACAATTGATTTTTTCTGTTCTCTCTCCTTTTGTATGTCAGATAAAAATGGAATAAGAACCTTGTAAAGCTGACAATAATGTAAGCTCTAAGAGATGTTCAGCCAATTTCTGTTGAAAAGCTTTATTGATACGCATTTTCAAGTTTTGTGCATATATTGTTTTAAGGATTTCATTCCTGCACCTTCATAGCTTCTAAAAAGTTGGTCCCACTTGTTTTTATCCTGTATAGCATATTATAGAATATTCCAAGACACTTCTTGGTATCAGATTTCTATGTGAATGGAGTACAAAATACAGTTCTCATGTTTCACATTCAAACTAAAACATGCAGAATTTGTGTTGTAGGCTGCAAGAGGGACCTCTATTTTCAAATCAATCTATGAATAAAACTCATTGATTTAAAGTACTCTTACATGCATACAAAGTAAAATAATCTATGGAAGTTCAAATAAAGATTATGTTAGTCAGGAAAACTAAGAGTATTAGCTATCAGAGGTGAGAAAAAGATTAAATATACAACATATTACAATATATAAATATGTATTTGTCTATTCTGTATATATTATTTTTATATATACACATTATTTTTAATCTGTGGCCCATTTTTCTGCATAACAGCTTGATTTCTTATGTTCCCTTTTGCCTCTATAAATAAAGAACCTTGTGCTCTTTGATTTAATTTCCTATGTAAAATGTAAATTAGCATGACATTGGGCAGAAAATTTGTTTTCTTTAAATTTGACTGCTTTCTTTTAAGTTCTCTTGATTTCTAGCACCCTTCATAAAGTGATCGTTCATACAGATTCTCTAACACTTTCCTCCATCTTCAGGATACAAAACTGAGTTGCCCTGTCACCTTCTGACTTAAATGTCAGGTTTCCCCTGGACTGGCTGAGCACCTCGGCTCTGTAGACCTTTTCGTGTCACTCAGTCCCCTCAGGCTGTGTCTGGACAAGTCAAAGCAGGGCTGCTTTCTGGTTTCTTTGTCAAGGAACACCACATTTACACTGAAGTTCTTCTCAGGTGGGTGCCACAGAGGGGAAGCCTGCATACAGAAATAGGTAGGAGTACTGTCATATTTGAGTCTTCCTCCAGCCCAGACAATTATGAGATCTGTGTGAGCCGTGGTGAGAGCCAGCATGTAAATTTAGACACAGCTGTAGGTTGTGAAAATTTGCCTTTTGAGAACTGACAGTTTTAGTTACAGGTCTTCTCTTGATTTTACTCTTGCCTACTCTCATTTGAATGAACTCAAAATTATTTGGATTTATATGATCAATATTTCTATTCATCAAAACCAGATCCGAGTTGTTATCACCTCTTATTGTTTCAGGGCCTGTTAAACCAGAAATTTGTCAGCTGTCATATCCAAAAATATCTTTCCCACCCACTCCTAATTATGAGTAACATCTGAATTTCCTAGACTGTGTTTTGTAAAAATAACTCTCTGGAGCAATTTATAGCAAAAAAAAAGGTTTCCAGCAACAACCAACTTAAGCACACAACCTCTGCAAATAAGCCCATGTCCTGAGTCTTTCAGAGTCATATATATCAATTCTATATCTGCACAGGGCATTTTTGAAGTGCTGCTTCCTAGATGCCAAAAATTAGGTTCCTTAGGTATCTAAGCTGATCTGATAACAAGACTTTGGTCTATAGCCACAATCCACTGAAGGACTTCCGGCACTTCCCCTGCAAAATCCTGTTTGTCATCCTGCCTGGTGCAAATTGAATGGGGTCTGGCCAACTGTGTTTTTCATCTGCTGCCACTTCCCTGTGCTATCAGCCCTTTCCTTCACCCCAGATCACCTGAACAATGCTTGTGCTTTAATATATGTTTTCTGGTCCTGGGTGCAATTCTGTCTCATTTCTGTTATTTCTACACTGAGTTTTGGGTTGTGCCTCAAAGCTTTTGTTCTTCTGTTACAGTTGCAGGGTTGCTTGTGTTAGAAAACAATCACTAGTGATGATCTCTAAAGGAAAAGTAAATACACAGCACATCTCTTAGAGAGAACTTCTGCCTGTGCAACAAATTTGTTGGACTTGCCAGCAGTGCTCAGAAGCCTCACAGCACACAACCATGTTGGACAAACTCCAGCAATGGTGTAGGTTTCCAAGCACTAGAAATTAGCATTCCCAATTGAGCATACCCACTGTCCCACAGGGCTCTGAGTGGGGTCTAGAGCATATCATCAGTAGTCTATGCTCTCTAGAGAACATACTGAAGAGGTCTTTTGTCTTTTCCAGCCATTGATCACCTCTGACAGCTTCTAAAGATTGTTTCAGCACTGATGACTGCCTGAGATCTTTTTCCTTTTGAAAAGAAAGTATATTTCAGTCTCACTTACCTAGAGCTAATGCATGAATGTATATTAAGAAGCTATATGTCAACAAATAGACTGCCTAGAAGTTAATTAAACATAAAATCCTAGAGGATTTCGTTATTTCTCATACCAGCATTCTTCATCTTTTTTCCTAGTGCTCTTGTTAGTGCATGTTGCACATCTTAATTAGCTCCCTTCTTGGAGAGCTTTCCTAACGCCTTAAAACTCTGAGTGGGGATCTTAAATCCAAATATAGACACGGAGGATCAGTAGGAGGGTTTTGGGAGATGCCCCTGGCAAACTGGCTGCCTTCTCTGCCCCTTTGCTGGTGGCCATAGCCCATGAGCAAAGAGTAAAATGTTTCCATGCGTCTGCCACAGCACTGATGCTGGGAGTGATGAAGAAAAGTGGGTCCTGTGTTAAAATCCCAGACTGTGAAAGGACCTGGCAGAGGTGAAAGCACATGTTATCCTGTGTTGTGCCAGTAGTGGGTAAGATGCTCTCCATCAGAGGGACAGGAGGGACAGTTGATGAGTGTGACACCAAAAAGGAATTACCAAGGAGTGCCTGTTAGAGCCCCCCCAATCTTTGTTTTCAGAAGATAGCATGTTGCATAACTATGATGGAGAGACATGGATTTGACAGATGAACCATTCAGTGGATAAGGAATGGCCTGGGTGGTCACATTCAAAGAGTGACAGTCAACATCTTGATGTCCAAGTGGAGAGCAGTGATGAGTGCCATTCCTTAGGGGTCAGTATTGGGACCAGTGCTGTTTAAAATGTTTGTCGGTGACATGGAGAGTGGGATCAAATTCACCCTTCATAAGTTTGCTGGTGACATCAAGCTCTGTGGTGTGGTCAACATGCTGGAGGGAAGGGATGGCATCCAGAGGGACCTGGACAGGCCTGAGAGGTGGGACCATGTGAACTTCATGAAGTTCAACGAGGCCAAGTGCCAAGGTCCTGCACCTGGGTCAGGGCAATCCCAAGCACAGGTACAGATTGCATGAAGAATGGTTTGAGAGCAGCCCATAAAAGAAAGTCTTGGAGATGCTGGTGGGTGAGAAGCTCAACATGACTCAGTAGCCCAGAAATCCAGACAGATCCTGGGCTGCATCCAAAGCAGCATGGCCGGTGGGGCAAGGAAGATGAGTCTCCCCCTCTACTCTGCTCTCGTGAGACCCCACCTGCAGTGCTACATCCAGTTCTGGGGACCCGAACATAAGGAAGATGTGAACCTGTCAGAACAAGTCCACAGAAGGGCCACAAAGTTGATCAGAGGGCTGGAACACCTCTCCTGTGACAGGGGGGCTGGAACTAGATCATGTTTAAGGTCCTTTCTAACCCAAACCATTCCGTGCTTTTATGCTTGCTCTACCATGGTAAATAGTCACAAATGTGTCTGAGCTTGACCTTTTGAACTTTTAAAAGAAGAGTAGTTTGAAAAATAAGTTTCCTGATAGAATGTAGCGATGAATCGGTTTTATCTCTTTTTTTACTTCTTATTGTCGCACATGCTGGAATGGTCAAACTGTTTTTATTCTAGGCACAAAAAGACCTGTTAGTGTGTGTGTATGCTGAATGCATGCTTCAAATAATAAAAATAACAGATGAAGTTGGTTTTTTGCCTTAAAATGTCATTAACTGTGCCAAAACCAGATGTTGAAGTCTGAAATCCTCTGACATTTTGTTAGGTGTTAGAGCTGAACATTGAAAAAACCAAATTCAAAAGACTAGAGGAAGAATCTGCAAATTAAAAACAAAAATCAGAAACAGGGGAAGATAGTTGGAATTAATTTGGGAATCTCTATCTTTTCCAGATTTTCTCTAGAACACACAGGACTCTTGAAGGCTGACCCCTTTGTGTTTAGTCTATCCTATAGAAGAAATTGCACTGGTTTTGCTTACTTTATTCCTTTACAAAGTAGACCAGACATTGTTCATTTTATCCCCTGCTGCATCTTTTTGAGTGTAATACTGGCGTTATTTTAATCTGACAAAAGCAAGGGCTGCTGCCAAAGGGATTGTCCTGCTTTTACCTCGTGTGACCATGTTCTTTCCTTCTGCCCTCCATGTTCCAGGACTACCAGATGTATCTGCATGCTGAGATGAATCAGGGAAGTCACCATGTTGGAAGCTATTAATTTAAGTTGGAGTTGTTTTAGTTTCCAGTCATATCTGTTACTTTTACTGCATAGTCACATGATGTAGGGCAGAAAGAGGGAAGATGGGAAAGGAGGCCATGTAGTATCTCACACTGCAGGAAAACATGTCTGTGAGGGCAGCAACTCCCACCCACAGTTACCCTGCAGCGATTGCTGCCACTGCAGTGTGCTGTAAGCCATCACGCAAAAATGGTGAGGTGAGGAATGTGGGACTTTGTGCAAGCAACCTCTTCCACCTGCTAGTTGTCCCTTGACTTATCTAATTATTTTATTAAGTTATAATTTTATGACAAGCATACTAGATACTCCATAAACCAGGTTAATAGTATTAGTTTTTGCTTAAGTGAGGCTGGAGGGAGTGTCCTGCTCTAAATCTGACTTTGAAGTCTTCCGATCTGTTTAGACACAATTGAATCAAATTGACAGGAAATTTCATGAGAGAGCTTTCTATAATAGAATTTTTCTGTAACAGAATTTTTCTGGAAACCTTGGGACAAGGCAGGAGAGCTGCCAGAGCATTCAGACAGTGATAGACTCATGCTGCAGATATTCTTCTCTTACCACATGGCTAAAGGGATGGCACTGAGGGAAGAGGCAGCTCTGTTTCTCAAGAAGAAAGCAACCATGCAGAAGGAGGGAGAGCACTCCCTGATGGTCATCTCCTTGATCCCTTTTCTCTGATCTGCTTCAGCCTCAACAACATAGTAAGGAATTTACAGTAATTGCTTCCTCTTGTATCCTTTTTCTTTTCTTTTCCTAGCCCAGGAGGAAGGACTATGACCCTAACCTTTGAGAAATAATTTCCTCAGCATCTTCCCTCCTTGCTCGAGTCTAGTGCTTAGATTTGCCGGTTCCCAGCCAAAGCCTTTCACTTCCATAGAGTGCATGGCTTAGGAAAGAGATGAGTGTGATTATATTGATTTGGTGGATGCAAATTTTACTATCCCTCAATATATGGACTATGGGAGTGGAAGAAGAGCTACAGAGATGATTAATACTGGATTCCTGGAAATCTCCCAGGCCAAATGCAATCTGAGAGCTCCAGGCACTGAGCTTCTCTGCCCTAAAGCACCTGGGAGGCTGTCATGGTTTAACCCTAGCCGGTTGCTGCTTAGGGTCATGCTCTGTCTCAAGCACAAGGTTTTGTCCTATGGGGGTCCTTGAAGGCACAAAAGCACTCCTGAGGGATGAGTTTAAGGTCAAAGTAAAGGCAGCTCCACACCATTCCAGTGACACACGGGTCTGCCTTTGCACGGAGGAACTCTCACTAAGCACATACCTGAGTTTTCAGTGCAGTACACAGTACACAATTAAGTGTGTTACTTTCTCTTTGGCCACTGGTTAAAGACAGAAAAATGTTCTTTCTTGGCAAGAAATAAAGACATTGCCGGTGGGAATCACATCCTCATGAGTGGTTTCATTCATTCATGTGGCTGGCAGTTCTACCAGTCTTTGTCCAACCTGATTGCTGAGCCTTCACAAAGATCAAACTCTCATCAGGTCATACCCTGATTATGGCTATATCCTTTTTGCATCCTTAGCAAATGCAGACTTGCCTCATTCTTGACAGTCTGATGCTGTGTCTGATGACATCTGTTGCTACTCCTTTCTTTCTCTCTGGAGTCTTTTTCTGTCCTCTAGAGCCCATACAACTCACCCTTACTTGCAACCCTTTGCTTACTCATTACTTTCTCTGCCTATTGTCCTTTATTACTGAATGCTAGCTATGACAATCACTTTGTCAGTTTTTTAAATCCCAATTTTCTTCCATAGTGCTCTGTTCTTCACTGTTGAGATGAATGCTTCAAACATCTTTATCAGAATTGCTCCTCCAGATTCTTCTCTAAAATTGCTCTTGGCTGTGATGGCTAGAGAAGATGTATGTTGTGCAAAATCCTCTGTCCATCTTGCTGATAAGACTATTGCATTGTATATTTTGTCTATAACTATACATTGTCTCTTGTCCCCATCCTAAATTGTACTTTCTTTGGGCCAAGAGCTGTCTTGTTGCTCAATGTTTACATAATGCTTCTCACAATGGAATTCTGTGTGGTAGGAGCTTTTCAGCATTTAATGGCAAAAATAAGTATGAATAAACGTCTCTGTGTGACTGCATCACACAATGTGGTCACAGTTTGCAAAATTTCAGTTTCCTTGGGACAACTTGTCTCTCTGCCTATGGAATGTAGGTGCAATGCAGGGCAGACTGTTTTCAGCAAGGAATGCATTAGGAAAATATTTGAGCTTGAGTAATTCCACAAACAGGAAAAAAACTCCAGTGTTCTGCAGTTTCAGAAAGATTTCCTACTGTGCAGATTTTTTTGCTAGCCCATTCCTTTTGCCATCTCAGAGCTCAAACAGCATGGCCTAGAGCAGTGGTTTTCCAAATTCCTTCCACTTGTAGCATACTAGCATAAACAGCATTTGCATATGGATGTCATAAAAGTGACTAATGCTGGCAATCATCGTACTTTATTGCAGTAATGTGATACATGTGCCTGAGCATCTTAAATGATCTGCTCCAAGCTCATTGGGGATGAAGAAATGGCACACCTCTTATCTAGCAGTGACACCTGTGGCAGAGCAGGCTTGGACAGAAACCAGAACATTGATCCAGCTCCAGATGAGTGTACAAGAGGCAGAGGCACTAGCTGCTTCACTGCATGATTCCACTGTGCTGGGTATGCGTCCTTTACCCTAAACCAGAAATTAAACTCAAAAAGTTGAACAAGTAACATTTCTAGTTTGATAGCCAGAGAGTTCAGTGTACTTTTGACTGCAGCCTTTGGCAAGTCAACGAAGAGACCTGCCACTCAACTCAACCTTGCCCTCACTCATATTTTAACATCTCAGATTCCCCAAAGAGGTCTATAAATTGTTCTTTGAGGTGAGGGGCAGTGAGTCATGCCATGAGTGTGAGGTTGAGTGCTGCCATTTTCAGTCAAGAATTTGGAGAGTTTAGGGAATGTATCGCAGTTCACCCTTCTCAGATTTTTTTTCCACAAGGTGAGGGGGGAGGGTTGTGAACCCAATTGCATCATCATATAGCACAGGAAGTTTATTTTCATATCTTACAGACTGGCTTTCAGTTACTGGTCAGGCTTCCAAAAAAACTGAGAGGGTCCTGTTGTGCAGTGTGCAATATGCCATGTGCAATGGCCCCTGCCCCATAATGCCATCCCAATCCATTGTCTGCCTTTTAGCAGTATGACAGAAGTATAGAGGTCTCCAAGGTGAGGCAGGGCTATGTAAAAATCATTTTAAAATAACTGGTCACTTCACAGAGCAAAAAAGGATGCAAATTAATGCTCCCACTGAGGACAAAGAGCCAAGATGCTGTACCAGGCATCAGCACATCTATGCAGGAAGAAGGTGCTTTAAATGTGTAGGCAATTCAAAGCAGAGTTTGCACTGTAATAACCACAGGAGACACAAACTCAGGCTGTCAAGTCTCCCTCAGCCCAATTCTTTTTTTTCATCTGTGTGCATAGTTAAGAAGACCAGTCTCCCTGTCACGTAAACAATTCATGTATCCTGGTGCAGCTTCCCTTTTCAAACACATATAATTCATCTCCCATTTTGGAGAAACTCTCAGAACTCTCCCTCTAGGGAGTCATCCCATAGTTTGGTGAAACAGCAGCACAATCTGTCCTGACTCATACTTTCACCCCAGCTAGCAAATAGCAAACCCAAAGGCTGGATGCATCCCTCCAAAGACGCAGCAGTTTTGTGACAGACGGCTGACATCCAGAGAAACATGCATTGTGACTCTGGAGCTGGTGCAGGAACCCTCCACCACAACCAGCAGCCCTGCTTTGTAGCCAGCTGTAGCAGGAGCTCCATGCACACAGAATCTAACTATACAGCCCCATGGGATGTCACACTATTGCAAATGCCCTGTACCACATCCAGTCCTTTTCTGTCTTGTATTTGGGAAGTAGAAGACACAACACTATGTAGAAAAAAAAAGTCTCTAAATATAGTACACACAGGGCAAAGGCTGTTTATCACAACCCATTAGTGCTAATATCTGCTTGAATTGTGTATGCCTTGGTTCCTTTTACAAGCAATCGAACCAAAACATTTTCTTGTCATTTGCTTTCATTCTTCATTTCTGCTTTATCAGAGATAGAGAGTATAGAGCATTTATTTGTATGTGATTCCCCATAGGTAATCTTAAGTTGCAGGACATAAAACTTAATTTTCCCTGATTACACAAGATTTCTTATTCTACACAAAGTTGTAAATCACTGCAACAAAGACTCCTTGCTTGCTCAGTGTAGGCAAAGCCTTGCATTACTTGAAAAATTACTTTGGCTTTCCCATGGGCTCCTTGTGCTGCAATTCCAAGAGCTTCCAAAGATTTATCCAGCTTCATGCTTTCTGCAGGTAGCATTGATGATGTGAGGTGATGGCGTAGGTCTTTTTTCTTATTACACACCAGAACACTTTTCTTATCAAATTTATAAAAGACTTCAGTAAATGCATGGTTTTTTTCTTTCCTCCTTATGTCTCATTAAGCTGGAAGCAAGTGTTTTCCTTAAAAAAAATGACGTGGTATTGTTGCTTCTTTCACACAACTCTGATCATTCCAAAACCAGCCTTTTCAAGAACTGTATTTCCAGGAACAAATCTGAGAGTATGAGCAAAAGGGTACCATGTGTTGTCTGGTAGCATGTGTGCACAGTACAGCTATCAGGAAGAGAAGGGTCTCTGCAACAACATGAGCATGATGTTGCTGGTTCACAGTCCCATTTATAATTACTTGGGGCCACACACTGTAATTTGGAAGCCATTTGCTTTAAGACTCCCAGGCTTGATGTATGCATTAACTCTGAAGACATCCTCTGCCCTTAGTTGGTGGTATTTAACTTGTCAATTTTCAGTTAATTCATAATTTTATGGATATTGTTGATCACTTGAGTAAGCAATAGCACCAGGAACCTTGTGAAACATTAAGGAAGGAAGGAAGGAGGTAGAAAGTTGCCTGAAAACTCTGAAAACACTAAACTTAACTCTTTTAAAAGATATTGCGTAGAGTTTACATGTGATCCATACAGGTCTGCTCCAGGATCTAGACAATCTTTCCTAGCCTGTGCTGAAGTTTTTAGGTACAGCTGGCTCACAGTGGAAGTTTTCACAAGTGAAGGGCTTTCTAGATTCAGCACAAAACTCCTTCAGAGGGCTTCCCTTCCTTGCAGTAACTGGCTGTAATGATACAGGGCTCGTACAGCTGCCAGGTTTTGGTGAGGAATGAGGCCATCATCTGAACTGCTTCTGAAAGCCTCCTGATTCATCCAGGTCCCCAGCCAGGGTTGCTGCCTCACACTTCTGCTAGCACCAACCTCTTCCCTGATGGTGCAGGCAGACACTTGGACTCAGGAGGGGAGTCACAAAGGTTTTCCAGTTTACAAGAACAAGAGTGAAGGATACTCAGCATAGCCAGAAAGCTGGTGGCTTTCTATTCAGAAAGTGTTTGTGTTGTTTCAGGTCTCCCATGGCTATTCCCTCACACAGGGACATTCAGCCAGGAGTCCAAGTACCCTGTTGAACTCCTAAACCACTGTGGCTTTGGTAATTTCTTGTCTTAGCCGAGAAACATCATCTGCAAAACAATTTCCTGATGGACATCTTGTCAAAACAAGCAAGTTCCTGGGAAATACTTAAGTTCCAATGAGTTTCATTTTTTGATGAAAAAATAGTTTGTCAGTAAAATCTACACAAGCTTCAACAGGGACTCTTCTGGTACTGAAATTGGTGCCAGATGGGCACCAGTCCTTCCACTGTTGAAGGCAGCTGGAGTTTTGCCACTGACTTCAAAGGAATTAGGATCAAGCCCATGAATTCATGACTGCACTTTTTATTTAGCTTTCTGAATATTTTATAAGTAAAAATAGGCTGTATTCTCCCACTCTTTCTGATGTTGAGTAAAGCTGTATTTGGTTACATTCCTTGCTTTCAAAGTAGCTTTGGTGTAGTCATGAGTGTCTCATTATGGAAAAGGGTGTCCATAGGGGACAGATAGAAGGAAAAAGGAAATCCTTAGGCATATTGAAGGCACACAGCAGATCAGAGATTCAGAGATGACAGATCAGAGCAAGAGAGTCCTCATACTTTGAGCTGAAGGCTAAATAGCTAGCATTGTTTCAGGAAGTGCAGGGGGATCTAGAAGGCATACTTCTTCTTGGTGAGGTAATCTATTTTTAATGATATTGCATTTAGTTTTATTTTCTTTCTTCTCGGTTCTTTAGACATTAGTTTCCATGAGGTTTCTTGCTGTGCTTAACTCCTGAACAGACTTTGCAGCAGATAATGCACTTCTCTGGGATACACCAAACTTGTTCTCCACCACTGCAAATCATTTGCCTTCTTAAAACTATGTGGAAAAAAGGGGAAAGAAAAAAAATTCCCAGTTCACCACCCAGGGCTTAGTGTTTACTTCTGCTGCACGCATCATTTATTTTCATTCTGCAAGATCATGATGACACGCTCGTCCAAGCACATGCTGTTCTAATATGCTACATTCCTTCAGCCCCTCAGTGCATTAGAAGTGACATTGCTGCTAAATGAGAAAGATCTTGTAGGACAGGCAAATAGATTGCTAAGTACTGCTACCTTTCAAAAACCCATGTTGTAGACAAAAATTATTGGCTTGCTTTTTCCAGACTATACATTGTTGTGTATGTGGATGACCCTGGTTAGGAAGGCTATCTGCTGTAGGGTTTTAGGGACTTTGTTCCTTGAGAACATCCTGACATATTTAGCAGGCTTTTGGAAAAGAGAATGAGACATTTGCCTCAACCTATGGCTGGAGGAACAGAACACTTGAAGTTTGAGATGTGTCCTAGGAAAGTATTTCTGCAGCTATCATTTCATTTGAATCTGTTCAAGCAAGCACATGTACTGCGCTTCTTATATTTTCTGGGTGCATGGAATAACTCTGCTCTCAATCACAGTGTGGGTTTCAGAAATCTATCTTCCATGATGGATAAACCACTTGCAGAAAATCTGTTCCAAATTTGCTTGTTCCTCTCTGGCAATAAATTACAAAAGGCAATAGTGGATTGTTAGAGATTAACACAAAACCATTAAGGACTGCTTTGGTTTGTCTATAATATTTTCCCCTAAACTGTGCCTTACTAATTACTCTTCATGAGATGGTGTCTAAATGAATAATTGAGGTAGGATTTTGTAGGTTTTGCCGAATTAATTTAAATTGTCCATGGAGAACTTTGGAGGCTTTCTCTAAACACTTTTATATCTGAATTAACAAAACATATAAAAGATTAAAATTCTAGATACATTCAATATGACTTGGTCAAAGAGCCTTTGGCACAAATTTGTCTGCTAATATCCCACTAGTAAGGTCTTGGAATTGCTGTGTGTCCTCTGTACTAACCTACCAAAGAACATATAAAGTATTAGGTAAAGAAAGTATTATGTACTTCCTCCTGATGTCCATTTGAGTCAAAGGCTGTTTTGTTACTTGGCTACAGCAGAAGAAAGATTGTATCCTGCATTTGCCAGTAGGGATAATAGTAAGGGAAAGCTGTTTTAGCTTTCTGAAAGACTACTTTTTGGGTCTGAAAATGCTTTTACAGATGCAGTCCTCTCAGGAACACAGCAGAGACAGAAGAAGCTTGTATAGTTATGCCCTTAGTTACTTAATAATCTCACTGTGCTTCAGAACATAAATTACAACACTAGCAAACTAGTTTAATGAGGGCATATGAACTTAATATTTCCTGAAAGTACCTACTCTGAAGTGAAAATGCAGTAATAAATTCAGACTGTTTATTTTAATCACAAAATCAGATATAGAACTGCAAGTTGCCAAAGTCTCCGCAAGGCGCCAAATAGGGATGTGCATGATCTTCTCAATATTTATGAACCATAAACTATAAAAATCAGCAGTCCCTAGGTGAAAATATTTTCAAATCTTTCAGGGGGACATTGTGAAGATGTTTTATTAATAATTTTAATTTTGTTTTCTGCTCTGCTCAGTGGTTGCTTTTGAAAAACTTGAGCATATTTTTTCTTTCCAATTTGTTCTTTTGTATTAGATAAGTAGAGATTTGAGGGGATTTGTAACTTTTTGCTTTTAAAACTTGTTTGAGTCTTATACCTGTATTTGAACAGCACCATTCTTTAACTAATAGTTTTCATAGAGACAGAAAAAAAAGATTTTGTAGCAAGTGAAAGTCTTAATAAAGTGTACTTTCTGGTCCAAATTGGCTCCAATTTATCAAAATACTGAATCACATGTGTAAAACTGAGAATTTAAGCAATCTTTTCTTATTTAGAGAAGAATGACATTTTAGTCACACATTAGTAACACTTTGGTCTGCACAGTATCAAGTACATACTGAAGTATATTTGTAAGCCACACAGTGAGGTCCTGTCTTTGGTAGGGCAGATGTCAGTCAGAAATTAATCCCTTACCCAGACCTAAATGACTAGAAAGTAAGAGTATTCAATAGCAGAATAGTCCTCCTTCTTACAGAAGACAGCACTATCAGGAAAACGCCACAACCCAGGAGCTGCTGTTGTGACCACGGTGTATCAAAGTGTCCCTTGGAAGTCTAAACTGGGATAGAATAATTTTGCCACTAACACAGATTAGTAAATGCACTGGCATATTTGTCAAGGGAGATGTAATAAGGATTAATTATTTAAATCTGACCTAAATTTCTCATGTTTCTCTCTTGTTCCATAATAATAACAATAATAAATTCCAAAGTAATAATTTGCTATTTGAATTAAAACTAGAGTTAATTAAACCACACTGGACAAGAAGTAGATTTTCCTTACTCTTCATTCCATCTGGGGTATGTAAGTAGGTGCATAATGTTGCTCATTGAAACTGTAGTTCATTAAGTCATATTGGGATATAAAGAACATATTTGGTCCCACATGGGACCGTCTGTGTAGATGACAGTTGCTCTCCTGTACCCGCTCATCCTTAAAAGAGAAATATGTTGAAAGCATTTACAGGTGGTCCCTTTTAAACCCACATGTATTAGAAATTAGAAGTGTGTGTGTATATCTGTGCATGCAAACACATGCAATAGAGACTGAGAGAAACTCACCATAATATATTTGGCAGAAAAAAATGAGATTTATGTGGAGATTAATAAAAAGTAATTTTGGCAGTGGAGAAGTCCTGTATGATGTAGCTTAATATTTGTCACCTATGTGGTAAAATCTCTATCTAAGACAGTCATATCTAAAAGCCAGAAGAAGGAAAAAACCTCTCCCTTCGTTCATATCACATGGGCTCTCTGCTTGGAGAGATGCCATGACAGCTTGCGTTGTGGCAAGGTGGACAGTATGGCTTCCTGATCAAGGCCACCAAATTTTTAATTAAGAGCTCTTGATTACTGCTCCCATTGTAAGAAAAGGTTGTTTGGAGGTGAACAAGGCTTTCTGCACAGAGGTATTCCACTCCCACCCTTCTTCACTCCCAAAACCAGAGGAGCTGGAGCTGTCTAGCTGCCTCCAGTATGATTACTCACATCTGGGGAAGGTCTTCCTGAGAAATAGGCACAGTAGCTCCATGAACTGAGACTGATGCATCCTTATCTCAGCATGCAGAACCTCACAGACAATAGTCACTGAGACACTGTGAACAGTTTTACTGCACCATCTCATCACATCTCTTGCATGATAAAGTCCCACAGATAATATAAGGCTTGCTGTTGCTAGATTTTGCACTTCTTGACAGGATTGCACGGCTGCGGGGAATGTTTGACTGGTTTGGCATTCAAATCCAAGCCTTATCCCTCTAAATCCTATGTCAAGTTTTCTATGGCATCCCCTTGATAAAGAATGGATTTGGGGTAAAATCAGTCTCTCTGCAGTCTCAAGGGCATAAGTCTCAATTCACTTTGGGCTTAGCAGGACCACATATTCAAACACAGGATCTTTCTAGAGAAGGGATCAAAACTGAGTGAGAAAGTTGAGTTCTGATATTAGGGATTGCCATAAGAGCTACAGGATTCCAGAAATGTCAAATTCCTAACACTGACTGTGGGTCAGAACTTTCCGTTAAGCTTCTCATCTGGAAGCAAATCTGCCTGAAGATCAGATGACAGACACCAGAAAGCAATGCTTGTTTACATATTCAGAGTTTAAAATAAGAAACTTGCAATCATGTTTATGTTTAAAAAAAGGTTTCTAAAAGTTTTTTTGTGAGGAGGAAGAACTGTTTGCTTTTACAAAGTAGTAAGCAGACTTTTCTCTGGCATGCATAGCCTATTTGGGAAGTACTTTCCAGCATCTGTGGGCAAAGCTGTTTAAAAACAGTCCTCTACAAAAATAAAGTTGTAAGGCTATAAAGCATTTTTTATCTTGGCAGACCAAAATAGTTTTTTCCCAGTATTTCAGGAAGCCTCTGACATTCTCAAAAGTTCATTAGCTAGACTGTTTGGGGAGGAGTTTTCTTTCTGTCTTCAATCTTCTACTGATAAAGAGATTTACTTTTTGTTTATATCAATACAGGATTATTTTTGTATCACTTCATGTTTAGATGCTTGCTTTCTTATTGACATTTCAACTAGGGGCCACTTTGAACAAAAAAGTAAGGGATTTTGTTGTTTTAAAAAGAACAGCTTCAGTGCTAAATTGGATTCCAGACAGTGGGATTTATAATCTAATTCTTACAAGAGATTCAGAGCTTGATATCAAGAGCTGGAGCACTTTATTGTCCACATGTAGCAAGCTGTAAAATCAGAAGTTCTAAATTATTTTTTTAACTCTATTTTTTCCTATCTCAAAGAGTTAAAATATATTCTTTTTCTTCTTGCTGTTGATTAGCAAAAATTTCCTCACCCACTGCTGTCAAAGAGTCATACATATTTGATAGCTTTATCCTTTTCTCCTTAATATTTCAAGGAATTCAGCTAGACTATCTTCATCAATGGGGTAAGCAGAGCTGTAACACCTACTTAAGGGAGGGGAGCCATCTGGTTTCCTTGCAACTTGGAGCCTGCTGGCAAATATTAGGTTGTACCAATTTAGAGCATGATGAAGTGGGAAATAATGGACATTTCTGAAGAATCTGAAATAGGATCAGCTGTTATCAGCAAAAATTGGCAGGTGCAGTGCACTACGCTGGCTGTAAGCATGGTCTCAAGTTGGACAGTGCAGCTGGGAAAATGACTTGCTAATTGAATGGTTGCAGGACTCCCAGCAGCTCTGAAAGTAGTGGAGCATCATTAATTGGAGGCTCTTGGTTGACTTAATGGAAGCTGTCACAGAAAGAAGGATCCTGCAAGTTGAGGTTTACTTCCTAGGTTAGTGTGGTTTTTGCCTGTTACACTGAATGAGTCCTCGTGGAGTCAGAAGTGCTTTCAAACTCAGGAGGACTGGCCTAAGGCTAGCAATATCTATTCTTTTATTTACAGCATGGTGACAGGGGTTGGGAGTTATAAAAGCTATGCAATTACACATTTGTTTAACTGCACATTTCTGTTGTTATCTTCCCTTCCCTCTCTTTTTTCCTTTTATTTCCACTTGTGATAGCTTTCAAAATTGGCTTGGCTTGGAGCAGAAAGTATTCTTTTTTTTATTTAGAGCCTTGGAAGACCTTGTCCTCAACTGTTTCTTGGATGCTGCCATAATTCATAAAAGTAGTTATAGAAAAAAAATGGCCTCGTTTTGGTCCAAAATAGTATTACATACACCTCTGGTTTATGTGGGTCTCAGAATAACAGTGAATGCAAAAGCACGTGTGCATTAGCTGTGGCTCCCTTTTTCATATGTTGTTTTTATTCATTAAATGCAAACATATTGCGGTGTATCCTAGTTTAATATAAAGGTCTGTTGGCAAAATGTGGCATTTTCCATCAGCTGTTAACATCCCTTGAGGGAAGATGTATTGGCAATGAGTGCTGTGCAGAAAGCACTGCTGACTTCAGAGTGCACTTCATGTATCATTAGTGACAGTGGCATCCCTGTGTGCCTGAAATCTCTCCAACTGTGTACAGTGTAGCTTTCCTGGATGAGTTATGAAGGCTGGGAGGTAAGAGACTTCAGTGACAGGGTTGTGCCACCCAGCATGCCTCTGGCCTGCATAGACACGAGGTTATCTGTGAATATGGATTGGATGAGGAACAGTGGGCTGAAAGCTGGCCTAAGCCTCCTAGTGCAGTGTTCATGGGCTATAGGTCAAGTGTTAAACCCTTTAAAAGAACTGATGACACCATGTTTTCAAACTGGACCCTGAGCAAATCTTCCAGTGGCCATCAAGCTCTTCCAAAATATAGGTGATACAGCTAGGGAAAATGCATTCAGTTTGCATCTGCATTTGGATAACCTGTGTTAGGTAGGAAGCAGGGAGATGAAACTGGAAAGATTTGGAAGCTGTACCCTTGGATCAAAACCCTGTGTGGCAAACGTCAAGCACAGGCCTGTGATGGAACTGAGAATAGCAAAACATTGATGGAGAGGCTCCTGCCTCCTTCCCCAGGCTCTGACTCAGCAGACTGGAACAAGCTGTTTTGGGGAATGCTGTGTTTTTAAATGTTGTAGCTTCATGTGGACCAATTTATGGTGCCTGGTTCTAGCTTAACTCTTCTGGATGATTACTTTACCTCTTTTGATCTTCCTGGCATTAACAAGTGGATGGATATAATTCATCTGGCCTCATAAATCAAATAAATTCACAGAATCATAGAAACATTTAGGTTGGAAAAGACCTCTAAGACCATCCAGTCCAACTGTTAATTCAGCATTGCCAAGCCCACCCCTAAACCATGGTCTTGAAGTGCCATGTCTTTTAAGTCTGAAATACCTCCAGGGACAGTGATTCCACCCCTTTCCTGGGCAGCCTATTCCAGTGCTTGACAACCCTTTCAGTGAAGACATTTTTCCTAATATCCTATTCTAAACCTTCCCTGGCACAACATGAGGCCATTACCTCTTGTCCTATCAGTTGTACCTGGGAGAAGAGGCCAACCCCCACCATGCTACAACTTCCTTTCAGGTAGTTATAGAGAGATGAGGTCCCACTGAGCCTCCTTTTCTGGAGTGGAGGGAACCTTATCACTCTCGACAACTTTTTATCTTTCCCTTTTCCTCCCCACACAGCTGAATGAATCTGCCAAGCAGCTCATGGAGATGGACAAGACGTGCTCGGCTGCCGCCTCTGGCTGTGACATGCCGCTGGCGACTGAGACGGTGGCAGTGGCAGCGGCAGCGGCGGTGGGTCTGGCTCCATGCTCCACGCTGGCCGGTGCGGGGGCTGCCGGAGCGGCCCAGAGGCAGGTGGAAGGCAAGAAGAACGCCAAGAAGCGCCACTCCTTCACCGCCCTCAGCATGACACACAAGTCCTCCCAGGCCGCCAGCAACCGGCACTCCATGGAGATCAGTGCCCCTGTCCTCATCAGCTCCAGTGACCCACGGGCAGCTGCCAGGATCGGGGACCTGACCCACCTCTCCTCCAGTGCCCCGGCCCAGGTAAGGTGGGGCGCAGGAGGCGGTTGGGCATCCTTAGCAGGTGGCGTGCCCTTGGGTCACCTTTTCCAAAATGGCTCACCCTCACATGAAGCAGTCACATGGTGCTGTCATCCTGGTGTGACAGTACTTGGCATCTGCCATTCCTATCCTTGCATTAATCACTAGGCAGGCATGAGAAGCCAGAGGATAAGGCTAAATTGGATTCACAATACTGCAACACTTTAAAAAACAAAAAGTAATCCTACAATTTGTTAGAAGCAATGCAACTGTTGCACCAGTCTCTGTTGTAGAAAGGAATAATTTTGAGTGATCCCATTACCCTGAATGCTTCTGTTACTCTGCAGTGTAGCAATGTCAGTATGAAATTCACACACTGGGGATAAAAAAAGATTTTTGGAATAATTATTTCTGTACAGATCACTGGAAGATGAGCAAATGTGCTGCACTTTGACAAGTGTTGTACCCAGCAAGTAGCTGCTGGGTTCAGAAAAACCCAAGGAGTTTTTAAACCATCACACATGCTGAGAGTGCAGCCCTCTCCATCCTTCCCCCTCTCAAAGGAGGATGCAGAAAAACATCCTCCCAGACATCCCCACAGGTCCCAAAAGGAGCTTCCAAGAGGCTGCTTCTGGGGCCCTGGTAGAAATAGGAGCCAAACTCACGAGGGGTGCACTGAAACCCTTTACAATTGCCCGTTGTTTCTAAGGATAAGGAAATCCAACTGGCAATTTGCACTTTGAAGGTGTAGAAGAGAAGGGAGAATAGTCAAAGTCCCAAAGCTCTTCTGCCTCAGCCTTCCTGCCCAGTCATCTACACAGTGTGTGCGGATTAGCACCCACAGGTGGTTTATAGACCAGTTCCTCATAGTCTGTGCTGCTTGTTAGTGCCAAGATAAACTCAGCATGACATAGTCCTCCCACACGTCATGTCTCTGCTGAAAAAAGCTATCCTTGCCCTTTTCCTCTCCCTGGACATGCCTTCTGGCCCCTCACATCCACCTCCCCATACAGGGACAAACATGGATCACTTGCCAACCCCGTGGTGGCCCAGAACAGGAAGCAATCCATGTATTACAGCCACTGCCCATGCTGGTATGCATGTAGATGGCTGGGAGAGGGACAAGCAGCAAACGGTAGGGGCTGCTTTGGGCAGAAATGCCTGTTTATGTCCATCTGTTGTGCTGGTGGGTCTCCCCTGTGAGGCCAGTGTGGTCTCACCAGACCATGGGGTCACTCCTGATAGCTGTGCCCTGCTGTGACCCAAGATATGAGCCCCAGGCCCTTGCAGCACAGGTTTGCAAGAACACGGGAGGAGGCAGGGGGCCTGAATGCACACCATGTGTCATGCAGGGCCAGCCAAAACTGTGGAGCAGTTTTGCTCTGCTCCTGTCTCAGCTGCTTACCTCCATCCACTGCCCATCCACATGTAGGAGCCAGAGAGGCAGCTCAGTCCAACTGTAATAGCACTCGGTTTCTTCCACATGCCTTTTCCAGGAAGGGTTTCTGTGGTGTAAGGTCTTCCCCCAGTTTCAGTCCCCAGTAGGAGGGTGAAGGTGAGGATATGGCCCCCACACAAAGCAGCAGTGTGTCAAGATATACTGGGACATCTGTGAAGCAGCACAAGCTGACTACACATGAAGAAGAGTCAAGCACACAAACTACACATGAAGAAGAGTCTCAAACTTGTCAAGTAAATGGCACCCAGGTTTTTGGCACTGAGAGTGACACATTTGGACTTTACAGAGACGTGATAGTGGCTTTTCTGGTCCTGTGCTAGTCAAGAGAAACACAACACACACCCTTTTTTGTTGGAGTCATGTTGAAGACTCATTCTGAGCTAGTAAACCACAAAAGTTATACCATGAAACAAAAAGTGCCTTGATTATTCTCCCCTGTTTTAACAGAACAACTGGTATGCAAGACCCCACTCATTTCTCAAACAATTTTGTCATTTACACACCAGTGGTAGAGGACAGGAAGGGCCTGATGTTCCTGATGACAAGTTATGATTATCGAAATCCAGACCACAGGAAGCTTGGTTGGGTCCTTTGCAGCAGATGGGAAGACATGTACTTGGTGCCATGGTCAAAAAGCTCATCTAAGGCTGGAGTGTAATGAAGCCCATGGTGGGAACAGGTCTGGGGAGTGGTTCTGCCTCAGGGCATAGAGCCAGTTTGGAGACAAGGCAGCTGAGCACGTTTCTATCACTGCTGGTCAAAAGTGTCTTGGCCAAAATCCAGGCAGGGAAGAAGAGTCTTGGTGGTTCACATCAACCTAAGTGAAAAGAGGCTTCCCTCTGTCAAAAAGTGTCATTGCACCCTGTCACCCCGAGGGTGGCATTTACGTGTATTAATACGTATCTCTGCTTTTGGGAACCTTGTTTTCTAATATGAGGGATTTAAACATTTTCCTTTGAAAACTTTGCAATGAATGTGGATCTATAGGGGAAAAAAAGTGGGGCTGAAGTTTTCACTACATTCTCTTGACTGTAGGAGCAACCTTCAGAAAAATGCTTGTAAGATTGGCAATGAAATTACAAGAGCTACAAACATGCATTCATCTGTTTTTAAGCCTTCTTAGGTCTACAAAAAGTACAGAATTTGGCTCTTATCAAATGTCCATTAAAATTGTGCAGCTATATAACTATTAATTCCATAATAATAGGGGTTACATGTTAATTAAAAGTGTCAGAAATTCAGCCTCTTCTCTGCCATCTGCTAAGACCTGACATGGCTCTGAAGCAATTAATGATGCTTCAGCCTTAGACAGAATATCAGTTCAGCATTTTTCTTTTATTCACATGGCTGAATGCCAGTCAGAGTAGCATAAACAATGGGCCCCATGAGCTCTTACATCAAGGCATTCAGGGCAGTGAGAACCTTGTCTTCAGACTTTTTTGGTCTAAAATGCATTTGGCATTTCTAAGGTAAATGCCCTGTATGTCTTGTTCAGCGTTTGACATCTTGACAAATTTGCAAACTGATTTTACTGCTGCTTCAGAAGTGCTCAGGGGCATTGCTGAGAGTATGGGCAAGTTGTAGGAAGGCTGTGCATGTAGCTGCTGAACTCACCAGTGAGCTCTGCTGAAGGAAAATGCCTCACCTTTTCTTTCCTCACTTGAAGAGGAACCTCTCTGTCCTGCAAGTCATTGTCACAGCCCTTGAGTGGTTGTCTCTGTAACCATCTCAGGCCCTTACTGGTTTGCAACAGCAAATTCAGCCAAAGCTTATTTCTTATAAGGGAAACAACAAATTTACAGTTTCAGTATCTAGCAAATTTATGCCATTGTTTAACTAGAATGTAAATTTGGTTTATTGTGTCATTATATCCCATCCTTGAAATTTCCAGGCACTTTTTAATTGCTTATTTAATAGATCTCTTCATAAAAAGAAATAAAGGAATTCTGTTCAGTTTAGTAGGTATGAGTTTCTCTGGAACGTATCAGGATTGGTATTTAGCTTGCAGGGGGATTCTATATTTTGAAAAAGTTCAACAGAGTTTTCTTATAGCCTGTCCTTTGAACAAGCAGAATTCAATTACAGGAGCTTTTGAATGGCATCCAGTCCCCTACCTCAAGGCAACCGGCTGGTGCCCAGCGAAACAGTCTCCTCTAAACAAGCATCAATTTTCCCTGTAGACCTGAGGCACCTACATCTGGAGCACCTGCTTTCTCTCTGCTGACATGAGAAGAAACAGAGACATCTAGGGCTTACTCTCTAAGTTACTGCAGGAACTTAAAATTTAGGTGCAAATTTTACATGTTTCAGTAAATGTAGCATATATTCCATCCCTTAGAAGTTATTTCATGCATAGTGCTTTATTCTTGTGGCTTTTGTCAATTCTTGTGAATTGAAACCAGACTTCCACACTGAGCTGACATGTTTTTTTTGTTTTTATGAGTCGTTAGACTATTATAAGCCTCCAGGAGGGCACAGATTTCTACATATTGTGCACTGACATGCAGACCAGACTATGAAATCACGTTTTGAAAGCAGTTCTGCATATCATTAATTTAATAATCGAAGACTGCTGGCCTTCCATAATGTGTTCGTTGTTCTTTAAGCAGAACTAACTCAGAACTGTTTTCCAAAAGCCAAGATGTATTTTGAAATGAATGATGGTCTTAAAAAACATCTTCACTGACTACAAACTTTGGGATGCTTGAAAGGTAGAAGAATCAACTTGAAGTCACCTCAGCTGGATAAAATAGTGACTGGAATTCCACAATAGCCAGGATATAAAGCATTTAATTTAAAAGAAGCAATGCTGGAATCCTAATTTTGCCTGCAACTAAATTTGCTTGTATGCTTTTTGCTGCATGCTGAGCATCACTCATTAAATGTAAGATCTCCATCTGAAAGGTAATAGTGTCTTTCCATCATGCAGAATGTCCTATCATACTGGCAAAATGACTTTTTATTGAAGATGTAAGTAGTGCTTCAGGCCTGTGATGGAGCTGAGGCTGAATTAAGTTACGGGTGCAGAGGAGTGGTTCGTAACTGAGACTCCTTGGGGAGTGGGGAAGGTCCCCCTGGAAAGTAATCATGCCTAGGCCTCAGATGGCTTGTCTTGCTTCCATTTTCACCCCTTATGAATTATTCGTCCCTGCTAGTTGAAAAGGTCATGGGTCAGTACTGCTCCAAATCCCCTGGATTTTGACAGAAAAAGCGTCTCATGAATAATGAAGCATGGCTTTGTGCACACCAGGGTAACAGCTGAGTGAGGAAGAAAGGACCCTCCCCACAGAAGGAACTTCTGTATGTGTTTTGAACAACTCATCACCATGCACAAGAAGTCAATTTGTATCTGCAAGTATTAGTTCAAGCTCCTAACCAGAGGACACATGTTCAGGAGAAGCTGAGAACAATGTCTTGCACACTCCCAATCCCAAAGAGTGACAGTATTTGAAATGAAAAATGTTCCTTGAAGTGTCTTGCTATATAAGTCACTTGGAAGTGTGTCCTTATCAGTTATTTAGAAGTGCTGAATTTTAGCTGAGAAAATGTAATAGCAGAACTCTGGTTGAGCCTTGGCTGATAACCTAAATGTGCTGACCATGAGAGGAGTACAGATTATACCTAAAATCCAGAGACTAAAAATGAACCTTGAATTTTCAAGTGCACAACAAGCTCTGAGAAAATAAGTCAAATTCAGGTATTTTTCAGCTTTTACTGGGAGTCCAAATTCTATCCAAAGTGCTCTGTTGCTGACTGTGAATGACAACTGACTGGATACAAGAGCGAGACAGGTGAAACCAAGGGCAGCTATTTCAGGAGGTGGCACCAGTCAAAATGACAAAAGAGAAGAAATACTCGTCCAACCTGTCTTTCTGTAATTTAGATCAAAATATGTCACAAAAAATGCATAAGAGCTTTTGCTAAGGTCTAATATAAACTAATTATTTGTCTTTGCATATTTCCAGTTCTATTCACAGCTATTTATAATTGATTCCAGACATTGCCTATTCTAAATAACTTTATCTTGTTTGGGGTGGGGGGGGTGGTTGTAGATGGGAAGGAGTTAACTTCTTTTAAACAGAAAGTTTTAGGCAGGAATCTAAGCAGCTTTTGGTGGGGGGCTACCAATAGGTCTCTGAATACACTCTGTGCATATTGGGATATATTACATTATTTGTCAAAACTGTTGCAAATGAGGCTCATGAGCTGACTCAGTCTATGGACTGATTACATAAACTACCAGGAATCCAGGTCAAAGCAAAATTGTCTTTAGGGAACTACCACGTTAGAGACGGTGTCTTCTCTTTTTCCTACAATATGCCTTATCACAAATATATTTGAAAGATTTTTCAAGAACCACATAAAACCTAATTTTTTAGAGGAACTAGGAAGAGAAAGTTGTGCTTTAAAAGGGTTATTCAATTCTGCGTGAAATCCCATTGCCAGTAAAAGAAAAACAATATATTTTTTTCCAGATGCTCCTCAGGGTAGTAACTGGAAAACATTTTGCCACTAAAATAATTTTTGCACACAGCTAATATTGAGGCTTTACAGTACCTGCCAGTCAACTACTGGTTTGGAAGTCTCAAGAGCAAATGAGACACTGTCTTGGTATTTACCCCATACCATAAAATCCTGTTCATCTGGCACACACTATGTGTACATGTATTACGTTTGAGCAGAAATTACTAAAGTGTATTTTTTCATCTCTTTTTTTTTTTTTTTTTGCTTGGAGGATTTGTTTATTTGTTTATCACTATTTTCTCCCTGGAGGGGGACTTCCTACAGGAGGCATTGCACAGGATCCTGAAGAGTTTGTTGTACAGTTATCAAAAGGACAATTACGAGTGTGGGATTAAATTAACAACTTTTACAGGTCAAGCTCTCACTTGAAGCCTTCCTGTGTTTCTGTGTTTGATTTTTCATGTTCTTTGATCCCAGAATTTCAAGAAACTGTTTACTACAAACCTATTTAAAGCCTTGTGATGGAGAGCTATACCCTGAGTATAGTCTGAGAGAAGCAAAGCTGAATAAAATATAATTCTCATGATGCTCATCCACATGATGCTTAATTAGTCCTCATTTGGGAGAGCTGAGAAGCTGTGAGCCAGAATAATCAGCACTTTTATGGATGCTAATGTCAGATAAATCTTCAGAAGAAAATGACAGAAATATTTGGGGTTTTTTTCTTCTAACTTTCAGGCATCATTAGATTGCAGGATAGGGGAAATGGAAGCTCAGGAAATTAATTTACTTGACTTCTCCAGCTCTCTGCATAGCTCTCTGAGCTACTGAGAGAATACATGATCTAGAGTTTTTGGTCTATTACAAACCAAAAATAATCAGGGCCAACCTGGTCCTAGAAAAAGCTGGCATAATACTCTACCTCACCTTCATCCACAGCCACAGATACTTGCAGGTTGTAAGAACTCCTCAGTAAATCATATAAATTTAGCTCCAGTCCTTGCAGGAAGGAACTGGATATTTATGCAGCTATTTCAGTAGCTGCAGCTGTTATCCTGCTCATTTGGTTTTTTTTCCCACACACCGTTATGGAAAAAAAAAATTCTTCCTCTAGAATTGATAAGTCCATTTGAGCCCCCACTTTGATAATTAGCATTTGATGAGGCTACTTGATCTTGCATGTAACACTTTTCATCAATACTTGGTGTCACTACCATGCATTAAGTGCTAATACATTATTTCTAGGAACATTAAGGTTCAGAATGATTGCCACAGTCATTGTTTTATGGAGTCAGCAAATTAGAGAAACAAGTCACAGGAATCTTAAAGACCATTAGCCTGTTTTTAAGATATTTCCAGAGGATGGTATGTCAACTTATGTGAGTTGAATGGGTGTTTTTCTCTTATTTTAAAGTAATATTAAAGAGAAATTTAAAGTAAGCTGTAAATATGCATTCAAGACATTAAAAGAATTTTTCCTGAGAATTAATGAATGTGATAAGTGCCCTGTGGTGAGAGAGGATTTTCTTTGAAGTCAAAACTGAGAATTCTGGTTGGTGATTTTCTAGATGATAAGAACATTCGTCTGATAGCAACAATTATTTTTCAGTGAAGGCTACTGCAACCTGCAATATCATTGTACTCTGTTCCTAGTTTTATCACTGTCTTCTAGACTTCTATTCTGCTCGAAGACTGAGTCCCTTGCTTTTGCAAGGCACTTCACTAATCCCTACAGGCACCATGTCTTTTCAAATTAAACCACAAATGTGGCCTTAAAGTACTGGTGAAAATCTAAAGTAAACTTGCAAGGGAAAGAAAAATGTAATTTATGCTGGAAATGTAAACAAGTCATTCTTATGCTTCCATAAAGGTATGGATGGGAAAAGAGAAAGGGAATGAATTTGAGAAGATGTTTCAGCCCAGCTGAGTAGTTGTTACCTTTAATTGCCTTATGTCTCTGGGCTTGTCAGTAATATTTTTTGGGGGGAGTAGTGTTTCAGTGGTCATAAGGAAGCTGTTGTGTTTACAGGAAAAAAAAAAGCAAAGAGTCCTTTCAATATTATTCTCCAGTCCACGAGTACATAATCATCTACTACACCAGAGTAGCTGGTGATAAAAACAGAGGGCACAGCATGAGCTGGGAGTGAAATACCTGTCGGGCAGCTCCGTCATGCCTGTGTGTATAGTCTGGGAGTTTTACTCAAGATTTAGCCTTGCACAGTACAAGTGGTGCTGCTGTGCTACCAGTGGTCACAAAGAAGCAGAAATTAGTGCAGAAGGATCTGGAGGTGGCTTTCAGCACGTCTTTGTGCAGCTGCCTTTCCCTGCTGGCTGGCATCTGGGTCTGTGGGGTCCAGAGGAAAACAGCTGGTGCTGTTGAGCTGAAACAGTGGTAAGTGATGCTTGGAGGATGCCAGATTGAAGTGGGAGCATGAAGAAGTCAGATTTGGCTGTTCACAGGCCTAAGTAAATGGGATCAGAGTTGGCAGTGCCTGGTTCAGAAAACTGCATGCCACCATTAAACGATCTCCTCATCAAGAGGTGTGCACGTGTGATCACCCAGGAGGTCACGTCTGGAAATTGACTGGCCAAATGTTTAAAGGCATTAGAGGCTCATAAGGATAGAGAGGAGCACCAAATGGTATTTTCAGAAGTGACTCCTATTACTTAAATTGCAATAAAATCTGTGGGAATTAGGCAGTGAAGTACTTAATGCCACCCTGAGAAAACTCTGCAAGGTGCCTGTTTTTATCAGTAAGTGCCTATGTGCCTCTTAAAATCCTGGCTGTCAGAGACATCTCCTACCCGTAAAGCTTTAGCAACTCTGAGTAGCAGAGATTGAAGAATGATTAAGACACAAATGCTGCAGTGTTTGAGCTCTTCCTGTGTAATGTCTGTGCATGGCTCTATTTGTGTGTCTGGTGCCACACAAGGAAGATGGATCATGTAGGGACGTGCCATCAGAAAGCAAGGATGTGGCACAGACTTCCTAAAAGGAATCAAAGCAGAGAACAAGAAAATCAGAGCATTGTCTTGGATCCCATTCCCCTGAGCAGATGAAGAGGAAAGGAGGACATGTTTAGTACCTTGTTCCTTAGATCACAGTAGAAGAAGTACAACCTGGCTCCAGGGCTAAATAAAGAAGGAAAATGTACTAAGTCCTGCTACCAGCTGTGATGGAGAAAGGCCTGCTGTGTTCTCCAGGAGGATTATTGGTATTACTGGTAACTGGAGAGATGCACATAAAATTGAGTGAAGAGTAGAAAGGTAAACTTCCAACACAGGTAATCAGAAATATAAAGAAATAGGAGATTATTCTTTTGCAAAAACCAGTCTCTTCAAAATCTAATTGCAAATACTATCTTGCAAAATAATCTAGCAATACTGTATTTTATAATATGAGCTAATCAGTGATACATACAGGAGTCAACAGGACCTTGAAAGAGTTAGCTTAGAACGAGTTCACCAACTGTGTCAGGGACTGTAGTTTAAATGCAAAGCTGGTGAACATTCAAATGCATAGTAGCAATCAAGCAGCCACCAAGAGAATACAGCAAGGAGCACAGAGACACATGAAGCTGAAGAGCAGAATACTTCTGTGACAGTAAATGTCAAGATGTGAACAGAGGAGCTGAATTCAATGTGTGGAAGGCCAGCAGGTCCTATGGAGTAAAACCTGATGATGAAAAGCAGGGTCACAGACAGACTGGAAAGTACACAGTCATGTCAAAGCCTGTAGGGAGAGCAGCTAAAGAAAAAACAGAGCACAATCAGGAAGCAGCCACTGATTTAGAGTTTGGATGTATAGGATACTAGGCTGTACAAAGTGGCAAAAAAGAATGGTATGTAAGTGCAGGGCTGGCACCAGATGCAGTAATATTGGAGTAACCAGATACAGGCAAGAAACTGAATGTCAGGTAGATAGATATATACAAAACTGTAGAGACATCTTTGGGATTATTCAAGGGAAGAAAGCAAAATTGTCATCCAGCAATGGTGAATGGCAGTTACACAATTTCTTAATCCCTTGGACTATATGTTAGTACAAGCCTAATAGAAAGCACTTGACATCATGCTTTCAGTAATACAGAAGACACAGACGGCCCCACTGTCAGTGCAAACAGGCAAACAGATGATGCTTTGACTGCTGCTCTGCTTCTTGCCTTGAACTTATCACTCTGCAGTCAGTCAGGCTCAGCCCAGGGTGCCTGCAGTGGCCACTCCAGGCTGGGGTAGCTGCACCTCTGCAAACTGACTTTGCTCCAGTGTGCAGAGGGAGGATCATAGGAGCTAAAGAAGGGTTAGCATGTGTCTTACAAGAAAGATGAAGCATTGGTCAGCTCCCAGAGCTAGATATCATTGCTACTAGTGGAATGAGTCCTGTGATTGGACTGCTGGCACCGAGGGCTACAGGCTTCAGGAGTAGGCAGGACAGGTGAGGGGGAGGTGTGGCACTGTAAGTAAGGGAGAAGTTTGATTGCACAGCCCTTAGAGTTAGTGATGATGTGATGAAGAGCCTATGGGTGAAGGCTGGGGGGAAGGAAAACAAAGCAGGTATTGTAGAGGGTGTTTATTACTGATTGCCCAGTCGGGATGTAAGCACCAGTGAGTTATCCTATAGGCAATTAGGAGAACTCTCTGGATCAGTAGCCCTTGTCCTTATGGGAGATTTCAACTTCCCAGACGTCAACTGGAAATATCATACTTTTGTGACAAGTCTTGGAAATTCTTGAGGCTTTTAGGAGAAAACTGCTTGTCATTCATACTTAGTGAGCCAACTAGGAAAGATGCCCTCCTGGACTTGCTATTTGCGAATAGAGGAGGACTCATGAGGGATGTGACAGTAGGTGGCTGTCTTGGCTACAGTGTTCATGAAATGGCTGAGTTTAGGATTTTCACTGTAAAGACAAAAAAAGGATGGCAGCGTTGCTTCCCTGGACTTCATGAGAGCAACCTTTATGCTGTTCAGGGCGTTACTTAGCAGAGTGTCCTGGAAATCTGCTTTTAAGGACTTTGGAGTCCACATGTGCTTGTCAGTGTTTAAGATTCACTTTTCAGAAGCACAGGAGCAGACAACTTCACCATGCTGTGAGTCAAGCAAGCAGAGCAGAAGACCAACTTGTCTAAACAGGGAACTCCTTGTGTAGGTCAGGAGGAAAAAGAAACTGTATGACCTCTGGAAGCAAGGTGAGGCTTCTCAGGAACCTGAGTACAGAGCTGTGGCTCACTTACACAGGGAGAAGACATGAAAAGCCAAAGCTCAATTAGAGTTGAAACTGACCAGTGTTGTTTCAAATAACAAGAAGGGTTCTTTTTTTCAGATGAGGTCTAAAGAAAGTATGGGGCTGATACTTGGTGAAGGTGGTGAATACTTGATAGTACATGGTCAATCTGACTAACAGGAATGAAGAAAAAGCAGATGCATTCTATGCACTTTTTGTCTCAGTCTTTAGTAGACCTTCAGCTTCCCAGTCCCCTGAGTTGGAGGACCACAAATGTGGGAACAGTAACTTTCTATTTGTGGACACTGGAATTGTAAGGGACCAGCTGTATCAGCTGAATGTTCACAAGTCCATGGGGCCTCATGGGATTCATCCAAGTGTTCTGAAGGAGCCAATGAATGTTATGGCAGGACCCCCTCAATCATCTGTCAAAGATCTTGCAGGTTTAGGGAGGTCCTGCTGATTGGAAGCTTGACAATGTTACTGTAGTCTCCAAAAACAATGACATGAGGAAAAACCCACAGAATTACAGACCTGTTAATTTAGCCTCAGTTGCTGGAAAAATTATGGAGATTATTATACTGGATACTACCGAAAGGCATTTAAAAATACAGTCATAAAGAACAGTCAATATGGGTTCATAAAAGGGAAGTCCCATTTAACTGATTTGATATCCTTCTAGTCACCTGCCTAATGGATGAAGGGAAAGCAGTGGATACAGTTTTTTCAGGATTTTAGTAGGCTTTTGATACTGTACCTCAGCATCTTTCTGGACAGGTTGCTCAGCCATGGAATGAGTGGACTTGTGATGCACTGGGTGAAGAACTGGCCAAAGGCCAGATCTCAAAGGATTGCAGTGAATGGCACTACAGCTGGCTGTTGACAGGTCACCAGTGATGTTCTTTGGGGCTCAGTTTTAAGGCCAGTTCTGTCATATATATATGTATATATATACACACATATGCATATATAGCAATGATCAGGATGCAGGAGTTGAATGCACCAGTGGCAAATTTGCTGATGATACCAAAGTGGGAGGTGCTTTTGACTCTCTTGAGGTGGGACAAGATGCCTTGCAGAGGGATATAGATACACTAGAGCACTGGCCAATGAGTAGCAGAAGGAAATGTAAGAATTCAAACTGCTGGATTCTGATCCCCCTGGGATGGGGTAATGCCAGGCACAAGTATGGATTAGGAGAGGAGTGGCTGAAGAGCAGCCCTGCAGAGAGGGATCTGGGGGTGCTGGTGGACAGCAGGCTCAGTGTGAGACACCAGAGGGCAAACCCCATCCTGGGGTGCATCAAACAGAGCATCACCAGTCACTCAAAATTATCCTGCTGCATTTTGTGTTGGTGTGGCCTCACTTGGAGCACTGTGTGCAGTTCTGGGCCCCACCATAGAAGGAGGATGTGAAGGCCCTTGAATACATCCAGAGGAGGACAACAAATCTTGTGAAAGGACTGCAAGGAATGTCCTAAGAGGAGCAGCTGAGGACACTGTGCTTCTGTAGTTTGGAGAGAAGGAGGCTGAGGGGTGACCTCATTGCTCTCTACAGCTTCCTGAGGAGGGGAAACAGAGAGGGAAGTGCTGAGCTCTTCTCCATGGTGTCCACTGACAGGATGCATGGGAGTGGTCCTGTGGGAATGCCCCACAGGACATTCAGACTGGACATTAGGAAGCATTTCTTTACTGAGAGGGTAGTCAAACTCTGGAACAGACTTCCTAGAAAAGTGGTTGATACCCCAAACCTGTCAGTGTTTAAGAGGCATTTGGACAATGTCCTTAATTGGTGAACCTTGAAGTGGTCAGGCAGTTGGATTAGATACTTGTTGCAGGTCACTTCCAATATAAATATTCTATTCCACGCTACTCCATTCTGTCCTGTTCTATCCTTTCCTGCTGTGATCTTCTCTGCCTTTACAGTTGCACCCTGAGGCTGTTCATTAAGGTCTGTTTTTTCATGAGGTAAAATCTAACTTTTTTTTCCTAGCAAGGAAGAGTAGGGACTGATGCATTTTCTGTTTTCTTAGAGACAGTTTCTCTAGTCCAGAGCAGGCATACAGTGGTAGAACAACATGAAGAAGTTTGAACTGGTTGATTTCTCACCTCTTGGACAAGGCAGCTGCCAGGTGTCTCAGCCCAACATCTTCTGCAATCCTTAGCCCCATTAACCAGCTCAACATAACAAGTGAGGGATCATTCTCCAGCTATCCCTAAATTTTTTAGTGGGCTGGTGTGTTTTTTCTGTAAGTTGATACTAGCTCACTGACGTGACAGGCAGAAATAATAAAGCCTTAGTCACAGAGCTGAAAAGAATGCTTTTTACACATAGGACCAAGAGTTGCCTGGATCCTTCTTTGTTTGAGCAAGCAGCCAGAAAGTTTGAGGAAATAATGAGAAAAAGGAGATGTACTTGTCAATCCAATTTCATGATTGAGTGTAGATGTTGGTGAGAGATGAGACATCTTGCTGCTTTTTGCCAAAAGCTATGGAATCACAGTGCAGTGTTTCCATGTTTTGCTGCACCATTTCCTAATGATAATGTGTTCATACACAGCAAAGCAATATAGCTCAGCAATGCACTGTCAAGACAGAACACTAATAATTATGTGTCTTCTTTGGAGTAAGGTAACCTTGAAATCCAGTAATTAAGTAACAATGTGTGTCTTGGTTTAACTCTGTGTCTTGGTTTAATTCAGTGTCATTTTTAAGTGCAAAAATTGTCCCCATGTTTGTGCTCCAAAAATCAATATTTACTGTTTGTTAGATAGAATTTTGAAACAGAAAAGCTGTAGTGGGGGCCTGTGAATTGCTCAGAATCTTTGCTGAGTATAACACACCCTGCCTGAACCTGCAATTTGTGGGTATTGGTTCCTACTTTCTAGAGCCATTCTGCATATAGACGTGCATACAGCATATGGTTAGACTTATTAAAAAACTTTTTGTTCAAGTAAACCACTACAAGTCCCATCAGCCCAGCTCTGCCCTGTCTGCAATAAAGATCTGTTGCTACAGGCCTTGGCATTAGTTCAGGAGACGTTTCCAGTCAGGATTCATTTTTGACATAGATGAATGAGGACTTTGGTGAGACAACTCAAAAAGAGATTGCCCTATATAATTTGGCTGAGCATTAGGCTTTGAGAAATGAATGATTACATTTAGAACTGTCTTTCACATGAATAGCTGGAGAAGATCTGTCCAGCTGTCTATATGAGAGTGGAGATTTATTTTTCTGGGGTAAAAGTGGAGTGAACTATTTTCTCCATTCAGAGAAAGTTTTGGCTTGGGTAGTCACCTTCTTTTGAAGGAGAAGAATATTCCTGATGATAAAAAGAGTACATAGAAATGAGACTGCATTTTGGAAATTGAATAGTATCTTCTTCTCCAGAGATCCATAACCACTACCAAAAGAATACCAATTTAAAAACAAGTTTTTGAGGGGAAAAGATTACTTTTATCAGAGGTGGTACTATTGCAGATGCACATGCTGAGCTGACTTTACAAAGCAGTTAAGTAGTTTTACATTGTAAAACTTTTAAGGTATGCATACAACTAAAATTTCTCTGACAGGTACATGGAAATTCTGCTAATCCTTTGTGTCAGAAATGTATTTTTGGAATGTGTAAGGCTAGAATAAGCCTTTTTGAAGGCAATATAATGAAGTTAGAAAATCTAAGAATTTATAAAATATGTGGTTTATTCTTCTGTGTCTTCACCCCATACCAATTTAGGAAATTATGGGCTCCATCTTAAATCCTTGTGTGTTCTTCTTTGTGTATTTTCAGGATTCCTCTTTGATTGGAACAGCCACAGTGGCTGGTCCCAGGACAAGTGCAATAATTGGAGATCAGGGAACACCACCGAAGGTCCAGCTCCCCCTCAATATGTAAGCAGCTCATCTCAGTCACTGTGTACTCTTTGTTTCCAATTGTGTGTGTACGTGCATGTGTGTGCTTGAAACCTGAATGCCCAAATCTCAGCTCAGGTGCATTCTGAGAAGAGAGAGATTGCAATTTCAAACATGAGGCAGCCCCTGCTGAAATTGAAAAATTAATAGAGAAGGGCAAGACTTCCCCCTTTCTGTGTGAACCCTTTTAGACTTTATTTATTATAGCTGTATGGATCACTGTGAAACAAACTGAGTACCTCTGAGCTAGAGAAAGTCTTCTTTCACTTAAAGCTCTTAAAAAGGTATAGTCCCACACAATCAAACACCTGATATATTCACGATTAACCAGTTGCACCAAAAAATGGCCCAGTTGTACTTTTTTGGTGCCATCAACAATGAATGAACAAGGCAATGAATGAACTTCACATCTTTGGCATATGGTCTTGTTGAACAGTGCGTAGAATAACAGAAGGTTCACAGAACAAAAAGAGTAGACTTCATTTTAGCAAGTCTCTTCCAGCCTGGTTGGTTTATCTGATACTTGTCTAATTAATTACTGAATCCTTTCCTCTCAACACATATACCTTGTAAAAGCAGGACAACTACACACACACACACATCCATATTTTTGGGTTTTATGATATGGCTAAAACAAGGTCTGAATTCACAAAATCCTCAAGAGACCTTAAAGAGATCTTCTTTAAAAAGCAATAGGGGTGTTGGATCAGAACCAAACAAATTTCTTCTTTAGCTACTTATTTGACATCTTTATACCTGAGGGATGCCACACATCACTGAATGCCCCACAGAGAGGTCTCATCATCACCCTGTGCTCACTCTGCATGGCCTGTGTGGCACATAGTGGGGCACATGTTTATTTCAACCTTTGCCCTGACTAGGAAGCGGTAACTGGCAATAGTTGAACTACCTGGTTGCTGAATCAGGACATTTTCCAGCCCTCTGGCAATGCCCCTGACTCCATAGCTCATCAAGCCTCCCCTTCTCCCTCCCATGCTTCTCCTGTCATCTCCCTTGTGAAGCAGCCTTGTAATCAGGTCTGTCATTCTGCATTTGCGAGCCAAATTCCAGTCAAAGAGGATGCATTACTTGAAAGCTGTAGCAGTAGTGGGGAGGTGCAACTCTAGACAAAACCCCGGGGCTTCTGCATTGTAAGCAGAGTCACAGGCAGCTACCCAAGGCCAAGAACACTTCACGCTTCAATCTTTTTTCAGGGAACTTCTAATAAACATTTTGGGTTCTTCTAGGTCCCACTTCCAAGCCTCAGCCGCACTGTTTCACATAGCCCAGAATAATCTGATAGTACATTTTGCAAGATCTCAGATTGTTGTTTTAACACTTTCTTCTAGGCTGTACAGAGTTAGCTGGTGAAGTTTCACACCTAAAATCTACAGAACAGTGAAATGTGTCCAAATCCAAAGACTTTGCCTTAAGGCAAAATCATTCTCAGCAAATGGGACAACTAGACCTGATTTTCTGCCAGAGGAAAAACCAAGAAACAAATTGTGGGGAGGGAAGCTGCCTGCAATCAAATTGTTTTCATCCATGGATGAGAGCAGGCATCCCCCCCAGCTCTCCCACAACTGCCTCCCTGCCAGGAATGGAGTTTATGCCTACCCACAGGGTGGGCTGCAGACCCAGGCTGGGCCTGTCACGGGGTTTGGAGAACTCTGTGCCTCTGCAACTAAAGAGGAGACCCCCAGGGACGGGCATCCTCACTACCCTCCCTTACAGGAGGTGGGATTGCTGGTCCACAAAGAAAGTGCTGATCACTTGTGTTGTACCAGGGTCACCCTACATGGTTGTCACACACAGGCTTTCATCACTTTAGCCATACAGAGATCGGTGTTTTTGGTGTGGCATCTGTGCTGGGCTGTTGTACACCTTCTTTTAGTCTCTGCAAAGGATTTCAATACTCTGTCCAGAGGATGTTCAGGCTCATTGTGATATTGGATATTCAGAGTTACTGGTAGCTGATTTGGGGGAATTTGCTGGGTGAAGCTAGTAGGAGAGAACAAAAAGAAACTAATAGAAGTTCTGGAGATAGCTGCAAGGCACAACAGCCTATGATCCACTTAGGGTAATTTTCCCTGCACCTGCTTCCAGAATCTCCACCTGTAAGTTACATTATTACATGTAGCCCCTTGGGGGAAAAGGCTAAGTGAGTCTATCTAAAATACTCTATCCCTGACCCCCTGCTTTACCCATAGCTTCTGAATCTGAACCCTGTGTAAGCAGCAATTTCAAGAGGGACAGTCAAAGCCGCACTTTCTGCTCCCTCGAGTGAGTGCAGTCTGGCACTTTCTGTTATTCTGTTATGTCCTTGCAGAGCACAGTGCTGAAGGATTAGCACTGAAGCATGAAACCTTATTTCTTGTCAGGGTGATGCATTTTAATGTTCTTCAGATCATATGTAGCCTCATGTTTTCCATCAGGTGAACAGCTACAGACCTGCTCAAGACCACCTGATTATATAGGCTAAAAAAAGGATGCACGGGGTGGTTTCTCCCATCTGTTGACTAATGAAATGTTGACTAAGTAATGTTTCTGATTAGGTCTTTGTACCCCATGCACATGGTAAACAGAGCCAGGCACATCAGCCTAAGATTCCCAAAGGAGATGTTACCAAATATTTCGTATTCTACTCATTACTGCTGTTTATTTACTACCTTCAGAACAAAAATAAGGAAATCTACGGTACAATAAAGAAATAGAATCAAGAAAAATAACAGGATTTATTCCTCAATTATATTTCCTGGAGAGCAGAAGTAAAAAGTCATGTATCATTTTTATTGGCTGAAAATCTACAATTACATCTGCTATAATTTTGGTTTTTTCTCTGGTTCACTGCTATAAGGTGGGCAGCAAACCTCTTCTCACTCACCCCTGAGCCTAAGAGCATACTGCTGCATTTTGTAGTGTAAATGCACTTTCTCTGTTTTCCCATTTCTCTTAGTCTGTGTTCACTGCCTGTAAATCACAAATAAATAAAAAAATTCAGGAAGGCACAACCTTGATCAAGAATTACCAGAAATACCTTTTTGTATCTGGAGAAAAGCAACAATACAAAAAAATCTGGTATTTACAAAGGAAGTGTTGTTCTGTGTGTGCACTCTTGCTATTCTATCCCGACTTTCTATTATTTCCCAAAGTGCAAGCAATCATTCTTAATTTTCAACAAGAATCTCTCTAAACAGAGAGAATCTCTGTAGGGATTTTAAGCTGTAGTCATTTCACAACACTAGACACATCCCTGAAGTAGTAACAGAAGAACAAAAGAGAGATAAATAGAAAGATTCTAAACAAAGGGAATAAATAAAAGCTGTAATTAAATAAATAAAATGTTCTACATATTGGAAACTGTATTAAAGATTTATTAGAATGCTTGCATGCAAAACATCCAAAACCAAATTCTACCACTTCACTTACTTAAGTAAAAAACCCCTTCCAGAATGTGGCCCTTTCTCATTTTTTGTTTTACCAGCATAGTACAAGAGTTACTGTACCAGATCAGAACAGTTTGGTGTGTTGTTTCTAAACTTGGCCAACATAAATAACATTGAGAAAGCTGCAAGAAAAGCTTTTGAAATAGCCTACCTGTAAGAAAATTTTCTTCTTAAACTCCACAACAGAAGTGGATCCCACCCTGAAGCATATTAATGTATACTTCTTTAAGATGTCAGGATTTGCAAAGCCCTCTTACTCTAGAGCCCTTGTTACTCTGGCTGTCACTGCAATTGTCATATTTTTCTGAAACTGTTGCTACATCCTTAACTTCGGTGCTGCTTTGTGGAGCTGTTTTGCTTTGGTTATGCCCTGAGTAAGATGCATGTCTCATCAACTTCTAAATTACCTTTTACTCTGATTAGTTATTCCCTTATTGTCTTAGAATCCACTCTCTGCCCTTCCTTGTTTGTGAAGTAGCTTGTAATGATGTCCCTTTTTAACTACAACTTCTGAACAGTGCTTCTGGTTGCTTTCTGCTCTGTGGGGCTGGAATTGGAGCAGGACAGGTGGTGGTTGATGTCATCTGTGTGCTTTCTCCCTGTGTGACCTCTCCCCACAGCTACCTAGCCCTGTATGCCTACAAGCCTCAGAAGAACGACGAGCTGGAACTGCGCAAAGGGGAGATGTACCGGGTCATTGAGAAGTGCCAGGACGGCTGGTTCAAGGGCACGTCTCTGAGGAGTGGGATGTCTGGTGTCTTCCCAGGCAACTACGTGACACCTGTTTCAAGGTGAGGACCACTGGCCTTTACTGGGGCTGAGAGGAATTCTGGATGGTACTGAGAACAATGAAGCTCTGCTTTTAAATCACATTCCCCTTCCAGAAATTCTCTGGTAGCACTGTGGACACTTCAGTAATGAGACTTGCTGGTTGTAGCATTTGAGTTATCCGTGTCCTCAGGAGATTGCACTAGTTGTATTAGATGATGGCATTTATAACCTCTGATAGGCCCAGGTTTTACTATTGTAAAGAATCTGTTGGCTAATGATTTTATTGTTATAAAACTAGTGGACGTGTAACAAAATAAGAAATGCTTGTGTCTTGCTTTTCAGTAGCTCCTCATGTTGATTTTGTTCTTCTTGAAACAGAGATCTGGGATGGTTTGGATCTGGACTAGTGTTTGAACAGTTAAAATTCTGAAGTGGTAGGAGAGTTAAGTAAATTGTCTGATTTTACCTACCCCCGCCTCAGTTGCAGCAGATGAGAAAAGGAAAAAAGACATTTTGGGGAGAGGAATGCCATTTGTCAGAGTTCAGTATTGGACAATACCAAATCAAAGCTGAGAAGCTGAGAAGAAAGTCCATCTCTGTGTCCCAGACTGTTTGCCCCACATGTTCCTTGCAGGTGAATGGTGGCATATGTATGCCCATATCTCCTTTAGAGCAACTGTGGATTTGCAAACTGAACTCACTGCTTCTCATATGCTCTCAGTCTCTCCTCCCACATGCACAGTCTCCACCATCTTTGACTCCTCTCCAGAAAAGGGCACCTCACAACTCAGACACTGTTGATCTTGAAAATTTGATCCAGCTTTGTTGCATCTAAAGTTTATGTCAAGTCTGTAGCATGTGTTCTGAGTAACACCAAAAGTTAAGAACAGATCAGAAGGCAACAACTAAGCCTGCTGACAGGCCTAATATTGCATTTCAGTAAGGAAACCCCAAATATTAATTCACTGGTTCTTCACTGTTCATCAACCTAAATGTATTTACTTTATTTTATAGAGCTCCTTGGCTGCCTTCACTCCTTGCCTCTTCAGCTCTTAATTAGTAAGGAGGTTTGTGCTGAAGGGTCGGTTATCTGAATCAGCAAGACTTTATTAAATGCAGCATGTCACAGCTAGAACAAGACAGAGAAGTGCTAAAGGGCAAAAGTTCTTTCCACAAAACCTGAAAGCAGAATTATGTTTATATTTATGATCCTGTGGGCTAATTAAGTTCCTGTATAAATCACCCTCAGTGAGAACAGCAATAAAAATCTGATAGCAACAAAATCTCCTATTTGCACTACATTCAACATACTTTGTTCCCCTTTGACAGAAAAGCAGAGGATTAGATTCATACATGTTTTTCTGCCACACCCTACAAAACCCAAGGAAAAGAAGTTGTGAATTTAATAATACAACTAGATTTATATGCTGCCAAAACACATGTGTGAGTGGAGCATTACGGAAAAGGAACAAAACTCTTTAGATGGGCAGACAGGCACAGGGCAGCAGAGAATATTTGCCACATCCAACATCTCTGTTGGAGTCACAGATAGTTTCTGTACTTGTTGGTGTGCATGTTTGCCTGAACACAGCTCTCGGTGGACTGTTAGATGTGCTTTTCTGGCAAACTGAATCTAGTGCAGATGGCCAAGCCAGCTCCAGCTGAACCTTCCTGCCACCCTGCCAGCTCTTCACAGCAGATGACAGACAGTCAAGATTTCCATCTGGTGGGATTCCCAGCTTTTCCCAACCTGGGGACTTACAAAAAAAAAATTGAAGAAAATTAAAAAATCAGATTTATTTAGCAAAATGTAATCCAGGCAAACCTCGCACAGTGAGATGAGTCAAGTCAATGACACCACAGTGCTGTCTTTCCTCTTGTGACTTTAGGGGGAGGGAGGATTGGGCAGAAGGCATAGCTATTTTTTGCCCTTTTGGATCATATCCTCCAGCCTGTGCTTTGGTCTTTTTCCATCAGAATTCCACTCTTTTGGCTTTTCACTCTTTTCTTAGGGTTATTTCTTCTGTCATCCATGTCCGTTGAACCAGACCAGACTGTTCAACTTACTCCTTGCCGCTCTTCTCCTCTCTGTCTTCCCATGCAATCTTGGAGACCCAGAGTTTCTCCCTGTTCCATACCCCATAGCTGACTCTTACACTTTTTCTGTTATTCTCTCTTCTCTTGCTAAACTGTTGCACTGTCTCAGTTCCATTTCCTCCACCTCACTTTGTTCTGCCTCATATCCCCTGTGCTGCCCTTCCCTGGAAGAGGACCTTAGCGCAAGAAGCAGCCCAGGAAAAGAAAACAGCACAAAATGATCCATCTGTTTCATGGCATCTACAGCTGGGGAAGGAAATTATTCAGGAACTTGAGTAAGAAACACAGAGAAAGGCTGCTCAACAGCAGCTGAGTTTGTCCATTGATGTCTTTCTGTCTTCCTAAGTGTCCTTCTGTCCTAGTCAGAGTTTTTAGCTGAGTGGTAAGAGGATCAAGACATGCTGTAGTCTGAGTTCATAGGAGAAAAAGCCTTGTCCCTTCCCTCTGAGGTCTACTTGGCCACTCAGGTGAAATACAAATTATGCATGCAGTTAAAAGTGAGGAGTGAGAGAGGAATCAACAACTGTTTGGACTTCTTTTTCATTCAGGTCAGCTGCATTCCTGTCCCTGTTGCACTCCCTTAGCAAGCCTAAGCTGGTTATATCATAGGACAAGTGTTCAGCTAAGCCAAGCCCAGTCAAGTCTGCAGCTTCTCAGTCCCCTTCCATAGCCACACACAGATTTAGTGTTATCCATCTTTGTTTCTCCCTGTAGGGCTGTATGCAGGTTTGGTCCAAAGAAAAGATCTCTGAGTCTGCTTTAATTATCACTGCATGTGAAATAGCCTCTGGCACATGAAATGACATCTGGGAGATATCCATTTTCTCTGAATTAAGATTTGTGATTTTACTAGAAACTATTCAGACAGAAATGTAGGGTAATAAAAGACATGATGAGAAAAATTATCTTTTCTATTTTTACCCTGCACTTCTTCCTGTAGAAATAAGGGGTTAAAATATCCCCCAGTGTGCTTATAAATGGGTTCTATAAAGATAGGTATATATCAATACCTCAGTTTACTTCAACAACTGATAGGGTATCATGTTAAACCCCCTAGGTAACTGGGGGTACTTATCAGCACTGTAGTTGGGTATTGGGGTCTCTGCAACATGCTTACACTTCACTTGTCTGTCTCCATGCAGGGTGCCAGTGGGAGCTGGGCAGCCCAGGAACAGCGGAGCTGTAGGAGCTCCAACAACAAAAGTAGCCCCAGGAAGCATCCACCCCATTGTGGCAGGTCACAGCAACGCCACCACGGCTGTCAGACCAGTTGTTCCCATCACTGCTCCCCCGACGCATCCCCAGCTGCAGGCGGCCTCTCCGCAGCTGAGTAACTGCCTGAGGTACTCGGCTCAGCAGCCAGCCAGCCAGCCCCGCAGCGCCATGCAGATGGGTAAGTGCTCCCCCTGGGCCTCCTGCACTGCAGGATCGATGGGGTACCCATCCAGTGCCACCCTCTAGGATGTGCCCATCCCCACAGCTTTCTTTTTCACTTTAACCCAGTCATTGTGGAGTTTGTCCATTGGTGATAGAGTATGTTTTCTTTGCTTGTAATATTTATGGGTTTCTATTGATCTCTGGGAACCACATTGTGTTTATCAGATTGTTCTGTTGCTACAGCTGAAATAGATTGTAGTGTTTACAAATATTTATACAATTTATCTGAGTGAAAGCAAGCACTCTATATACTAAGGAGATTAACAGTTCTGAGTCCAGTTGGCTTCCTGATAAAAAAATACTGCTCTTATTGCAGAGCAAGTAATACATGCCTTGAAATTAAGAAGCATTTCATTGGGCTTCAGGGATGAAAGGTATTTATTAGGCAGAATGGGACCCCGTGTTAGTGGCAAAGCAAAAGATCTGAAAAATGCTGCCACCTTTTTGAAGTGAGAATAAGAGCTTCTTGCACCAGGGGGCCTCTGTTCTTTCTAGGTTCCCTTTCTGATGTACAGCACAATTTTCTAGAGTACAATTTATTCCCCCTTCCCGGATGTTAAACAGCTTCTGATGTTGAATAAAGTAAAAGTAAATCCTGTGGTGGAGCTTTATAAAGCAAAATGTAAAACATTTTGTTTCTGATATTTTATAGGGACGTGAGCCATTGTATTTACAAAGATCAGTAATGACTGTGACTGCTCCAAATTGAGGTCTTAGATACAAAACAGAGCAAACACAAATGAGAAATACCCTGCAGAGGAAGTCATGAATTCATACCATTTGAAGCCAGAAGGCACAATGATGACCATCTAATCTCACCTCCTACACAGTCCAGACCAAAGGGAAGAAAACGTACTCAAATACTTAAGAATCTCAGTCTCGAACAGTGGAGACTCCTCGGCTCAACAAACAGTGCAGGGCTTTACATGGCATCCATGTCACACTGGGGAATAATCAATTTATCTTCTTTTTCTCAACCTCAGAAAGTCCTGCTTTCCTCTCAAGTCAAACCCTTCCAAACGGTCTGCTGCTGCCACAGTGCAAAGGCAAAAATGTCCGCTTTTGGGTGCAGTGTTCAGGAAGCGTTCAGGTGCTCCTGGTGCCTCCAGTGCCCATGTCAACAGGCAGGTGACTCCCTTGAAACCAAGGTGACAGATTGCTCTGCCCCACAGGCCTGGCATGCCCCACACCTTCTTTCCACACCTCCAGCAGCTTCCCTGATTTAAGATTGCTCCTCTAGGTCACTCTGACATCTCTAAAGTGCCAAAGCGTTGGCAGGCAGGGTGATCCAGGGACCACAGAGCTGTTCCAAAACCTCCCAAGCAGAGAGTTTTCCAACCTTTCCAGAAGGTTCATGAGATTGTTGTTTTAATTAAATAAATCTTTGCCAGGATAAATAAAGGAAGTTTTCATGATTATCAGTAATTATCTCCATAATGGCTGTCCTCACCAGCATCCTGTGGACCAGAGCCCATGCAGGACAGGTCAATGCACTGACTTTTGGAAAAGCTTTCCAAAAGAGGCAAGCTGGCACAGTATTCAAATCACGTTTCTGTTGGCTTGCAATATACATGAGTAACAAATCAATTTTCTACAAGGCCACTAATGTAGGAATACACCCAAAACGAAATACGAGTGGTGTAAAACAAAAATAGCCTTCAGTGAGCATTGCTAATTAATAGCATGTTTGATGCAGCACAGTCCAGCTCCAGAGATCTAGAGCAAAGGCATACATTGTAACAGTAAGCAGATTAAACTACAGAATAAAATGTGAGAGCTTTGCTCAGAGTTGATTTTTCGCAGGCCATTTCTTTTACTGTTTCTCATGTTTTATGTTTCCTTTGTGTCTGGAAACACCAAGTCCTACATGAAAGAGGTGATGTACCTAGTATGATTATCAAATCAGTGTTCTGCATCCAGGTACATGCAGAGAAATTCCATTAGTATGCTTTCTCTCTAAATTTAGGAAAGCCATTGCTCCCTACAAACAGTAGTTCAAAACCTAGATCCTACAAGCTTAATCATCCCAAAAAAATTAGATTTCTCATTGCAAAATTGCTTATCACTCTGGTTCCAAATCAGGAGGGAATTTCCAGATAACTAGTGAGTACCTTGCCTGGCTTTCTGGAAGTGAATTGCACTGTCACTGCATGTTCTTGGTAGTCCTGGGAGGGGATGATGATAACTAATAGTAAAAACAGTCTTGAAAGAGTCTGTAATAACTTTTAGGGCCTTCCTCATGCTACATGGTAAAGTGGTATCAAGTTACAGACTGGCTAAAGATAGTGTAGCTGATTTGCTATAAACATTAGTAAAAAAAGATGTTATAGAGTCAAGGAGCTTCTGTAAGGGAGAATCATACAAACTTTGGAGGTGCTAATCTGATGATGACTGGCCCATCATGTTTAGTATTAGATCAGATAATAGGGCGGAAGGCTGGGAGATGAAATCCCCTCCTGGCAGGAGTGCTCAGCTGGTGTAGTGAGTATGATTAATGGCACTCTATCAATCTAATCCCTATAATGGGTGCCACTGATAACCATAGGAATAGAAACTAGTTGTTTGAGTTTTTCTAGCATTGCTGTTTAGTTACAGATTGAGTGAACTCCAGCTGCATAGAAGTTTGTCCTTCAGATGAATTTGTCAGAAAATTACAGATCAAAGTCAGTCAGAAATTTTCCAATAAAATGCAACTTGGTCAAAGAAAAGCTGGTTTGCTGGACTCAAAGTTTTTTTGTCAGGAATGGATGTAGTTCAACCAGACCAACCATGAAGCTGTCCTGGCTCATGCTGCTAAGGGAATTGATGGCTTTCCAGAGCTGTTCTCCACATAAGAGAATAGTGCAATGATCACATTCTATGTTTTCACATCCCAGGTGAATAACCTGACCAAAATAGAGTCTATTGTGGGGTGAGTGAGCATGTTGTGCTCAGAAAAATGTTCAGAGGTTCAAATTTTGCACTGAGACAGAACTAAACAAGATTATGAAACCTTGAAATCATTTACGAAATGGGCACTTTCCAGCCAGTCCTATTATTGAATAATTTATGTGAGGGAATGTCTGAGTAGGGACTCGGCTTTCAGGCTGCACATACTTGAAGTGGAGCTGTATTTAGGTAACACTTAAGCAATCAACCAAGCTGGAAGTTATAGACAACAACATTGTGGAAATGGACCCAAAGCTTTGCCACATTTTTTGCATGCTCTGGAATCCCTGGGGAGCTGACCTCATCAGTGTGTCACAGTCACCTTTAAATGGGCGAGCTCTAATTCCTGGTTCCCACTGCTTGCAGGCAGGGTTTGCTTAGCAGGAGCAGCCAGACTAAAAGGCACTGCATAGTACCTTAGGGACTTTGCTGGCAGAGAGGAGGCTGAACTCAGAAATCCTCCAGTGAATTTCTGCTTAATTTATCCTGTGCAGCACAGTGATGTGATGTTGATCATTTTGTTAGGGCTGAAACAAGACACCTCCTTTTGTAATTGCTGTCTGCAGGGTCAGGGTGGATCATATGGGCTAACCCCTTAGGTCCCGTGTTGCATTGCTCCAGAACCGATCACCTTAGGAGGAGCGCCTGGGGGTACAGAAAACAGCTCAGCTGGAACAAGATAATGTATTTGTAAAAGGCAGCAGGTTAGGTATTTATTTCCAGCCATGGGCAGGGATAGTGAATGCCATTCCCCAGTGGCATCACTGGGAGGAACAAGCCAATTTTGGTGACTTCGGACAGGGCTTTGCAGCCAAGAGGGGAATTAGCCAAAAACACTTGCAGGGTGAGATATCCTGAGCAAAGGCTCAGAGCTTATATCCCCATCGGGCCCTTGGCACCTTCACAGACAGAATCACAGAACATTCTGAGTTGGAAGGGACCCACAAGGATCATCGACGCCAACCCTTCAAGTGAATGGTCCCTAAGGGGATCGAACCCACGGTGTTGTTGACACCGTGCTCTGCCCAAGTGAGCTATGGCCACTGAAGGGCCCATCAAGGCAGTGCGAGGGCAATTTAACCGTGCTCTGTGCTCCTCCCGCAGCGCACCCGGCAGTGCCGGCCCCGGAGCGACCCACGGCCACGGTCTCGCCTCTGCGGACGCCCAGCTCGCCCTCCCGCCTGCCCGCCGCGGCCATTCGGCCTCACCCCGCCGTGTCCCCGCAGCACGGCCACCAGCCGCCCCCTCCGGGCGCCCGGCCCCTCATCCCGCTCACCTCCGCCGCCGCCGCCATCACCCCGCCCAACGTCAGCGCCGCGCACCTCAACGGGGACGTGGGCGGCGGGCCCCTGGGCGGCCCCGCCGCGCCCGGGCCTGCCGGCAAGCCCGAGGAGAGGAAGAACGAGAAGGTAAGGGCCGCCGTGCGTCTGCTGTGCCTTGTGCTGCTGCCGCGTCGCCCTCCCGCAGGGCCGTTGAGGAGGCACCCTGCGAAAACTGGTTTCCATCGCCAGACAGCTTGGGCATCCTCATCTCACACTATTTCCACAATTCATCTTTCCTCCCACCACCATACTCAAAACTGCTCTCGTGTTACCTGCTCGCGGATGGGAAACAAGGCTGGATGGGCTGAATTTGCGTGTTTCTGCCAATGATCAGTGCCGAGATCTGCAAATTTGCAGTGGTGCAGCGAGATGTTGTAGCGGGCTCTTGGCCATCAGAGCCGGATGGCCAAGTCAGAATCCGTCTGCCTCCCTACGTCAAAGAGGCCGATGGTGGCACCAGCCACACAGAAGGTGCCTCAGGCACAGTAAAACATTGGCTCCTGAGCGGTAGGAGCTGTTTTGCTCTTCCAGAAACATCTCAATTTCTTCAAGAAACTTTCATTGCAGTGGCACAGCCAAAAGAGAAGAAGAAAATGGGATAGTGCTCAATGGGATGTAGGTACAGTATACTGTAGGGTCAATTTTTTAGGAGCCAGCAGTGGGACTGATAGCTGGGTACATGTTCCCTGGCACACCTTGCTAAGGAAAGCCAGCGAGGAGACCTGCTTTAAGCACCCAGCCTTTTAGGTTCTTGGCAGATATTTTGCTTTTACCAAATGTTTACATTGTGTCAGCAGTTCCCATATATCAATGCTGAAGATTATCTCTGTACTGGCTAGCAGAGCAAGATCCTGGTTTGTATCTGAGTAGGAGGAAGAGATGTGGGGGCCTGCTTTTCCTTTGAACCTGAAAAAAATCCTTTCCATATGTTCCCTGAGCTTTTCCATGGTGACAGACACATATGGAGTAAACAGTTTCTTTGTACATGGTAATACTGAGGTGGCAGGTCTCATGTGTCCTCAGGGCCACAGATTACCCCTAGTTGCACAAAATGAGAAATACAAGTTTTAAAATGCTCTCCTTAATCCTGTCTTGAATTTTCTCTGAATGCATTTTGGTGAAAGAAGAAGGGTGTAGAAATTCTGCCCTGGATGTGCCATTTAGGTACTTGATTACAAAGAACAACCATCAGGTGTGCATCAAGGTCTGCATGTAGTGGAAGCAGAACAACACCTGCTACTTCTCCAAGTCCAAGGAAGGGAACAGCATTTGGCAGGAGGTGGTAGAGCTGCACGTTGCCTCAGAGCATTGTGTACTGGCTTATTTATTACTTCCTAAAACACATTACGTGAAAGGTCCATATATTTTAATTCATGTGATACTGCACGCTGAAAGTCTGTAGGCAAAATTATATCGAGCACAGTCCTAAGATACTGGTTAATCTTTCCCAAGCTGTTACAGCTTAAAGTTACTGTAGGGATGCAGAGAAGTAAAGTTAAGAGGTTTTTGATCTCCATGCATGAAGGGGAGAGGGAAATAATATACAACATCATTGCAATGGGCATTGCCAAAGACCAGTTCACTATCTGGGAAGTATCAGAAAGAAATGACAGTAAAAATTGTCATTTCTGACTCAATTGGGTAATACATAACTGCCCTCGCTGAACAACATATTCTGGAATCTTGTCCATGTTATAGTTCACTTTCATTTTAGAAAGATCTGAATTAGCAATGTTTCCCTTCCTTTTAGAATAGTAACTGATGTTTGGCCAGATAAGTTGTGTTTTTCCTCTTTGCTAAGCCCAAATATTTCTTTGAAGCAATTGAGAGCTTAGATAATGCCAGAATGAAAGCCATATAACTATTCAGAAAGGCATCTGTGAGTCAGAACTGGAACCATATCTGTAACAGGGCTTGATATTTTCGGAGTGAAGGCTGTTTAGGCAGGTTTTTTGGTAAATAGGAAAGTGTCATAACACTCAGAGGGAATATCAGTGGAGAAAGGCAGTATCTGTTATCAGTACACATAGTAGGAAAAAGTCAGACAAAATCGAGGAGCAAAAAACAGGAGGGACATAGCTAGCAAGCTGCCAGATAAGCAAAGATCAGAAGCAATTTTTCTGAGTTCAGTTTCATTATATTAATCAATCAGGTATTTTGAGATGAAAGGAACAGAGGGAAAGTTAGTAAGAGGAGAGGTAATAAGGTCTTCAGCTCTATTAAACACAGGATGGAAGAAATGCACAGGTAATTATCTCCTGAGAAACTGGGATTAGCAAGTCATATGTGATGTAAGTTGTAGTGTGTCATAAAATTAGCATTGTTGTTAAAATCAACAATTTTTGATGTTCCATGAAATTGTTAACTTTAATCCTGGCTTAGTCTTTCCAGTGTCTTTTGTAGGATACCATTGAGGAAAAAGGCTGAATGATCAGAGAATAACAGTTTTAGGAGACATTTTCTTGTTATTAGCCATGGTTTTCTTTCATGCAGGAATTGTCAGTGTGAGTTCACTATGATAAAGAGGGCACATAGTGTATAAGAAGAAGTAGTTTGCATTCAGGGATGGACATGGCGAGGATCCATTGTTTTTCATGGTTCTTTTGAGGTCTGTGGAGATAAATTGAATTTTTTGCATTTATCACTCTAGTATGGCGAGTGGTATATATTGGTCCTTGGGGAATTTTCTTCAGATTATAACTTTAATAATGTTGATTGTCTGCTTGAAGGCTGGGTTGGGAGATAGTGGGGAAAAGTGTTTTAAGATATGATCTTCTAAAAAATTTATGTTTTATGATTTCCCATGTCAATTCCACTCAGGGATACTAAATGTGACACAAAGGGGCAGCTTCTGCAGTGAGTCCATGTATTCTGTTTGTGTTGCTTGTTCCAAGATGGAATTGACTTCACCTCAGGATAAGCCTTGCTGAGTGTATGGTGCAGTCATCACTGTTAATGCTTTCTTCTGTGCAAACATTTATATGCCAATATCACAGGTTCCTGTTGGTGTGCAGCAGTTACACATAGGTAAATCCCAAGATTTCTCTAAAATCAAGGGACTCCAATTCCAGCTTTCACTCATTTCCTGGTGGTTTAAAGGCAACTGGCAGAAATAATCCTAAGGATTATGGTTTTCAGATCAGCATGAATGATTTTCTTGCTCACTTTCTATTTGTATAGCGAAGAAATCCTTAGGTCTATTTTTTGACATCTCTAGTTCTTTGCTTCAGCTTATTTCTTGAAGATCTTGATCCAAATTTCCAAAGCTGCAGGTGAACCTTGGTACTAATATTCATTTAGGTACCCTCATAATAATCTTACTGTCATATTCCTGTTGACTTAATCAGAAGGTAAAATTCTGCCTCCATGCCAATCTTCACTTATTGGTATGCATCTAATGCTGGAGTATGCCATCTGCAACTGGGCTTGGGATCCACATCTCAGCTCCTTGACCAGCCTCCTGTCTGCTTAAGGAACAGTTTTGAGTATGGTCTCCTTTACCAAGTGCTGATAGTAGCTGATGAAAAACTGCTACAGACAGTGCTGAAGTCCACTGTGTAACAGTACTTGGAAAGTACACTGGTAGCCAAGCAGGCTGAGAAGTAGAGCATTTGAAAATCAAAGAAGTTTCAGTGCTGTACGGGCACAGTAGGAAGCAGCAGGAAAGGCGGCTCCCGCAGGGACAGCACAGACACTGCAGGAATGACAAGTGGCCTGAGTAAAGGTGAGGGAGCATGGCAGAAGTCAAAGAGGTAACGGTGGTCAGGGCAGCATAGGAGAGAGAAGAGCAGGGAGCATCAGAGGAGGGGTGCCAGTGGGGGATCCAGGTGAAGGGTGCTGTGCAAAGCCCAGAGGAAGGGGTCCTGAAATAAGGAAGTTGAAATATAGGGTGTGAAAAGTATCTAAAGAAGGCAGTGGGAGAGAGGAAAGTGTGAAGGAGACTCTTTCTTCTTTTTCTCAAATACTTCCCACTTGAGGCATTTTTTTTTCTCTTTCCAAAAAGGAGGTTCCTTTCCCCAGAAGTAAAATGCTAATTTTTCCCCAGAGTCACTCTATGCCAGGTTAGGGATGGGAGTATCCCTAAGACATCACAGGGTCAGGATAGAGATAAAACAAAGAGCAAATGGACAACATCCATTTCCTTTAGGGTTATGGAGTGGTAGCAGGCTTCCTTTGAGCTCTTCGTCATTTGTTACTAATATCTGCACATGTAGTGCAGATCTGAAAGTCAAAAAATTCAGACCCATTTCCCAAACCTTCTGAACATCTGAAAGAAAGAGATGGAGATCTCAGCTGTGGAATTGGAGCAAAACTGTATGGTTTGGGGGCTTTTGAAAATAGGGATCCTTCTTTTTTGGGCAGGAGTACTACCCAGTTCAACTGGTAGATTACAGCTGAGAGCTTGTAATTATGGTATGACTACTGCTTTGACCTTGCTCATTTTTTGCTATAATAGTTTCTGCTGTACATAATCTGGGTTGATGCTTAATACCACTGATAAAACCACTTGTTTGAATGAATTAATGCATTTCTCATTAAATGAGCTCCTCATTATGTTAATCAAATCAAGCAAATCATGCTGGGTGGTTTGACCACTGTAATTAAACTTTCTTTAAAATCCAGTCATTTGGCTTTTGATGAGGATTTTGATTAAACTCTTCCAAAATGTCTGGCCCAAGAGCTGATAGAGAGGAAAATAAGAGCTTGCACTATCAAGCAAGTCATTAATTCGTCACTGTGTTACAGCAATTCCTTACTGTTTTACCTAGCCAGAGTATATTGAAATATTTGAAAATTGGCAATGTAAAATTAAACATTTCTTACGAGTATGCTGAGAGAACAAGTCTGTTTGCAGCTTTAAATTTAGGAACTGTGTCCCTGGAATATGTAGTGGATCTAGTTTAACAAGTCACAACAAATGGGAAAATACACTAGGCTGCTGTTTCCTGATGTTAAGATAAGAAGAGATACGTCTTCAGAAAATTACTTTGAACACACACCAACAGTTTTGCAGAAGACTAAATCAGTAAACATCTGTCTGTTTTCACCAGTGTCACTCACTTTCTCAAGTATCGGTCCTGCTCAAAATAAATGCATTCCTCAAATGATACAGTATGTTTGGCATGATGCTGGTGTGAGAACTGCATTGCAAAACAGAACAAGCCAAAGCCTGTTTTCTGGCTCTGCAAATGTCCCTGCATGACTTGTGTCCATGCTTCTAAGCTTTTTTTTCCTGCCCAAAATAGGATGGCTACATCCAGACTGCTCATCAAGAACAGTCCTGGTAAGTGGTGTGGCACAAACCATGCTCCTGTGTTGTCTTGAGATAGTGTTAGTTCATAGAATCATAAAATATCCTGAGTTGAAAGGGACCCACAAGGATCATCAAGTTCAACGCCTGGCCCTGCACAGGACGACCTCAAGATGCACACCGTGTACTCAGGAGCATTGTCCAAATGCTTCTGGAACTTTGTCATGCTGGTTCTGTGACCTCTTCCCTGGGGAGCCTGTTCCAGTGCCCAGCCACTCTCTGGATGAAGAACTTTTTCCTGGTATCCAACCTAGACCTCCCCTGGCACAACTTCAGGCCATTGCCTCGGGTCCTGTCACTGGGCACCAGAGAGAAGAGATCAGTGCCTGCCCCTGCACTGCCCCTCATGAGGAAGTTGTAGATTGCTGTGAGATCTCCTCTCATTCTCCAGGATGAGATAAGTTACCTCAGAAGCTGCTCACATGACTTCCCCTCAAGGCTCTTTACCATCTTCATAGCCCTTCTTTGGATGCTCTCTAATAGATTTATATGTTTCTTGTATTGTGGGCCCAGAACTGCACACAGGACTTCAGGTGAGGCTGTGGTAGGCTACACCAGTGCAGAGTAGAGCAGGAAGCTGATATAAGCCAAACTCACAAAGGTTAATGGGTGCAGACATAGGTTTGTTGCTAAATCCTGACATTGTCTTTTATGGCAGAGTAGACGTGACCATAGAGACTTCCCTCTCCACCACTCCCCCTTCCTGTCAGTGCCTTTCTCATCCTTCTCCTAAACTGCAGCCCAGTGCCCAGTCCTACCTGGCAGCATCCCTCCGTGCAAGCCTCCTGCCTGCATACTTAGTTGCCCACCCTGGCTTTATGAAGCATTGGAGATTAGATCAAAGGCCCTTTAGAAATTTGGCTTCATAAACTCTTGAGGTGCTCTTTGACCTTAGCTCACGTTACAGCTGTGCAATTAATCTGTCAGATGGTCAACCTGAAACTGCCTAAAGAACCAGATCCTGCACAGGTATGCACTTTGAGTTTTTACTTACTCTTAGTCTCTGCATTGCAACTTCTTCTCATATTAACTTGGCCCTGACTGAAAGGGATTTGTTATCATTTCATATCCCCAAAGACATTTTAATTCCTTATCCAGAAAATGAAAGATCCGTCTCAAAAGTGAAGTGTTGAGCACTTGCAGGGACTTTGTAGATATAAAATTGTGTGACAAAAATAGTGGTCACCTGTGATGAGTAGAGAAAGCTAAGGACAGAGTTGATGCAAGCAGGTTTTTCAGATACCAGGTCTATAAGGCTGACCCCGAGCTTCTGGAAGAGGAATTCAGTCTTCCTAGCAGATATGAAATTATCTAACATTTTTCAGTTTGGGAAAAATATTTTCCTTATGTTCAACTAAGAAAGCCCACTAAGTTGCACAGGTGTGAAATGGAACAATAACAACCAAGTGAGTAAATGAAAACAGTACAAGACATAGCAATAAAAAAATTGCACAAGACCAGAAGAACCTGACTTGAATTCTTAGAATAAGTGTAGGATGCATTAAGAGGGAGCAACGTTGGAATAGTAATCTAAAGGTTTGCATCAAAAAGAATAAATTCTGTGACACTAATTTTCCTGAATACTCTGTAAGACATCTGAGTTGATCCAGGAGCCACCAACACCGGCATTTCATTGATCATTTTCAGAATCAGCTATGACTTTTCAGTGTAACATGTTCTAGTTTATTTCTTGGTAAAGATGCTTTAGTCTGGAATATTTTCGCTCAGTTCTTTCAAGATTTGTGCACAGAATACATACTGTTAATCCATTTCCTCTCAACAAAGGCAAGGGGACTGTCTTCATCACAAATGAGCCACTGCTTCCCATGCTTCAGAAAGTGAATCTTGGCTCAGTGACCAGCAAGTGATTCACCAGAAACTTGGCCAGGGAGTGGAAACCGCCTTTTCTGGTCATGTGAACTCAGGCCACAAAGTTCTGTTTTAGGGAGAAAACTCATGCTTAAAATCTCTTCAGCACCTTCTCCTTCATCGTTAGAGCTCAGTTTGAAAGGACAAAAACCTGGCAACTCAGTGATGAATATTTTAAAGCTGGCAAATTACCCAGCCAAAAGCATGAGCCCCAGCTGTCAAAACATAGAAAACTTAAGCTTTACAATAAAACAGATTTCTGTTATTTCTGACTGGCTAGGATTCTTTTGCTTAGATCAAGGGCAATAAGTCATTGATCAAAATTTCTTTTTCTTCTTCACATTTTTGATGTTAGGAAATGCTTTCAAACTCCCCACAGATATTTCAAGCGCTGACTTTGCTGCCAAGCAGTCTCCGAAAGCTATTCCTTTTTTTCTCTCTTCTCCCCCCTCCTCTGCTTATCTGCCTCACAGTGCTGTCACAGGATTTCTCAAGTGTCCGCAGTGGATTTCTCTAACGCTCTTTTGAGTGGTTCTGTGCTGCATTCTACGGCCTTAAGGGGAAGTGGATCCCAGGGAAGAGAAGATGGAGAGTGCTTTAACTTCAAGAGGAAATTCAATTTATCTACTAACTGGAGATGAAGCAGTTTGGATGCCAAGGCACAGAATTCTCCTGGCACCTGTCGAGACCTAATTTTATAGCACAGAGGACCCACGAGCTTTTGCTAAATCCTTAGCACGGCTTGAGGAAGAAAGTAGAACTGACAAAAGAAAGAGCATGCAAGGGAGCACTGGAAGCAGAAGGCTGGAGGCGTATGTGTGCGCGAGTCTGTGTCTGCGTGTGAGCATCCCAGCACTGGCGTTCCCATGGCATTCCCCTGCCTGCAGAAGAAATCATGTGGGACCAGATGGCTGGATGGGGCCAGGCCGTGGGTGGGGATGGCAAGTACGTCCTTGGATTAGTCGGGTGAAATGTAAGCGCTCTTGTGCTATCAGTGGGAGACATTGACACATTCCGCCTGTTGCGGGATCATAGGGGCCAGTCCCCACCCCAGACCACACAGCTCTGCAGCTGAGCATCCCCTCATGGCTTCTGCCCTCTCCCTGCCCTGTTCCTGAAGAACATGTTTTGGTCTCTCATTCCCTCATGGCATCAAGGTCCCAGTCCCCATGCATGGGTTAAAAAGCCCAGAGTGTGAATGCTCTTCCTGTCCCCATAGTTCTCCTTTCTGCTTGAGGCAGTAACACACAGAGCTGGCATGAGCTGACTACCCCACCACTCCCAGGAAGGAAGACATGCAGGATGAAACCATTCCAGCAGAAAAACAGAGTAGGAAGCTGGATGCCTTGAAAACAATGAAACAACTTGCAGTGTGTCAGAGTTGGTAGCATCTTGGCATCCTACACATTCAGGACTCATTTGTTTTCTTCAATGGTTTTCCAACTGTGAATTCACAAGCCAGTAAGTCTTAAACCACCAAGAGGCAACAGAGATTACTCACTGAGCTACAAGAAATTTAAGTGCCAATGCAGTTTTTTTATGGAGACAAAGCCTGAACTTCCCTGTGAAAATTGTCTCTAATCAACTTTTCAATGCCCATGTTTCTGTTTCCTAGGTGGGTTAAAATATCTACAATCAATGCACAAATCTTTCAGCAAGCCCTACTAGAAGAATTACGTAAACTGAAAGAAATTGCTGTTTCTGACAAAACATCAATACTGTAGGAATAGCATGTTGAAACAGTCAACAAATGTCTGTGGCATGTTTCTATTCTTGAGGGCATAACCAAGTTATAGCAAAGGGATATTTATCTTATTTTGTACGGTTTTGTTTATTATTCATATTGCAGAAGCAGCATAAAAATGTACAACCCCTTGGCCTTTCTTTTGCCAAATAGTAAAGCCACTTTCAGTGGAAAAAAATAACAACCCAGACTGACTCTAATGTCTCGAGCATCTAGTAATTCTCTTCGGACCAAGTGAAGACATGGAGTCAGTGATCGTCTCTGAAGGACTAAAAAAAAAAAAGTTACAATTTTGCCCTCTGGAGAAAAGATCAGTCTCAGGAATTCAAAAAGTACACCATGCAAAAGTCACTTTTCTGACACCACATCTGCAGGCTGCCTGTAATTGATTATTATAGTGTGTCAAGCAGTCAACCTTATAAAAAGCAATTTATTATAAAGGCAGAACTCAACCTGTTGCTTTGCCTTTTTTTACATATATTTTGTTTGGTTCATATTCACTGACATGCTTCTGTAAGTTAATACTACAGAAGCTGTAATACTAACCTTCAGTCTCAGATCACTGTATTCAGCAGACTAGAAGCAGATTGGCATTGGGCTTCATCACCAGATGCCTCAGGGAGAGAAGAAGTAATTTAATGCAAGTCCATGGCCAACTTATTTTGCAGTAAAGTAGATTTCCTGTGCTGTAGTTTTTTGTCCCAATTCATGATCAGTCCAGAACTAGTATATTTTTAAATGGAACTAGGTGGCTTTTTTTATGACCTCAGAGATCTCTATTCCCTCCTGTACAACGTCATGTCATTTTTCATATCTTTAGTTTTGAGACAGAAAAGGGAGGAGGTCAGGCAGGCAGATCCTATCAACACAATGGTCCCTGCTGTGGCAAGGGAAATGCATAAGCTAGGCTTTGACCAGGACACAAAAGAGGGAACTGATTTTCCAACTTTTAAAATTTTTCTGGACAGGTTTTGTATCTAAGCCAGATAGTCCTGGTTGGCAGACTTAGAGTGAACCTGGCTGAGAGATACAACTGGCCAGCAGAGACAGTGGCACAGGAGAGGGAGTAAGGATGGTGGCCCCAAAGCCTGGAATGGATTTCCATTCATCAGCTGTGAGGAGGTCAGGTGGATGCTGACTTCCCACCACAGATGTCTAACTTTTCTTGAAATTGTTCCATTAAGACAGTTTTGCAACTTCCCTGAACAATCCATTCCTGTCCTTTCATATTCCTCAGGTCAGGAAATTCCCTGTTATCCCTCACAAATCTTTCATGGTTACAACTCAATCTTGCTTCTTCATGTCTTGCTCCAGATGGAACTGCTGGTCAGCTTTCTCTTGACAGCCTTTCACATGTTAGAGAACTTATAATGTGTTTAGTCCTTGAGAATTCTCTTCTTTCAACCTCACTGAGCCCAGTTCCTTGCCTTTCTTCACAGTAATGTTTCTAGACCTCTGATTACACTGTCATCTCTCCTCTGGGCAGTCTTCAGCTTGCTGGAGTCTTAAAAGAGTAGTGTCCGAGAGTCGAGTTGTGCCAAGATGTTGTTAGTGCAAATCAGGGCGGAATAAGCACTTTCCATTACTTATATGTACATTGTGTACAGATAAAGCTTGTCTTTTTCAGGACAGCATCTTGACTCACTCCCACTTTGTGACCCAGTGTAACTTCTATGTCCCTTTGCAGAGCTGCTGGCTGGCCAGTCACTCCTCATATTGCAGTGGGAATTTGATTTCTCATTCCTAGCAGTTGCATATCATGATTGTCTTTGCATATTTCATTATGGTGATTTGGGATAATTTCTCCATTTTAGGAAAATTGTTTTGAATTCTTACCCTGTTAATCCTGCTGTTGTGGATTGACCCTGGCAGGCAGCTTAGACTTACACATCCACTCACTTGCTCCCTGCCACAGTGGGAAGGGGAAAAGAATCAGTAAAAATGAGAAAACTCATGGAATGAGATAAAGACACTTCAGTAGGTAAAGCAAAAACTGCGCACACAAGCAAAACAAAACAGGGAATTCACTCACCATTTCCCACTGACAGGCGGATCTTCAGCTCTGTTACAGTAGTGTTGACTTGGGATGACAAACACCATTACCCTGAATGTGCCCCACTTTCTACCTCTTCCCCGGGCTTTCAATTGCTGAGCATGACACCATATGGTCTGGGGTATCCCTTTGGTCACTTAGGGTCAGCTGTCCTGTCTGTGTCCCTTCCCAGCTCCTTGTGCATGGAGTGGGTGAGAGGCAGAAAAGGCCTTAACAGTGCAAGGGCTGCTTGCTAACTAAAACAGGGTGTGTTATTACCATTGTGTGGTCACAAATCCAAAATACAGCACCATACAAGCCACTATGAAGAAAATTAACTCTGTCCCAGGTAAAACCAGGACACTGCTTGTGGACTCAATCATCTCAGTGCCCACTGCTGGTTTTAGAAGTACACTCAGTAGCTCACATAGCAAGTAATTAATGGAAAGATTGACTAGCTCTGGGACTGAGACAAGCCCTGATGGTACATACTTGAAATGTCCTCATGGTTTGACAGAAAATCATTAACTGGAAAACATTGCAAAGCAACTGGTAGCATCTGGTTATCTGTAGTTGGAATTTTGAAGCAGCATGAATACTGCTGAGTTAAAAAGAGGGAGACTGGAAGGGGGTCCTCAAACAAGCACGTTGCTGTTCTGGCAGGAAGAAGAGTGCAAGATATTCATCATATTGCCTACTCTGCTCTGGGAAGATTGTCAGATACAGCAAAGTAATCATAGTACAGGATCTTGAATAGAAGTCGTGATTGCTTAACTGATGGACTACTAATTCTGTTATCTTTATAGGCAGAGACATTCCAATCAACCGGGATCAAATTGAGGATGGAACAATTATAAGTTAATGTTTGCCCACTCTGTTTTGCTAAAATGAAAATCAGAAAGCCTGCCAGTCTGTCGATCAACTCCTGCAGTTTTGCACCATTATCTGACTTGTGTAAAGGGTTTTTCATCTTCATCTGTGGTAGGCAGGCTCAGAGATGGAATGACAAAGCTGTCATTTCTGCTCCAGTGCAGTAGTGATTTTATCTTTATGTAGTTTCCATCATTTTCAGATGTGAGATATATTTGCCCAACATCTTCACAGAGCATTTTTAACTTACATGTTAAAATTGACCATTTCTTTCCATTGGTTGGCAGGATTCACCATATATTTCAGGTCACACTGGCCTCTTCTGCATCAGTCAACTAGCTGGCAGAGTGAAGAGGAATATGCTGTATATGTGCTGTCATTGGTAATTATTTCTGCAGTAGTTGCAAATGAAAACACCAACCAGATGTCACTGCCTTATTGCATAGCACAATCCAGACATGTAACAAATTTGTGTTGAGAGAGCACTTGAGGTTACAGATGTGAGTCTGTGTGCAGCCTGTGTGAGATGCTTCTCACTGGCTGCATCATTGATATTACCCTACTGTCAGCTCTGGCATAAAGCCATCCTGGGTTACCCAGATCAGTTTAAGCCTGACATTTGAGCTAACATGTTTTGTCTCACAGTTGGGATAGCATGAGGCAATGGAGAACATTGGCTTGGGTAGCACACGTGACAAGCGGTAATTAGTTAAATCAATGTAACTCAGTTGCATTTCATTATGTGGTCATATCTGCAGTTCATGTGGCAGGGAAAAAGAAGAGGGCTAAACAGATAAATGGAGGGGCAGGATAACAAAGTAAAATGATGGTTAGTACAAAAATTAAAAAAAAAGGCCACAGCGCTTTTGGCTCCCCTTCCCTTCTTATGCCCTAGTTATTCTCTTCAGTTAGCTCTGTTTCTCATTGCTGATCCTTCTTGCTCTGCACTTTAATTTAACAAAGAGGAATTTTATATTCCTAAGGACCTGTCTTTAGCATAGGGTATTTTAAGCAAATGGGGGGAGGGTGTATTCTTTAAGCAGAAAAAAGATGAAACTAGTAAAAAAAAAATACTAGTTTTTGCTGAAGAGAGGATGCTCTTATGACATGTGCTGCCAAGACCTGAGAAAGCAAGCTTTTTGCCATGGCAAAGTTCTCTAGTAATTAAAACCCAAGTGTTGTGGCATTTGGAAAGTGACAGTTCCTTGGTGACTTTACCAAAGAAATTGTCACTTACGTGCCTGGTCATTCCTCTGACACTGACAGTCACTTTCTTTGCAATACTTTAAAATTATTCTGGGTTTCATTTCTTCATTTTTTTTAAAGAGTATACTTGATCACTTGATCTTCATGAGAGAAAATTACTTCAGCCATCCTAGGAGTAATTCACAGGCCTGCTTGGAAATATAGCAAGAGTATATTACTATATATAATAATATATAACACAGCTGACACACATATAATAATATGTCACACAGCTGACAGGGGTGGTTACAGAAACCTCAGCTGCTTTGCCTGCAAAGCTTATGCACTTCAGTAATTGATCACTCATCAATGTGCAGGACAACAGTTCTGTCCCTGTGCAAGAGACATCCCAGCAGGACCTGTGATGCCCATGGAAAAGTAGCACCTGTGACTCCCTGCATGCCCCTGTGTGCTCAGAGGCTGAGCTTCTCTTATACCCAGAACAGAAGCCATCAGCTTGAGCATGTTAGTAGTATCACTTGCTTTGTTTGAAATACGTTGTCATGATGGTAGGAGGGAGTAGGGACAAGGCCTGATGTTTTTAATGCATGAAATAAATCAGAAATGTTTGGGAAATGGTCAGATTTGATGCTGTGATAGCTGCCAAAACTGGAGGTCAGCCTTCAGAGAGAGCAAAATTTTCATGCTTGTGGCTTTGATGGTGTCAGGGACCTGCTTCTAAAATGTCAGACCCTCTGAGGACCATCAGGGCCCCTCTCATTCCTGTCCCTCACTCAGTCTGCCCAAGCAGCAGTGCAAAGCCCGGATAATTTTCAGAAATGCAGGCAAGAGGAGCTTCTGCTTTGATCCCCTCTAGGCCACAGTCCATGCAAGTATTCTGTCAGTCTCAGCTGACTCCTCTGTCTCCAGCTAAATGCAACTTTTAGGAGCTATTTAATCCTTGGAAGGAATTATTTCACCATAATGAGTATGCACACAAATTCTGGCAATTTTGCACTGTCCACTGACAGACCTTTTTTTCTTCCAATGGGGAATTGATTTTGAGAGAATATACCTCCTGTGATACCTGATTTTTCCACAAGCAGTCTTCCCTCTGAGTGCAGGCCAGCCCAATACTGTGTGGGTTGTTGGAAGTGCTGAAATTACAGCCTGAGGTGGCACAGCTGCTGGAACAAGATCAACCAAGCAGGAATAGATACATCAGGGATAAAGCACAAGATGGCCTCCACTAATCCAAACCATTTACGCTCATGTTTCTGCTTTCCATAAAAGTACAAGTGTCACTTGCCTGTCATTTAACAAGATTACAAAGGAAGGCCAAGCAATTTTAACTATTTGCTTCTGGAACAAAATCTATCCCTCATGAATGGGTAGAGCCAGAGCCAGCTACGTGTAAGACTAAAGTATGTCAAAGCACGTTGTGACTTCTGTCATTGATTCTCTTTCATTCAGGTGTTCGGTGAGTGAGGTTGCTCTGGCTTACTGCAAAATCTGAGTGTTGCTCCCAATGCTTCCCAGAACCAATAAATCGTTTTCACTTCCTTATGAGAGACAAGGAGCAGCAAGCTAACCAGTCAGTCTAAATCATCTTATTTAGAAACATTAATTTTAGGTAGTTCATCTGGCAGTTAATTTAATTGTACATCTTTTTCTCATTTCAGAATCCTGTGCTGTCAGTCAAGCTGTGATAGATTATCTTCTAGTTTGAATAAATGAACCTAAAGTTTCACAAGAACACTCATGGTCTGTCCAGCTGTTTTGCTTCAATTCTCTAGAAAGTACAGTTAGTCCACAACAGTTGCCTAAATCATTTAGGCCCTTGATTTGTATTAAAAGAGAGGTGTAACATTTCTAGGCTTCAAATTAGGTTAGGTCCTCAAGACACAGTGTATCATAGTGTAGGAGACCCCCAGGGTAGCTGCAAGGAAGCCCTTGGCATGTACAAAGAGGGTGCAATGTCGGATAAGGAAGCAAACTGGCATCCAAGAGGGAATAGGACATTGTCAGCCCTGTCACCGGTACTTTTGTGGCTGTTTGGTGCAGTGTGAGTGCAACAGCCCTTGGTCTGTGGTTTGCGCAGCAGAGATGGAGCTGAGGAATCCAAATAGCAGATGCAGGGCTGTGAAAGTGCTCTGGGACTGTGGTTCCCAACCCTCTGTGTCTCTTCCTTGGCTGACACTGCATCCTGATGGCTGCCTTTGCCCTCTCTCAGACTCTAGCAGCTGAGGAAGTCCCTGAAACAGCTGATTTCCCAAAGCTGAGAGGGCACAGGGGAGGGCTCATTCCTGGTTTTGTTCTGTTTCCTAAGCTTTTGCCAAAATACCTAATTTTTTTACCATAGCAATAATTCTGAGAATGTTACTGTTTTTACGGTCTCTTTATAGTGAGGTGGAGTTACCCTGTGTATGCTCTAAGTACTGTTTCATGTACCTGTTGGGATTTACTGAAGCAGAGTTTGGATTCATATCATGTTTTAATAGCCTTTGCTAGGTCTGTTCTCCATTAATTTGTCTAATCCCCTCTGAACCTCTTCATACTTTTGGCTTCCATAATACTATGTGCATAAAGTCTCCATTTAATTATGTGTTGTGTGAAAAAGTGCTTCCTATTTTTTCGTTTCAACCATTTGCCTGATAATCTCATTTAGGTTCTCCCTAATTCTTGTACCGTGGGAAAAAAACCAATCCATTTCCCGAGTACCAAGAAGGGAATTCATAGGTCAGTATTTCCTGTCAGTTTTCTGCTTTCCAAGCATGCCCAAAGTATATACTTAATGCCTCTCTATGTAGGCAGTGTGGTGGGCAGGAGATTGGAGCAGAGAGGGGAGATCTCCATGCTTTGAGCTGAATTTCCCTTACTTGTTGTAGGATAATTGAAATCCAGTAGATTGCTGAGCAAAGAAAGAAGCTGAATGTCAAATGTACAAGGATATCAGGCCTACTCCTTTATTTTGTGTACCAAAGAGGTTGCTCACAACTTCAAAGGAAGAGGTGGACTAAAATCAGGATTAAAACACATCCATCTGACCTTAGTTCTAGAGAGGATGGCTGCTTGGAAGTGGAGATGTCACACAGTCTTCTTGAGAACCATGGTTTCATCACTTCTTTGGTGGTGTTCTGGCATTTCAGTTTATCTGTACACAATTTTGAGTTACCTCATCACAGCAGGAGTTTTCAACTACCTGTGCTCCCTGTGTTGTGTTTGAGCTGTTCCCACGAAAAAGTAGCACTAAAACTGCTACAGTATCAGTGGAGCAGGTCATCTAACCCTCATTCACCCTTAATCTTGTCAGAGTCTCTTTTACCTTCTACCTCTTCCCAGTTCTGCAGCCTCCAGGAAGCTTAATGATAGCTGAGACTCTCTGCTTCCTCTTCAGTTGGTTTTGGTTTTTTTTTTTCCTTTGAGCTAGCCTTTAACTTTGCTTCAGTGTTTGAAAGATCTAATATTCCATCTAAATTGAATATTGAAATATATTTTTAGATTCCCTCTTTATCTCTTTTTGTAGTCTCTAGAGCCTTGCATCTGCCTCAGTTCAACAGAAGCACATGATGAAGTGCCTATGTGCTTTGCTGTACTGGGACCTGAACACTAATTTCTCATTCTTGGTTTTGTTTTCAAAACATTTAAAATTCCCAGTCAGGTCGCAAGACATTTTACTTATTTTCCCCTGTTTTTAATAGTATCTATCTTCAAATTAATAATAAATAAAGATAATATTTTGTGCACATCTGTGTGCATGTTACTGTCACTGGAATTTAAAAACTAAAGATACTATGATCCTAAAATCCTTTTTGTTTCTTGGCATGTAACATGTATACTGTGATTATAATAATAGACTTGTGGTCAGGAGCAGTTGTCTCCATTAAAAACTAAATCTTTGGCAAGTATTTCCATACATATATGATACCAGCCTAGTCTTTCCCTAAAATCAGAAGAAATTGTGTAGTAAGTAATTGCTGTTGTCTTGTTCAGTATGTCAAAAATGCCTCATGAGAAATAGTGGCAAATTGTACATGATAAATACATATCCAAAGATATTTCAGACCTCAAGCTTCCCTTTGAGATTGTATTGGTTTGGGGGTTTTGGCAGGGCTTTTTGAATGATTATCAAAATCTCAAGTCAAATAATTTTACAGATTTTAAAAACCCAGATAGCTTTTTTCCTCAGAGACATAATCCAAAGTATGACCTAATGCTTCAATGCAAGCATCAATCATCAGAAGCCATGTTGGAATCAGAATAAAAATGCACTCTTCTCCAGCCACTAACTTATGTTTAGTCAAACAGGCACTGACCAAGTTAAACAAGCAATAAAAGTGGTGTTTTGGGGGTACTGACTGATAGATGTGGTCCTGATTTGTGAGGGCTTTTGAGCCCTCACAGGGCTCAGGGCAGCATTTAAGCAATTTTGTTTCTTTTTTCTTCATTTTTAAATGAAACCTCTTCTTCTCCCTCTGGCTGTCTTATCTATTGATGTAACTGGTGTTGCATGAGAAATTACCTCATTTCAGTGACCAGAGACAGCTTTTCTATCAGCTGCAGTAAGGTTTCCTCATTTGGTTAATGAACCTGGATAGGCAGAAAATTAAGTATCAGGAGCTGCAGAGGAAGAAAACTAAACCAGAATGTTCTGTGTATTTGGGTGGCTTAAAAATATATATCTGTATTAATATAGCCAGTACATGTAATTGGTATTTAGATTATGGCATGATTATTGCTTTGCAGACAGGGGACTCTGTTATCACTCAGTCATCAATGAGGTAGCTGCATTCTGTGCTCATCTCATCTCTGAAGCTGAAAGAAGAGCTAGTTATTATCTTCAAGTGAGTTATTAATGAGGGGAAAAATCATTCCCAATTACTGTGAAGCAAAATATTTCAACATTTACATATCTCAGACTTTAATTTTGATCTAATCTTTGTGAGTTCTTAAGCTGAGACAGTATTCACTTTCCCAAACATTCTCACACTGGCATATCAAGAGGAACTTATACCTGTCCAAGTGCTGGCTTCCCTAAGGGTATGCTCCAGGGTCACAGAAGTGCTGCCCATCCCATCCTTGTGCTGCTAGAGACTGGTATCCTCTGAGATTCCTTCATGCTACACCATAGGAACAGAGCCTCCACTGTCAGCTGTGCCAGAGAAAAAATTCTGAGTTGTCTTATACTGTCTGTGTTCCCAGTCAGGTTTTTTTTCTTAACTAGAAGCAGCCTGGAATTTATTTGTAAGGGCTAATTTTGTTCTTTTGCTTTCCTTTGAATCCTTTTGAAATTAGTGGTTTGGAAGTTTTGACTCTGAATGTCCTAGAATAAAACCTGGGCAACACAAAGGTGATGATTTAAATTCATATAAACATGTGGGCAGTAACCAGGAGATGGGAGAAGTGCTGTCCACACTGTGAATCCATCTATCAACACAGATGTGAAGGTCTGACCTTGGCAGATTCAGGGGGTAGGGATGTCAAACACAGTTTGCAGTCAATTGGAAATGTAGCTACTAGACAAAGAAAACTCAATAATTACACAGCTGTTTCAGTAGATTACAGATTTCCTAGAAAACAATAAAACAACCATCTGTGAATGGAAAAAAAAGTAAACTATTTTTTTTCATTCAACAGCATTTCTGAAAGTCATCGATATCTCCCCTGTAAATTTCTTATCTCTTTTCAAAAGCAACACAGTCTGTAACCAATCAGTGTAGATTTCTCCACAGCATTTATGTCCATTAATGCTTCATTGATTTACAGTGAAACTGCTGAAGGACTGTCTTGAATAGACATATAAATATTAATTTCTTGTGAAGGATGGCTGCTATTACACTAAATATTAAAGGAATTCATAATACATGGACATTTGCAATAAATCACTGCTGGAACTGCATACTAACATCCCATTCCCTTTTTTTTTAATATTAAAGCCATGAAAAAGAGCTGGTTGCTCCCAAAGAAGTGTAGAGCTTTGTAACACTAGAATCATGAATGAATTCCCACAGCACAAGGAGGAGTTTCAACTTAGTCCCATTTTACAGACAGAGGGAAGCATGTAGTGGTTTAGGTTGAACTGCTGATCACAGAAGGTTCAAACCCAATTTGTTTCTCATGGGTGACATCACAGTAAATTATCAGTTCCTGACAGTGCTTCTTCTGCTTGAAATGCTGTGAGCAGCGTCAGCAGAGGATCTGGCCATGTGATACCAGAAGGCTGAGAGCCAGACTCAAAGGGAGAAAGAGCTGGACATATTATCTAATCTCCACACATACAAAGTGGTTGGTATCAGGTCACCTCTAAGTATCTTGCCCAAGGCCACTGCTTGAAGGATGGTATTGCTCAGGTTTTGACTAGGCTTAGCAATTGAATTAAGTCATTTTCTCTCTTCTAAGACCACAGATCTTAGTTTCAAAAGTTTAGTAGAATGCTCAGCAGGGACTAAAAATCGATTCTTTATTTTTCCTTTTATTAAAGTAGAACAAAGGATAGATCACCAAGTTCATTATAGCTTTCTGTTTTCTAAGGGATAGTAGCTTAAGAGTAGAAATTTATGCCAGGGCTAACCCTGCAGAGTGAAAGCCATTCTTGAAAACAAAACTGAATGACTGTCAGACTCATCTGCTTTTTAATGTGTAGATGGGTGTGAGTATATGCACCTCCTTCATTCCAAATATTTTTGCTTCTGTGCCTTAAATGGTCTAAGTTGCACAAGGTTTTTCTCATGAAAATTTGCCAAGGTATTTAAATTAGAAGCAAAAATTAGAAACGCTGCTACCACATAGGAATATTAATTGTTTGTTATACAGGGCTTTAGTTCACATAGTTACTTTGCATTTGCAAGACTGCCAATTAAAGAGGCTTAAAGTGCTCTCTGCTGCACAATAGCCGTTTCTCCAGAGCCCCACAATGGCTATTGTATTCTGTCACTGACCTTTGGACACCTTCAAATGCATATTGACACAGGATGCTGGGATCATTAGAGCTATTGTTTCAGTGTGCCACAGGGAAAGAAGAGTTTTGCAATTTCATGAAGAGCTTTAAAATTTTATATAACGATGACAGCAACAATATTCCTTAATTAGACAGCAAGAGAAAAACTGAAGCATTTTTTCTGGTGTTTCAGGTGAATTCCAGCATGCACACTTTCCATACAGTCCCTTCCCATCAGGAAAAGAAGATATTTATCAGGGGCATTTGGTCTACTTTTCTGCTATTCCAGGGGAATTGACTTAATTTTTTTGACCTGGTGGTGCCATATGGCCAGCCTCCCTTACCTTCCATGGATTCTGCCTGGGTGAACATCTTGACAGGATGGATCCTTTCATCCTGTAAGTGCAAAACACTTTTTTAAAACATAACCAGTGGTATGCAGGAGACCAGGATCTGGATGCACAGATCACCCTAGGACAACAGTTCAGGCTCTGCTCTTCAAAAATCAGTGGACTTTGGCTCTGTGACAACAACTGTGCTTTGTTTTAAGTCATCTGTGTCTTGACATCTAAGGTATTTCTATTTTCTTACCAGTCCGTGACAATTAAAATGTGCAAACAAGAACTTTGGAAGCAGAGATACCAGGTACTCCAAATACATTTAGTGTAGTAAATCCAAGCATCTTCTAAAATCTTATATTTATTTTATTATAGCCTTTCTATTCTTTAAAGCTGCTTTGAGAAATTACTTCAGCAGTCAGAACATAAAAGAGCATAATTTTAAACCTTGCATGGGACATTTTGTCTACAGAGAATAAATAAATTACTGGCTTGTACTTCCAAGAAGTGTTCCTACTTGAATATATAGAGCGAGTTTCTGTTCCATAAGTCTTGCTGTTTCTGGGTTTGATTTTATCCCCTGGGATCCTATTATTGAACAAATTATCAAATAAAGCTAAACTTCACAGCCCTGAGCCTCTGAAGATAGTTTGGGTAATGGCTTGCACTTCTGACAAAAGAGAAAGAAATCTAATAGACCTTTGCAAAACTTCTTGTATCATTTTTTAAAAATGGAAAAATTTACTGCACAGCATTGCTGGTTGCAACTCTAACCTAGCGTTGTGGAGCATGTGCCAGAGGGTGGACAGTTTCTACATATAAACCTCTAGCCAAAAAACTTTCAAGATGAAGGACATAGTATTTGGTATTTGTGTGTGCTTGAGGTAAATGTGCAGCAGGATTTCTCACACTGTTATAAAATCCAAAAGGTCAGATGTATTTCCTCAGGAACGCAGACTAAACTTTTTTCTTCCCATTAATTGAAAGGGTGCTATTATAATCTTTTCATTTCTCTGTGTCAGAAACCCTTGCAGAACTTTGAAACCTCCCATTCACTGCCACTGCAATTGCCAATTGTCAATTTTGTGGTCTATCTTCAAACATCAAGGTGATACCTTCATCTTAACACATGAGGGGAAGTGACCCCCTCCGGGGAGGGAGACATGAATAGTTAATGCTGTGGTGTGGTGCAGGATGTGAAGGAAGACATGTTCTGGAAGAGCTGTTAAACCAGATTCTCATACCTCCATTCTCCCCACTGTAAATCTGCATCAGGTAGAAAAAGAAGCAGTAATGATGAGTGCTTCTCTTGCAGTGGGCTGGGATCTGAAATCTCTCCTCAGCCCTTGTGCTTCCCAGCAGAGGTTTTTAGCCATGGGTCCTGATTTCTTACCTGTGGGATGTATCTCTATTGAGGGACAGGATTCTCCTTGAAGAGAGAGGGCAGCACTCTGCTTGTTGTCTTCTCTGTATGGGAAGTTTGTATCTTTGCTGTACCCATGTAGCCGCACTCTTTCTTTCAAAAGGCACATGATCACTGCCTGGATAGATTTGAAAATGGGGATAATGTTTGCAGTATGTTTGGTCCTTACTGTAGTTGAAGCCCTTTTCAATGGGGAAGGATTTTCATAGGATCTTTTTTATAGAAAGTTCAAGTTCTACCTGGATCCACCTCTGTGGCAGTTTTGATAGGTTTCCTGCCTCACACATTGAGGTTTTCCAAAACAGAAGCAAAGGGACTTGGTATGTCTGCTCACCGCCCATGTTTTGTTTGGTTCCTTTGCAGAAGGAGAAGAAAAGTGGGCTGTTGAAACTTCTAGCAGGAGCATCAACAAAAAAGAAGTCACGTTCCCCACCATCTGTGTCCCCCACGCACGACCCCCAGACAGCCATTGAAGGAGTTCTGCAAGGGGCAGTGGGGCCTGAGCTGTCCTCTCTCTCCAGTCATGGCAGAGCTGGCTCATGTCCCATCGAGAGTGAAATGCAAGGAGCCATGGGGCTGGAGCCTCTGCACAGGAAAACAGGTTCCTTGGATTTGAATTTTTCCATCCCTTCACCTGCCAGGCCACCCCTCTCTTCCATGGCAGCTATTCGGCCAGAGCCCAAGCCTTTGCCCCGGGAAAGGTAAGTTGTGTTTCTCCTGAGGTTGCCTGCATCCACAGGGAGCAATTGGGGGAGGGATGAAAGTTTAGCTTGCTCAAGAGTTGTTGCAGGTTTGGTGTTCTGTGGATTGACTGTACGTGGCTCAGTTGTCTTTTAGGAAGACAGGGCTTACATCTGCCCATTGAAAATCATTTGGTACACCGTGCAGGTTTAAAGTGTTTAAGAGCACCTGTCCATGACACTCCACAGCTCTGGTCTAAATGTGGAGGACAGCAGTGCTTTCTCAGCCCAAAAGGTGTAAATGATGTTGGCAAATGACACATTTTAAATGGGATTCCAGTATTTTAACTTAAGGAATAAATTAAAGGAATTGGCATATTATGTCCCATCTAGACATGTCCTGTTCTTCAATACCAAAGACTATTGCAAATTCTTCTTGTTTAGAATACATAGAGATGCCATCTTCAGTGACCTGTTACCAAAAATGTAGCTCGTTTCTAGAGAGGGATGTACCAGTGATTCTGGAGTTCATTTCAGCAGCCTGCTCTCCACCTTGGTACCTCAGAGTAACTGACTTCACAAACCTGAAAAAAGAAGAACAGGAATACCAAAATACAAAAGCAGGTGGAGAGAGAGATAACTGACCAGAAAAGAGCTGGGGGTTGCAGAAAAGAGATAGGTCTCCATGTGCAGAGTCACACTGGCTTCAGGTAAATGTTTTCTACAAGTCTGCAGCTTGAGAACTGGGAAGGGGATAAATAATACACAGCTACAGTGCTGTTGAAATGCGTTCCACTCAGAAGGTGATTGAGAAAAACAGTTTTTTTACAAAAGCATTGAAGAAATTTTAAAAAGCTGTTCAGGGACAAACACTCTTGAATTGGTATTTAACACAATTTTGAAATAACATTAAAATCAGAAGTTGGAAAGAAACTAGTTTTATCTGAGTGTATGAAAGAGGCTGAAGGCAATGGATTAGGCAAGGCACCTGACCCTGAATCCTGTTGGGATCATGAAGCAGATGATGCGTAACAAGGGACATTGCAGGACCGTCCATACCTTATACAGTGTTGTACTGAATGCAGCTTGGAATTCAGTTGAGAAGGTGACAGTGACACCATAACATACTTAAACTTTTCTAAGGCATCTGGTTTGTTACCATAAAACCCCTTGCTGAGTAAACTGTACACAACCAACCCAGCAGATACTAAGTGGACTGAAAACTGTCATCAAATCTAACTCTACATAAGAAATCACTAGAAAATGGGTATTAATGTATGTAGTGGAGCCCAACAGGAGTGGGGTCCTGAACCTAATCTGTTGACATAAAACCTTTGCTGTTGCAGAATGAGGACTGAAGTGGGAGGTGGGTGATGGGTAGGGCAGATCTGTTGGTACAGAGCTAAATCAGCTCCTGGTCAGGTGAAAACAGGAACAATATATTTCGGAGGAGGCAAATCTGACACAAAGTGAAGTGGACTAAGAGAAACATCATAAGAAAAATTGAATATTTAAAACTATACACTTGCAATGAAAGACACAGGGAGCTCTGGCACATATGGTAAAGGGTGTAGGGATGCCATGGCAGCAGTATGTAAGAGACTGCAGTCAGGACAGACATAGGAATATTTTTGCACTAGATTTGGCATTTTTTCTAAGAGAGATGCTTTTGTTCAGGTGCAGCTGTTAGACTTGAAGCAGAAATAAATACAGGCAAGTCCTTCAGCATTGTAATGAAGGCAGTGAGAACAGACTATCACAGTAGTCTCTTGCCCTTAAAATCCATGAAAAAGTAATTTAGTAAAAGGAGTGAAAAACCAATCCCTATTTAGGCACACTTAATTTGGTGTACATCAGTTCAGATTAATGCTATAAGAAAAGTTAAATCAATATAAACCAGATTTAGCACCAGTGTAACTGAATCAGTGGGCTGCTGCACCTTTAGTTAAATGTAACCATGAAGAGAAGCTGGGGAGTACAGACCCTGATGTCTCCAGAGCTGGATGTTAATGTGCTGCTCTCAAAGCTTTACTACAGAGAACTCCAGACACATTATGTAATATGCCAGGGCTAGTCCCGTACCCTACAAATTTCTCAGTCCACCTCGGGGTGGCCCAGGTAGGGAAACATTTAACTGATGACTATTTTAAGTGGCAGAATAGAACCAGAGAGACAAAGATTACCTGGATCCTCTTAGCTGTGCTGGAATCAGGAGCAAATAGATTTAGAGAGCTAAAACTGAGTAAATACTTCCAGCTGCAGTATATGATGATAAGGAACTTCCTCTGATTTTACGTATTTTGATTCCTGAGTCTTAAATCTGAAAATAAGCTATAATTGAAGTAACCATAATTATACACAGCAGGCAAGATTCTTTAATTGATTTATGAATTAACTTCCATATCATTGGTGTATCTGCATTCCTTAACTGATCATATGGGTTTTTTCATGTCCATAATGGGAAATATTAATTACCTTCGTGTACTAGGAAGGATAATGCTTAGTCCTGGAATAATCTGAGCAGATACATTAAACACTTGTCTGCTAGAAATTCATCCCACATCCATCTGTGCTCATTAAATCATCAAATTTCTCAGAAGTACCAAATTATTTTTTTTTTTAAACAAATTATGGTTTTCAAACCACTTGTTCTTTTCACATCTGGCAATGGAGCAACTTGCATTCAACGTCACTCAGCTCCTTATTTTGCTTGTTTGCATTTTGGTGCATTTCATACGCACAGTAGGAGCAATTCTCTGAGAAAGAAAAGGGAGGAGAGGGAAAAAAAGGTTAGATAAACAGATTCAGATGCTGGAAGAAATTTTAAAAAGCTGCAAAGCATTTCAGTACACTTAGCTGTACTTGGCTTTCTGTCTCCCAACGCCCATCTGTGCACACAGAAACAGAGCACTGAAAGGTTGGAAGAAGTAGCACATTCCTTAATATTTACGGCATTCAAAAAGAGGCTCATGCAGGCAGCAAAGCACCGCTACTTTTCCTATAGAGGTTGGCTTGCAGCTCCAGCACTCACCACATCCAGGTTACCAGTCAAACCCAGTGCACCAAGAGGTGCATTAAAGGGCTCTGATTGCTTGCAGCTCACTCACTATTTAAAGTATGAATTGCCTATTCTGCTGCCTGACAGTGCAGACCTTTCCACCCTCTTGGAGGTGCTGTTAATGTTTATACTCTTAGGGGGTTTTTTTGTTGTTGTTGTTTGGTTTGTTTTTTTTTGGGTTTTTTTTTTTTTTTTGATACATAGGGAGGAAGACAATTATCTTCTTCTTCCTGATATTCCAAAGAATATCAGGAAGCCTGGCTATGGATGACTAGATTAGGAAGGAAATTGCTCCTAGCTCTCCTGTCATTTAGCCTTCATATTTGTCTAGTTTGCTAGGATAGTCAGAGCCCATCTCTGCCTTCTGGGTGTAGTTTCCACTACCAGTTTATAAAATCACATTCCTTCAGATGCTCTCTGCCATAAAGCATCCAGCAATCCAAGCAGCACAGCAGAGAAATTTCCCAGGTGGTGTCCTTGTCACTTCATGTGGCAGTGATTGACTGCCAAGTGAATACCCCATGAGGCTGTGTGTGCCCCACACACTCTTTTCCACCTACTGCTCCATCCAGTTTCTGCTGATACGAGAAACAGGACCAGTACAGGGACACACTGTGGTGAGGCAGGCACTGGGCCAGAGCCTTGCCCACATCCCACCATGCTGTTGGCTTACAGGAGGAGTGTGCTGTGTGCCTGGCAGCGCCAAAACAAAATACTTCCCTTGCCACCCCCTTCAAGAAAATGTGACTGTACACTAAGGAAAACAGGAGAGTTGAGTGTGCATGTGTGTGTGCGTGAGTCATGTTCCCCTCGCTGCCTGGCACTCTTCCCAGAGGCGAACCTGAGTAAAACATGTCACGCGTTGTTGACTCTTTTATAGTAGCTGGCACTAACTCTGCCATGTTATATTGTGATAAAGCAGCTGTGGCCAGACTTATTGTCACGACTGGCATATCTGTACTGCGTTTCTATGGTTTTTGTGCAGCCTTCAACCAAGTTATAACCACAACAGTGCTGCAGAATAAGATGGAAGCAGTAAGTTTGACCTTTAAAATAGATCCCTCCATGTTTCCATGTATCTTTCTACAAATCACTGCCACATTAGAAATTGAGCTCCCAATTCAAGGAAGCATTCAAGCATGTGCTTAATGCCCATTGACTTCAATTTTGCTGTGCTCATATGTCTTCTTTGCCAAAAAGGAAAGCAGAAGAAGGGTTCTTTTCATTCCTGGAAAGTGATACTAGAGAAATGACCCAAGGAGTAATTTCTGACTGAACAGTGACATGTATTCACATGGTTAAGTGCTTCTTTGAGTAGGGATACCTGCCTTAGGACTGGGAGCCAACCATCAGCCATCTCAGAAATTGAATCCTGAGCTATTTCCAGCAGAAAGGTAAAAGACCCAACTGAGACTTGTTCTTCTGTGGCTGCTGATTCAGTCACCATACTATGGAGAAACAGGTTTTGGCTTGTAGTGTGCAGAGATGCCTTGCAGGTCCCTGCAATTTGCCAGTGAAAGGATGAAAAAACAAAGCTCCACTGGTAAACAGGAGCAATGGTTAACTGGGCTAGATGGTCCATTGGCACTGATTATCCATTGCCTCCAAAACTGTGTATCCCTAATGCATAAGAGACCTGTTGAAGTCACAGGGCTGCAGCCTGTCCTTAGTGCATGATACTTTGAGAAACAGGAACTTGCATTAAGCATCAAAATTCAAGCACTCTAAATGGGGTCAAATTGGAGGTTAGCCCTGCAGACCTAATTTGCCTCATTGCACATTTTCTTAAGTTGCTCTAGTTCCATCATGTCCTGGATACACATATTTACTCAGTGAGTATTTTGAGGGTTTTTTAGAGTGTCCATGGCTGAGTTCAGCCATTAATTACTACTGATCAGTTCTGGTTAATACTGTTCAGTGCCTGTCTGCACACTGACAGAGGGCCTGTATGAGTCATTCAGACCAGACAGGACTCCTACACAGCCAGTGTGCATGAGATGAGTCTCTCTCTGTGGAAAGTGTGGCACGAGGCTTTACAGCTGAAGGAGTCAGAGAAGCCACTTTCCCCACATCTGCACTACTCAGTGCATTTCATCATGGTCACTTGCTAGAGATATTCCAACCTCTGTAAAAGGTGGGGTGGCTCCCATGTCAGAGCCTTGACTCACATCCAGAGCAGCATCTTGACTAAATGAAGCAGGCATCCTATGGGAAAAATAGTATGCAATCATATAATGAAAGATTATATTGCAAGACAGCAGAAGTAAAGTTATGGACAATTTTATTTGCCTTTTTCTTCATCTCAGATGCATGAGTGTGAAACACTTGTGTTCTTTTAAGGTTGTAGATGTCTTTATGCATCTACACATGATATTTTAAATCATTTTGCTTCTTTAAAAGAAACAAAACCAGAACTTCCATCATGTGACATCTGTTTGAGGTTAGGAGTCTTATTTGCACCTTCAAGATTTCAGTAGGAGTAGCAAAGGCAGGGCTGGGTGGGAGAGGTGTTTCTTTTGGCTGTGAAAACAAGTGCTATGAAGACAGGGGACAGGGGGATTGCAAGGTCTTTGCTGACAGCAGAGGATGGACCTATTCCCAGCTCAGTGAGATAATTGCTGCCAGGGTGCCCACCCTACCCTCAGCCCCACTGCCAGCCTCTACCGATGCAGTCTCCTACTTCTTGGGATGCCATGTCCCTGCCCCAGGCTCTCTCCCACCAAGGTTTTTTGCTCTCCCAGACTCAGCTCAGCAGAGCTTTCCCCCTCAGCAGCCATACCCACACCTTCTATCAGGGCTTCCAGTTTTCATCACAGTCACATTTCTTCCTCTGCTCCCAGTTTTCTCCCATCAGCCTCCCTCTTCCTCCACTTGGTCCCTCACTTTACCCCACTCTCCAGCTCCCTGGGGTTTCCCTGCCCAGGAAAAGCCCATCCCCTGTCCTTGCGGATACTACTTGCAGCCTCTCCTCATGTATTATCTCTTGTGCACCAGGACCCTTCCCAGGCCACTGCCCATCCTGGACAGTAGCCTCCAGGAATGAAGTGCTCAATCCAAGGATGCCACAGCAGCCAGCAGTGGGGATGTCGAACATCAAGACTGTACCCTAAGAGAAAAATACAAGAGGGACCCAGTACTAAGAAAGGAAGAGAAATGCAACCTCTGAGGTCCCACAGACGTAGGACAGCTTGGAGCATGAATCAGCAGAGATTTTACTTTCAATGCTTGTACAAGCCTAAACATGTGCCATTTTGGGGTGGTTTGAATGTTTTTAACCTGGCTGTGAGTGGATGATTTCCTGAAGGAGCACCATCCCTTACAGACCAGTGGGACCATAGGACAGGTCTTTGCTCCCAAATATAGGACCTGAGAGCAGTTTGTGGAAGTGCTCATACGGGTCCTGCTGGTGCTGTAAAACCCCTCATGTTATTCTTGGAAGTGATGAGGGCTGTATGTTGGACCCTCAGCCTGATACAGCCAACTGCTGTGGAGAATTTGGGCCAAAATGATTAACATTTGTCAGAATTGTAACTATATAAGACAGATTTACACAATTTACAGCAGAAAATACCAAATATTGTTAATGTTGGTCAGAGGTGGTTGCCACACTTGTCATCATAATTGTTACCCAGCTAATTAGCATTTTTGAAAGTTGGTAATTTAGAGGTGGAATGTGACACAGACAAAATTGAGAAGACTGAGATCCATCTAAAATGCCAAGCAACAGCTTGGTATTAGGAAAACTTACAATTTTATAGCATCTTCTCGAAAAGGAGACAAAAGGGGAAATTAAAAGTGGAGATATAAAGAGAAGTATCCCAGACTGCCTTTTTGGGAGTGAGGGAGGATGTCTGGGAGAAGAGACCTTTTCTGCCAAAAGAATATGGCTAATAGCTGTCCTTGCGATTCCATTCCAGAGGATAAGCGAGGCTGAGGTGCCACCTGGAGGTGTGGAGGGGCGGCACAGGTCCCTGTGCCAGCGCAGTGCCGGGATGCTGCCCCTGCAGCCCCCACCGGGCTGCCTCTCCCAGGCTCTGCTTCAAACCTCTCGTGGAAAAAGGCATCGCATCTTTTTCCATCTCTCACAGAGGAGTTCTTAACTGATTTGCAAGGTCTTTCATAGCTAGTATTTTGTTATTCTATCAAAAACCTCTTTGGTACTATCTTGTGAGGTACTGTACTTAATCAAATTTAAACCATAGCATTTAGGGTTTCCCGAATGGGGAAAAGTGCCTCATTTTGTAATGCAACGACTGAGATTTATTTCTCTCAATTGCTAAGAAGATGCTGTGTAGAACCCCTTTTATGACAGTGGGTGCATTCCTGTTGAGTGTGGTCACCTGCCTCCTCCTGTGAACCATTTAGGGACTAGCAGCTCATCACTCTGAGGACGTAGTTTTGCTTTAAAAGGATATCTCTGTGCTTTTGGTATAACAGGAGGTGCTGGCAGTCCCAGCTGGGTCTTCTGAGTGACTCTGCCCAAGACACCACCTTTTTCTGAGTTTTTGTTTCCTGACTTGCCAGAACTGTCTGTGAGTACCTCCACAGGACTCAACTAATGTTGAGATCCAACCTTTTTTTATTTCTCAAGACCTCCTGAGTTCCTGATGCAGAGCTCCAATGTGTTGTGATTGTGCATAAGAGTAGTGAGATCTGAAACTTGGCATCATCTTAGCTGAAATTGTTCCACTCTGATAATTTAATTAATCAACACTGCAGCAGAGTGTTTGAAATAATGTGTGCATTCATTTGCATAATGAGTGTAATTGGCAAAGCTTCATATTATAAGTGTAGCAGTTCCACAGATGATAGCTTGATAGACCATTTTCCTGCACACGTTTCAACCCCTGTTATTTGCTTTTCCACAGAGGAAGGAAGTGACAACTAGATTTATTAACCAAGGTACAGAGAGGATCAGCAAATTTTTGATGGCACTTGAACACATATATTTTCCACGACTGTGTTGCTCTGTCAAGATAAAAACCCATAGTCAGATATTAGAACAGAACCCCTGCTTCAATAGAGTTTAATGCTTTTCCAAGCAATGGGTTGTTTGGCTGTGGAGATGTCCAGACATAGAGTCAAAGCTGATATTTCCAGTGTCATGCTAAAGTGGAGTGCCTAGTTTCAGAGCTGAAATCACTAGGCACCTGAGCAAAATCTGCAAAGAAAATGGGTGACTGCCACTGGAGATCCCCTTGCTTTAGTACTGTCTCACTGGGGATGGCCTCGGGGCATGGTCCACAGCCACCAGGGCATGTTAAAGTCCCCAGAGACAGGATATTATCTTAAATAAGTACTCACCTTGTTACTGTCACCAATACCAGGCACTGGTGGCCAGGCAGCAGTTGTGAATATATTAATTCTCAGGAGATGGGCTTTAGGTAATCAATTGGCAACTTTTAACTATCTTACTATATTAATTACTTTGCAATTAGCAAGACAGTTATTGACTGTTAACCAAACGCCAGATGACTGCAGAAGTGCTGAAGGAAAAAAACAACTGTGCAGTAGAAATATATTACCTGCTCTGCACGCAAGTGCGTTGATATAAAATGGCCCGGTCTGTGCTCTCAGAAGGACGCCTGCTGATAAGCTCTGAGTGCAGAATAGCTGTATCAGGCTCAGACACATCATTACTTCATTGAAATGAAGTGACACTTGACAACTAAGTTCCCAGAGAGCCCTGGGAATGGTTCAGGACTGGGGCTCCCCATTGGTTTGGAGAGTGCTTTGAAAGTCACTTGATACCTCTCCATTTTAGATTCCCTTCCAGGTCTGAGGGACTCAAAGTACATTCTCAAGACACATTATAAGAAGAAAAATGTGAACTGCTTTAGCTAACATCTGCTGGCGTCACAGGCAGTAGGAGCATTGCAAACCCCATTTTTCATCATCAGTGGGCTAGGGAAGAGAGCGTATCATATCTAGACTTCTATAAGGTCTTTGACATGGTCCCTCACAACATCTCTCTTTAAATTGGAGAAGGATGGATTTCATGGGTGGACTGTTTGGTGGATCAGGAATTGGTTGGACGGTCACATCCAGAGGGTAGTGGTCAATGGCTCAATGTCCTATTGGACACTGGTGACGAGTGGTGTCCCTCAGAGGTCCACACTGGGACCAGTGCTGTTCAATATCTTCATCAATAACATAGATAGTGGGATTGAGGGCACCCTCAGGAAGTTTGCAGATGACACCAAGCTGATTTATGCAGTTGACACATGGGCTCTGAGCAACCTGCTTGAGTTGAAAATGTCCCTGCCTCTGGCAGAGGGGTTGAACTAGATGACCTTTAAAGTCCCTTCCAGCCCAAACTGTTCTATCATTCTATGATGCTATGATTTTTGGATGGAGCAAATGCAGAGCTGAAGAAGACATGTTACAGCAGAGATGCAGCACTAGGATAAAGCAGCCAAGTCCTGGCACAGGCTCAGCACACAGCTGGGAGCAGAGATAACATGAGTGGTCCATCCATTAGACAACACGTTTCTGCTTTCATGGACTGGCTCCAGAGTACATTCTGGTCAATTGTCCAGCCATGCTGGCCAGAAATTCCCATCTTACACAGTTTTAGTAGAAAATGTAGCTGCATTGTGGAGCTACATTTTCATACAACTAGTGTGTGAAAATGTAACTTATTGATATTTCCAAAAGTTTTTTTCCCAAGATCTCTGGTACTGGTGCCCAGCTGCTCCCATCGAGTGCAGATTAACCAAGTCTTTGCACATTTTTCTCTCCAAAGGTACCGCGTTGTGGTCCCATACCCACCGCAGAGCGAGGCGGAGATCGAACTGAAGGAAGGTGACATTGTGTTTGTGCACAAGAAACGGGAGGACGGCTGGTACAAAGGGACGTTGCAGAGGAACGGCAGGACGGGCCTCTTCCCCGGGAGCTTTGTCGAAAGCTTCTGAGGACGAATCGCCACTCTCTCAACTGAGGAGCTTTCAGGGGAAACTGCATAGCACAAGAAGAGACAGCAAAGAGAAACTGGACTGATAACCACTGCCATTTTTATTTCCAAAGACTTCCCCCAGGCCCTTCAGTCTGCAGCTCTGGAGACACAGTGTCCCGCTGTGCTCCCGAGACCGTGTGCGGTGCATACAGTGGTATGTTGAAGTAGTGCCTTCCACCTGGAATCACAGACTGAAAGGACGCCCATCTGGACTGTAGTAACCTAAACTCTGGCCGTTAACCTTTTGTGTAAATTATAGAGAAGATATCTTTAAAAAAAATTAAGAGGAAAGCTGTTATATTGCTGTAACTTATTTGTCAGAGCTGCAGTGTTCTTATTACTGGCCTATGCAAGATGGATTTGAGAGTTCAAGGAGGTGTGCTAGGAAGCTCTTAAACTGGGATTTTGTTTTTACCAAGGGAAGAAGAGGGGAGGGTGGAGAAAACCCCAGCTAAAGATCAGTGCATCATTGTGCAAGTAAGAATGAGGAGTCAAAAATGTTAATGTCATGCTTTCTATATACCTCAAAGATATGCTGCGCAGGTTTGTTGGTGCGTGTTGGTGTTCAGTACTCAGAGTGCCACACCACCCCGTGTCCTGGCACTGCTGCCAGGGAGGTCCTGGAGGAAGCACGGCTCCACCATTAAACTGTGGTTATTTGAGCAGAATCCCTTTTGCCTGTCTTCTGCCCGTATTATATGCAGCATGGATTTTTGTCCTTCGGTATCACTTTCCATTGCTTTTTTGTACAACGTACCTTTTTACTGTAAGAATTGCTCTACTTTATATATATTCCTACTAGATCAGACATTTCCTCTTTTTCATACATCTGGTGCTATTTTTTTTAATTGTTAAAGATTTGGTTAAACAGAGAGGCTGCAACAAGATTTGCATTCAACATATGAAATTAGAAATGTACCTGAAGATTGAGATCAGACTGCTTGTTCTTGCATCATAGAGGAAAAGAGAAAAAGCTGCATGGTCACCAATAAATATACCTGGGGGGGCTGCCTGTGGAACACACACATGCTTGCTCTCTCCTACATATTTAGAGTGGCTGAAGACGCATGCTGAAGCACAGCGTTCTGTCTGGAGAGTGATAATGACTCCAGAATTGGAAGTAATTCCCAGAGGAGTCATTTTAATTGACTTTTTCATGGCAATAAGAAGAACACTGCAGGTTCTAGCACACGCAGGGACCGTGGAGTTTTCCTCTGTCGTTGCATGACAGAGACAAGAGCTGATCTGCGACAGCAGTAATTAGTGTTATGGAAATGTGATTTCTTACTGTAGAAATGTACAGTTCTGGAGACTGTTGGATTTCTTAATGTCGTCAAGCTACAATACAAACTGTATCAGGCAATATAAGCTTCCATCTACCAGGGACTTAAAGGTGCAATAAATATGAGTTTAGCCAGTAATTTGTATGAAAAAGAATGAGAAAAAAAAGTCATAATGCAATTGTTGAGAGTATTTAAAAAGACATCGGTTCTTGAGGAGTGAATTGTGTTGAAAGGCCTTTCATAGCTGTATCCATACCTTGCCTCTGACAGCAGCAGGCTGTTTGCCAAAGCCCACATGTGGTGGGTGTTTAGAAATGTGTCAGAGGCACTGTAACCTGGAGATGATTTTATTAAAACAAAGAGGCCTGGTGGGTGAACATCATCACTGCGTTACCAGTATTTCATATGCGAAGGTGTAAGTTTTGTTTTCATTCAAGCTGTGTGTACTAGTACATATCAAAACCCATGTAAGTGAGCATTCATGTTTAAGTTCAGCTCTGTGACTTTGTTCTCTGTAAAATAAGTTCTTCTTGCTGTCACATGTTAACAAACCAATTCCAGAAACACAGTTCATGGCCAAGTATAGCACCTTCAAACCAGGAGGCATCACTTTCAGGGTGTTTCTTTTTATACTTGATGTTGCCGCATTTGTTGATATTCCAGATTGTAATGAGTCAGTCACTTAAAATTTAGTTACTGTCAAGAGGAAATTGCCTTTTTATAACCAATAAGAGACTGAAGAAACGTCTTCTGGAAAGACTTGCTTGAGGTTAGAGCCATATCTGTTCCACTTATTTGGTCCAGGTCAGAACTGGTGTCACTGCACCTCAAACAGTAAACTGCACAGTTAGGCAGTCAGCAATGCCAAAATGTGTGTTATTGATTCCAATAAAAATTCTGGGTTAGATCTGTCAGAGATGAGATTTTTTCTGACAACTTACAGTGGTTAAAACACTCTTAAAATTCTGTTCCGTGGTGTATTTACTACAGTCAGAAAAACAAAACAGGATGACAACTTGCATGCTGCCTATTCTGTTTAGCCAGATCTAAAATGGTTCCAGATTTCCACCGTTTTATGCTTAACTCTAAGAGGACAAAAGTTGGTGTGTGAGAGGATCAAGGAAAAGATGCAGATGTCATATCATTAAATCAGTGCTTTAAAATATATTTTGTAAGGAGGATGATGGTTTTTTGAATGGTCGACAACCCTTCCAGTCATATTTTTCTTCTAGGAAAAATATCGGGGGGGAAGGGGGAGGAGGTGTTCTATTTTGATAGCAGCTGTTTCTGGGCCCTCTTTATTGCTTATCGCAGTTTGGGTAACTGAGTAATCTTCTTGGACAAATCACTTCCATGCCAGGAGCACAAGTATTAAGGTGAACTTAATACAGCCCAGTGATACAAAAACATGACCCAGTGCCATTCAGAAAGTCCTGGACTGAGAGAGGTTTGACTAATACTGTGGTCTAGTTTTTACCTGTCATGCCAGGAAAAGAGGGAGGAGGGGGCATCTCCATCTCCTGCAACAGGGCGGGGAAAAGATTCCTTCTGGTGGCCTCAGTTTGTAAAATGCCAGGTTTGTTCTTCTAGAAATGGGTTCAAGTAATTGAACAGTTCCTTTGAACTTTGCACAGCTCAGAAAATGTTTTTGTTATACATGAATGTTAACGTGGTTTAGGAATTGTTGGCAGATATGAGTACAAATGAACTACAATGACTGTGTTTCTGATTCTTTAAATAAAATAAGTATTAAGGCAACTTGACTGAGGTTTCTCTCTCTATTAGACATCAAGGTGAACAAGCGGTGTAGGCAGCTCTGAGCTTTGCAAAGAAAATAGGGAAGACTGGTCTGCAAACCCTGTAGTCATTCCCACATAAATAAAAACCTGTTATGGGTAAGAAATGCCTGACAGGAGTCAGAATCTCTGGTTCTTCTTTTGGCACATCTGGGATTTCTTCAAAATGTTGAGAATTAACAACTTACCTGTGGAGAAGAGGTGTGTACGTCCAGAGGAAGAGAGTGGGTACAGGCCAGGAAGAGGCAACAAGGTGGCAAGGGTAAGGCTGTGGCAGAGAGGCTAGGAGGGGATGTGGAAGCAAAAAACTGGCAAGGAAAAGAGCAGCCTCTTATAGTGTTAATGGGCTTCAGGGGTGTTCTGAGGTCACCTGGTGAGTTGAGCGGGTTTGTAGGCAGAGGAAAACCTCTTTCCTCATGCCCTGTGTAGGCTTGGGCGTGGTGTCAGCAGGGTCCATGTGTCCTCTAGGCAGCGTACAGCCAAGGAACTGCAAGAGAGGGAAGGAGCAGGTTGTACCCTGGGCAACTGAATGCCCCTTAACTCAGGTGAGGGGGGTAAGCCCGTTTTTGGACAAGGCCTGAGATTCCCATTCAGCAGCATAGTGCAGAGCATCTGGAGAGGGAGCATGAGTGGATCTAGATGTGTTTGCCTTGATTTGGCTGAGAGACACCTGTGGAAAAGGCACCCACAGGTGGTGATTCTTTGCACAGTTAGGGAGCACATAGGGCAGGGATGAGTGAGGCACAGCTAACTCACCAGGTCATCTGCATGGGAGGTGACACGAGTCTCTTTTTGCCCCAGCTGGATCCTGAGTCAAAATTCTGAAATGTGGGAACCACTAGAATTTAAATGTGGGCAGGCAACACCTCTCCCTCTGCCTAAGCCTTGCTGGCTGTCTGACAAGCAGCATGGCGCAAAACGCTGCACAGCGGAGCCTGCCAGCTACTTCCAAGCTGGTCTGGCATGCCAGTCCCCTCCACACTTTGCCAGGTCCTGCTCCTCTGGCATTTCTCTGTGCCCTGCTGCCAGCACATACCACACAACTCACACTGCCTTCGTACTGCATGTCACCCTGTGCTTCTGCTCCAGTGCCTGATAGAAATTTAGGCCACGTTTTGAAAGAAAAATAATCATTGTAAAATTGTTACACAGTTTGACTGTTTCTAAATGCTCATGGAGAGCAGAACCACCTGGACAACATCTGCAGGGTTTTCCTGCAGCCAAAAGCTCTTCCTGACATCAGCAGCTCCTTATACATGGTGAACCTGGCAGCTACATGGCTTGGTTAGTTGGTGCCAAACCAAATAAATGAGCTGTACTGGAAGGAAAGCCAAGAGGTGCTACAGTCTGGAGAAGGCCCTGTCCTCACGCCCCAGCCTTTCATGTAGCAAAAATAACTTTCCAAGTGGTCACAGATGTATTTCAAATCACTGGGGCATGGGTGTCTATCCTCCCTTCAGAAAACCACTTGATTTTTCTCAGCCACCAAGCAGCACCACCTGCCCCACAGTGCCACAAAGGGGCCATGAGCCGAAACACCAAAGAGCTTGTACCAAGGTGGTCCCCTTGCAGCACGTGCCTGACAGCTTGTGTGAGTCCCCCACGTTTACAGTACATCTCAGTTGCAGGTGAGCCCTTCTCTACCTGGGTCTCTTCTTTGCTCCCTGTGGAGACCCCAGCAGCCCCAGGGAAGGACAGCCAGAATCCTGCTGACTTGGCCAGGGAGTCACTGAAAGCTGTTTCCAACACAAATGGCTCTTTTGCACCAGCCAAGATGCAATGCAGTGTTTTTGCAAAGGCAACAGGAATAGTCTTGCTCACAGGATTCTGAGCTTTGTGACCTCCTGTGTGACACACACCTGTGTGTGCAGAAAAGCCCATGAGCAAGGAGTGCTGCCAGGGAGTGGGGCTGCACCAGTGCTGCCTGCCCACCCCCCTCAGAAAGGGCACTGGAAAGGAGAGGACTGGCTTCTTAGTTAAGGGCGAGCATCCTTGGGGGAAACACCTGGCATGGGGAAACCTTGGGTTGGTCAATGCCATCGGTGCTGCACTCCAGCAGACGACAGGGGTGAGCCATGGGGGAGCTGCCTTTGGTGGAGGGGTTGCTGTCATGCATGGAATCCTCATGGGGAACACAGGAGTGATGGAGGCACAGCTAAGTAAGGGGGCAGAGGAAAAATGAAGTCATTAAGACAGGAGGGAAGGAAGAAGTGTCTTTAACTTACTGTCAGAGAAGGAAAGCATATTACATTTGTGTTCTGCATCTGCACAAGGGCTTGGTGGAGCTGCTGTCAGTCATGTCAATGTGTGCAACTCTCTGCTGGCCCCAGGAGTGCAGCTGTGGGGTGTGCGTGGCAGGAGTGCAGGGCAATCCCATCGCCAGGAGGGCATGTCCTCTGCCATCCCGCCTGGCCAAGGAGGACCACAATGAGTGCTTAAGGGCCAGGGTCCCCAAGGATGGCACTGGCACAGGACTCTGGAGACAGGGCAGTGTCTGACAGCACATCTCCAGCTGCTGAGTGGACATATGCCGAAGGAAACTCACAGGGACCCCTGGCTTTGCCACTGAATCAGGCTGGGAGTCAAAGTCTGACACAACCCTGGCCCAGGGCTGGTGACCCTGCCCCACATCACTGCTGCCTCCATGAGGCACTTGGCTCTCGTGTGTAATGCTGCACAGCCAAGGGGTCTGGGAGCTACCCCCACACCTTCTCCCCAGCAACAGCAGAAAGGCATTCCCTTTCTCCTCCTCATGGGTGTGTCGAATTTGCCCTACAGCTGCACACTGGAAAATCAGCCTTGAAGACAGGAGGGCAATTTGTTAAGGTTTTTCCCTCTCCCCTCCCCAGATAATTGTCTGGGATCTGTGTTAATGGAAACATAAATTGACTGCCATTCTGCTAAATGACAATCAGGTTTTGTTTGACAGAGCTAGGAAGTATCTTATCCTGAACATTGGCATCAAACAATCTAAATGCAAATTGCAAAGTGTTTGGGGGTAAGGAGGCTGTTTATCTTCTGATGAGGTTATATAATAATGCAGAGGGGGGAGAGAATTGCCTTTCAATTCCTAAAGGCTATCAAAAAGCATGATGGTTAAACCGTGGGGCTAGTGTTTACATTTTTTTTTAATGGAGCAGATTCAGTTATTTGGCATGGATTTTCTTTTAACAAATCACTTTTTAAACAAGATGCATCACAATGGCATTTCAACCGTATTTCAGCAATTCTCAGGCACCCAGGTTAGCGTGGAAAATGACAGAGCAGCCATCATTTTAATCCTGTTATGTCTATTGCTCCCAGCTTGTTCTCCTCTGATGAAACACCCTGCTGTACCTCAAAGAGACAGGAAAACATTTGCTGCACTCGTGGCCTGTTTCTCTTGTTAGATTACCAGGTTTATACACACCAGCACTGCCCAGGTGTCTCCAACGCTCCTACACAGGAACAGTTACAGGACACAGCGGAAAACATGAAATGCAACCACAACCAGCTGCTTCCCGAGACACTACCATGTGCTGAGTTACTTCTCATGCTGGATGCCCCACGCTGGATGTGCAGCAGCTTCTGTGCCAGTTGGTTGTGAAAAAAAAGTCACTGCAAAAGTCAAAACTTTCAGACCTGCTCAGCACAGCACTCCCGCACAACGCTCCGCACTACCAGAGCACCGTGCCACGCGGGCAGCGCGCCAGGCCGGCATCTGCAGCAGTGCCCGTGCTGGAATCTGTGCCCTGTGGTATTTTCCACAGGAAAATAGTTTTCTTTAGTCTTGTCCTGGGAGGGAAGAGGTGTCCATGGCAGCTCGGGGGGCTCAATAACTCGAAGCTTTCAGCAGCTTGCGGAACTGGTCTCCTTGAAGTTTTTCCACTTCTGGTTTGTAATCTAATCTTCTCAGAACTTGATTTAGACTTCTGCATTTCCCCATAAATTAAGAAGCAGGCTTGAGTTTACTCCAAGAGTTTTGCTCATCTGGGAGGCAAAGGAAGGAAAGGATTAATGTGTCATTTTTATTTTCCCATTTAAATATGTCTCATACAGAAAAATGAGCATGAATCTCTACAAGGCAAGAAAAAAGCAGTAGATTTGTGAAAGTGACACAAGTTGTGTGTCTATAAATTGTTGGACCTGTAGACCACTTGGTGTAGACCAGCCAAATAACTCACACAAATCTATGAATAAAAGGACATTTGAATATAAGTGGATACCACTGGAAAGGCCACAATAATCTGGATTTGTAGAAAGGGAAATCAGTGACTAGTGATTGTAGCCCCATTTAGAAGGGGGATTTTGATTTCACCCACTGCCTCTGTGATGGAGACCTTTAGGGACCAGCCAAGGCATCCCTTGAAAGGGACTCACTGACACACAGGAGAAGAACCATGGGCAGTTTCACAAATTTGACCAATTTTAGAACACCTGTTTAACTTACTGCTGTTAGAAAACACAGCAGGTGATTTTTCCAAAGGCTTTGATGATGTGGCTGACAAGCTGCAGCTCTTGGGAGTGGCTGAGATGAGGGTTATTGCTCCAGATGGTGGTTATTGCTCCACCAGTTGAACGCAGGCTGGAACTCTTGGGGTGTCCTGTGCAGGGCCTGGAGTTGGACTCGATGATCCTCATGGGTTCCTTCCAACTCAGCTTATTCTGTGAACATTCTGTGAGCTTATGATGGACTTTGCCTTCACTACTGTGATAAATACATATATATAACACATAAACCACACACATGTATATAGGCATTTACATACAAATCTCTCTGTGCATATCACCACCGCTCCTTTAGTAGCAGAAAAGAGCCAGGTGTTCTTGCTGAGCTGCATGCCATCTTGATTGATGTCATTTAAGCTGGTCCAGGGCTACTTGTGTTTGCAACTAGAGCATGGGGTACATTGGAACAGTTTCAGATGTCACCTGTAAAGCAACACCAGGAAGTTGAGGAAAACCACCCTGAGGTCTGAGCTGTGACTCCCGCGTCTGAAGGGCATGGCCATTCTGGCGGTTTCTGAATTTCCTCTGATGACCTCCCACCAGTCTGGAGATGCAGCAATAGGATCCATTAAAGAAATCATCCAATGCCCAAACTTTCTATTAATGTCAGAGGATTCTGAAACAGGTACTTTAAAATGAAATTGAAGCAAAATATGAAGTCCTCCTTCCTTCAATTCTCCAGGCCTCACAGAAGAGCCCTTGATTAAACAGAGCAGCGCTCATTCAGATTTAAAGGCAATAAAACGCATTATTGAGCATTTCCTATGGAAATATGAAGAGCATATGAAGAGCAGCTGCCATATTGTACCTCCATCCATTTACCCTGACCACAGGACAGTAAATTGCTCTGGAAACTCATACCAAATTAATGCTAGATTTTGCTCAAGACAGTTTGTTAAAAGCACTGCTTTGCTTTGTCTAAATAAAAACTCATCAGGTGAGAGAGGGGAGCACAAGAGAGCCAGGGAGAGTAACTGGGGTGGGGAGGATCAGGTCTGGCAGTGTCTGGTTATTGATATAAAGCAGGGAGCCAGTGAGTGCCCCGAGGCACCTCCCAGCCTCCACATTCCCCATCCTGGGAGTCAGACACAGCTGACCAGGGGAGGGGAGCCAGCAGCTCCAGGGGTTGCCCCAGGGATATGGAAAATCACATAACTGCCTCAATACTGGCTGGTGTCTGAAGCAAAGCCACCTTAGACATGGCTGGATACTCCAGCAGCTGGTGGGGCAGCATCTCCCACCACACCTTGTGCACTGCCAGGTTGCATTGTGCAATTCCTGAGGATCAGCACAAGCAGGAAGGGATGAAGCACTCCACAGCGCTTTGGCCCAGCCCCGGGAGTGCTGGGATGGAGCTGATCTATCAATAATTTGACCCCTTTCCTGTGCCAACTTGGGCAGCAGCAGGGTGCAGGCCAGGTCAGGTCAGTGTTTGAGACCCCTGGACAGTGCAGGGTCAGACACCAAGCTGCTGGCACCCGCCAGCCCAGGCACAGCTGTCACTGCTGCTGAACCACGTGATTCCTGGGGGGCTCAGGCCAAAATTAGGACTGCTAAATGTGGGCACCCAAACCCCCTCTGGTCTTTAGGGTGGGTGTGGGCAAGGGCCACTGCTGGCATGGCTGTAGCTTGAGAAGGAGCTCCCCAGGTCAGCCAATTTTCTCACCAAATACTTCAGGTTCACACAGATGCAGAGAAGCTTTTATCATGCTGCTCTTCTCAGCAGTGAGGAGAGGAAATGGCACTCTGGAACCCTTCTACTGAAGTGTCCTGCTGATTTCAGTGCTGGTGAGGCTGGCAGCAGTGCAGACTGGTCCCACAGCAGTGCAGGCTGGTCTCACAGCCCTGCAGCCTGCAGCTGATGATGCCCAGCACTGCTTCCCCTCTGTTCAGCACAGCCCTAGCAGGATGCAAAGATGCAAACTCACTGGGTGATGGTGGGACAAGGGAGCTGCTGCTCCACCCTTGCAGGGGCAGGGACACAGCTCAGAAAGGAATACCTACCCAGTACCTCATTAGTCATGAACCACTCTTGGTAGATGGTTATAAAGTGATTTATTTTGTCATTAGCCTTATCTTACTTTCTAATGCTTAGTTTCTAAACTATATTCATTTTTGCACTTCCATTAATCTCCTTGGTTTGATAGACTAAATTAACCTTTTTGAGGACAAATTAAATTTCTTTAACTTTTTTGCGGACAAAAAAATTCAGGGGATTTTTTTCCCTCAGTTATATTTTACTGAAATATCAGAATTATACTTGTGTGCATCTCTGTAACCCAAGCACTGGGGATTTTTTTTTTGAGACCTCTGCTAATTTTTGTACTGAAGCCTTCCTACCACATCCCAGATGTTAATAAAATTGGAAATGAGCTGCACCAAGAATGCAAGGGAGACAGAAAAAAACATGATGGGGGACGGTCCCTCATATCAATAAAATCTGCCGCATTTCTCCAGGCAGTGTGTAAAATATAGCGGGCACATAATCCACACGGCAATAAAAGGCTGCCACATGCCTCCCCAGTACCCAGGGAGCTATCATTTTCAATTAGGAACAAAAGCCTCTGGCATGTGACAGCAGCAGCAGCAGAAGAAGAACTGAACACAGTTAAGGCAAAATTTAGTTTCATTACGGCTTGACACCGATTACAGTTTTTTCTTTGTTTCCTCATTGAGTCCCTCTGTCATCGTACGGGAGGTAGCACAGCAGTACAGGCTTTTCTAGTGGCTTGAGCACAGCCAGAAGTGGGTCAATGAGACCCTAAAATGATGTTTTTAAGAGGACTGCAGCTCTGATTTTAGCTTCTTTAAGCCACCACTTTTCCTTGGGCCAAACTGTGACAACATGCATTTGAAAATCCACTCTTGGTGCCTGCTCCTTTCCCTCTGCCGACAGCATCAAGTGCTCATATGATGCAGCAGTAAAGTGAAGGAAGGCACGGTGCCAGGCATGCCCCAGACTTAATAAAATTACCGCAAATCCAATATATTAGTCAGAACATATCTCTTTCATGCCTCACTTAAACCTCCATTGTACCCTAATAAGTATAACTCAGTTTTTTACCTCAGGTTTTCAGAAGCTGATCAGTTACAACATTGTTTTGCATTTATTAAAGTGTTTCTTATTTTTTTAAATTAATATATTCTGCAACCTAGTTCTATATAGTTCAGGTTTTTTTAAAGTGTGTTAAAATTCATATTTTCTCCTTCTCTTTTCCTTTTTCCAGATATTTATAAAGTCTTTTCAACACAGGGAGAGAGATGTGAGCTCAGATCAGCCTCTGCCACTGCTATGCCTGGCCCTGGCTGAGGCCACCCCATGCTTTTGCATGCTTTTCTTGGGTTTAGTCTGGGCTCAGCAGGAGCTGAGGGACACAGGAAGAAATGGATTAGCTGGCAGGGCTGCTCCAGCACCTGGGGGATGCCCAGTGAGGGTGCAGCTCTGGCCCAAGGCCAATGCAGTGGCGACCACAGAACCATGAGTGCCAGCTGTGGGGCCGTGCAGAGGGCATCCCTCTGTCACCAGACCTAGAGCCCCAACAAGGTCTGCAAGTAAGCCCATGGTTATTCTTCATCCACTGGTGAGTCCCGCTGCGTTCTGCTTCTGCACCATTGGCTTTTTCCTTCCTCCTGTTCAGCACATTTCTATCCCCCATCCCCTGTGGTCCCAAAGTTACTGCAACTCCAACCCTTATCAAAGACCATGGGACCTGTGAAGCCTGTACAGACACAAAGCAGACTAGCAGGTCCACCAGAAACAAGGACAGAAGAGCTCCTGGCTGCTAATGTTTTTATCCAGCTCTTGTGAAAATATAAGGGTAGAAAACATTAAATAAGTGCTCTTCTTGCTCTAATCTGCCATTTGGGGAATTATCATATTTTATGCATCCAGTGCAAAGTGCTTTACCTCTGAAGCAATGGATATGTATGCACAGACTCACCCGTGTAAAACTGCCCACAGCCCTGGCTCTTATCACCTACTCAATTTTTGTGCAAGCCTAAAGGGAGCTCCAGCCCCAAGACAGCAATTACCATATTTATTCCATGTCTTACAAAATGACAAAAATTGAGTCTTTGATAGGTGCTCATACTAGGCCCAGAAAGATTATTTTCTAGCACTCCTGGCCACAGGGAAATGTCCTTGTTTCAGAGCTAAACATGAACAGAGATCCCAGGGTCCATGTGGATCACAAAATTATAAAATATCCTGAGTTGGAAGAGACCCATAGGAATCATCAGATCCACCTCCTGGCCCCACATAGGACAGCCCAAGAATGACACCATGTGCTTGAAAGTGTTGTCCAGTTCTTGAACTCTGTCAGGCTTAGTGCTGTAACCACTTCCCTGGGGAGTCTGTTCCAGTGACCAACCATCCTCTGGGTGAAGAACCTTTTTCTAATATCCAACCTAAACCTCCCCTGGCATAAGTTCAGGCCATTCCCTCAGATCCTGTCACTGATCACCAGAGAGAAAAGATCAATGCCTGCCCCTCTGCTTCCCCTTGTGAACATGCTGCAGGAAGCTATGAGGTCTCCCCTCAGTCTCCTCTTCACTAGGCTGAACAAACCGAGTCAGCTCAGGCAGGGAAGAGCAGGGAAGAAGGTTTAAATCCCAAGTTCATCCCCTCTCTCTCCCTACTACAGCTTCTTCCACTTTAAAGTTTTAATCACTGAGGCTTTTTGGTAAGTGCCCCTGGCTGGGCTGTTGCTATGCCACTAAATAAATCCACTGCCATACAGATAGTCTGGAATCTCCAAGCACCAGCAAAGGCTAAAAGTTCTCTCTGATATCAACAGTTCCAGTAGAGCTGTCTACCCATTGCATCAGGGTTCCAGGCTGGGTCAGGAGGGATTGGAGAGCCCCCAGTCCTCAGTGGTCCATCGGGGCTAATCCAGCTGTTGACACCAGTGGCATGCAGATGGCCCAGCCCTAACGCCCACCCAGCGCTCGGAGCTGAGCCAGCTGTGCCACGCTTACCAGCAGGAGCACAAGGCACAGCCTCACACCCTTGGCTGTCAGACAAGCACTGCACGAATTAATGTGTTCAAGTAGAAAGACGGGGGATTGTTATGTATGGGTATAATTCATGCAGTTTGTACTGTATGTAATAAATTATAGATGTTATAAGTTGTATCTGTAAAATGTTTAAAAAAAAAAAGTTACTGTAAAACCAAGATGAAGGAGATCGCTGCTCGAGCTACCTAATTAACATATGACCAGCTCTAGCCCACAGAAACAATAGCCGACAATGCGATCATTACCACGCCCAGCCAAACCCATCACCGACCAGAAACCA
>VXBC01002309.1:1761525-1793101 GCA_013399945.1 Ploceus nigricollis
TGCTTCATTCCTTCAGGGCACACAGCAGAGGAGCTGTGCAGTGGGGAGCACGTGCCCTGGCACACATCCGAGCCGATGTCAAGCTGATGTCTTCTCATTAGTCTTTATAGGAAATAGCATGCTGCATTTGGAGCCAATACGGAGCCAGGAGGTGTTACAGCCACGAGCACAGAAAAATGATACAACAGGGCCTGAAAAGTTTACAAATCCTGCATAGTCAAAAGATAAGTGTAATGAACAAGTTCCCAGTGCGGGCAGGGCCTTCCTGGTTCCCATGGCAGCACTGGGACGCTGCCGGCTATGGCTAAGCACTGGTGTTTGAGATGCTAATGAAGCTGTATTGTCCTCTAAACTACCTGAAGGTAACCTGCCTCCCCCCCACCCACGCTGTCATTCTTAGACTAAAATGCAAATAAGAAACCCTTGGGACCATGGGAGTGTTTTTTGGGGGATAAAGGTACCCCTAAAAAAAGAACTAAGCACAGCAGAGCGGGCTAGACAGATGCCCTGGTGGAGGAAAAGGGGGACACATCTCCTGGTCGACTTTTGCCCCGTCGCCATCACCGCCAGGGCATTGGACTGGAATGGGCTGTGGGAAGCTGGAACAAAGAGACAAAATTTCCTGGTGTTGCCACAAGGAAAGGAGAGGGGACAGTTGTTACTCTGGGCTTCAGTGACAGACTCTGCATGTGTTCTCACCCTTTGGCTACCAGTGTGCTACAAGGAAAGGGGAAGGGACAGCTGCTGCGCTGGACTTCAGCAACAAACTGTGCCACAAGGATCGGAGAGGGAACAGCCACTGCTCTGGACCTCAGCGACAGACTCTGCACGCCTCCTTCCCTTCAGCTACCTGGGAAAGCTACAGCAGCAGGGGTGAGTTCCGTGTCGGGCCCCGTGCCCAGCTAATCTTTTTAATAAGGACCTGAACATTAATAAAAGCATTAGCCCTGTTCATTTCAATAAGAATAACATGGAGAAGGTGCAAGCCAATATTCCTGAGGAAAATAATGAAACCCTGACATTTCATGGAAGAGGCACTCAGAAAGCAAGGGCTAATATATGCCTACAGAGCAAGAGATGAAGAATGAGCATGTGCATGTGTGAAAGAGACCAAACAGAAGCCTGGAAGAGCTCTTCTCAGTGGGAATTGCACAGCACTAAAAGCATGGGGTCATATTGCAGTTTTAAGGACATTGAGAGCCATATTTTCCTCACAGTTGATCCTGGGATAGCACCATCTGCGGGGAAGGATGAAGAAATCCCTCCCTGCCCCCGGGCAAGAGCCTCTGCCTTGCAAAGAACCACGGTGCAGGGGGCCACAGGCTGCCTCATCGCAGCCATGTGCCCCCAGAAAGGTGCCACCAGCACTGCAGAGCTTCCTCCCTCCTGCTGCTTTCCTCTGGGTGCCATGGCGCACAGTCCTGTGCTGCAGATGTGACAGACTGTGCAGCAGTGCCTAAAAAAGTGGTGATTTGATAAATAATGAGCAAACCCTCCCAAGCAGGACTCAGCAAACTCTTATGTTCAAAACTTTTGCAAAAGGATGGCAAATGTTACTTCTTGTCCATGCTGCATTTGCATTACATGAACCAAAAGCTTGCAGTTAATCACCATGAGCCTGCACTGCCTTCCCAGGGAAGAGGCCCATCCCTCCAGGGCAGACTGGACAGCTGCATCAGCCCTGCTGCCAGCAGCTCCCTGGCAGGCTGCAGACACTAAGGCAAGGGGATAAGACCCTTATGCCCTACAAAAGAAATCACAGAGAAGCATGGAAAGAAAAAGCCAGCTGGTGATGGAATGGGAACCAACAGAGAAAGAGACACAGCTTATTTTTCTCTTTGCTAAAAGGATCAGGTTTAATCCCCAAATTCTTTGAAAATTAGCCCCAAAGTAAAAGCATCCTTTGAAAATCAGCCCGTGCCCTGCTACCACCAGCTGAGCAACTGGGGCACTTATCTCAAGGGCAGAGAGGTAGTGACAGCCCTCATTTCTTTCTGAGTGAAGATGGACCAGCTCAATCAGGCTCTGAAGATGTTCCTCCAGCCACCAAGCACAGCTGAGGCTCAGGCATCCTGCAGACCACCTGGCATGAGCAGGATCCCTTGCTGCCTAGCCCAGATCCTGTTCACCCCAGAGCACCATCAGGATGCCCAAGGCATTAACACAAGCCCTGAACAAATCCTCCCCGGCAGTTTGAAGGATAAACTTCACACAGCAGATGAGTGTTGAGACCACACTGCCCCTCTTGTGCCAAAGAACAAAATGTTTCATTGTGTCCAGAGGAGCAGTTTGTGCAGAATGAAATGAAATTACATGTTTTATTTCACTGGGTTTTGTTCAGAAAGGAGAAGAAAAAGCTTTCTCTTCAGTGTTCTGTAGGAGCCAGAACTCAAGTCTTGCCTTTGACAAAAAGAGAAAATACTACTCCTGACACTGAACTTTTGTCTTCCATTGTCTCTAATATTTGCTGCAACAGAACTTTTGTCTTCCATTGCCTCTAATATTTGCTGCAATAGAACTCCTCTTGTCCTACTGTCCCTCCTTAAGAGGATCAGACATCACCCACTCCAACACCAAAAGAAATCACATCAGAAATCCCAGATGGAAGTTCTTTCTTTTAAATAGGGAGTTTCCTGTTGTCTTACCTGGTTATAGCTGCACTTTTAATCTCTCCTTTGATCTACTTCCAAATCCATCCTCAGACACCACAGGAAGCAGTGAGCATCTGCATGGTGCCTCACAGAGCCAAGGTGCCTTCCAGCTCCAGTGTCAACACAGCAGGACAGGGACATCAGCTGTGCACTTTTTACTTTGAAGGGTACTTTTTGGATGTAAACCACGGAGTATATTACCAAAGAGCATTCTTTTGAACTTAGGTAATGCACATTTTCAGCTTTAAGGCTGAGAACCTTCACCAGATTTAGTGAGCAAGCGGCTAAGATGAAAGAGGAAGGATATACTGTTATGTCTAGAATTAAAAGAAAACAAAAATGTGCAACGATAAAATACACTGTTAAACTGGTTTAAATCAAAATAATCTCTTGTGTGTTTGACAACTAAGATGAGACAGAAAAATCTCCGGAGTCTTCCACATCCAAGCATTAGAACATACTGTATCAAACTCCCCACCTTGGGAAGGTCAGGATTTTCCACACCCACCCCAGCCACTCTCCTCTCTGCCCCTGGGTTGCTCATGCTGAAAACCTCATCCCTGCCAGACAGCTTTTACATCCCACGCTGCTGAATCCTTCCTGCTACTCCACTCTCACAGAGTACAAACTGCCTGAGGATTTCCATTCTGGCTGCTTCTGAGGAGTAAAATCCTGACAATCCTTTAATGTTCGCTTCATAAAGCGAGGCTTTCACAGCTTTCTTTTGCTTGGGGGTTTGTTTTTATGCTTAAACATAATTTTTGGCTGGCAGCAGGACACAGATTCAGGAGCTCCATCATCTCTGGGGTGATCACGTAGCACCCCTCACTGGCAGCCTCCATAAAAGAGCCTTTAAAATACAAAGAGAAGAAATAAACCCAAAAATGTACCAAATAGAAGATCCAGTGAAACCCAGACTGACAGCAACCACAATATACCTTTCCCTCCCAATTTCAAAGAAATTACATTTCCAAGACAATTGTAATCTTTTTTAAAAAACAGTCTTTCCTGCAAACAGATCTGGTTTTTCAAAACACAGAAGTCCTGAGTCTCATATTTACTTTTTTTCTGTGAAGCTACATGAAAACATTTTATTTAAAGAATCCTTTTCGTAAGTCATTAACTGGGTTCCAGCTATCAAAGGTGAGCAGATTAAGGATGATACAAAAATACACACCCAGAGGACACTTCAGTTGGTGTGTCTCTTACATTTGCCATAGTTACAAGATTAGGGATAATTTTGTAGTCTTTGTGCAATCTTGACTGAATGCTGGCCAGAGTAAAATTAATTTATTTGAAAACACACACATCTTTAAATTCCTCTGCAGTTTTGGATGGCCTGCTTGCCATTTTTAGTAATTTCAATTTCATTTCATATCAAACAGGAAATACTTTCTTTTTCCTATCCAGTTAAACTCATCGGTGCACCTGCAACCTCCCAGGCTGCACAAGGCAGGGCACAGAAACTTCTGCATGTGGGTTTTGTCTTTCTGTTAAGAGAGCAGGGAATTTATTGTTTCAGGTATTACATTCTGAGATATGACATTTGTATTATTGCACCTTATAAAAATTTTAAAGCTATAAATAATCTTTTAGAACTACATAGGGATTGTATAGGCTTTTTTTTTAAACATCCTATCCAGGCAAATTTCCAAACAAGGCTTTCAGCAACGTGCATATTAGGCTGTAATTCCTTCATTTACCTACTTAAAGTGACAGCAACCTCAACTGTTTGCAGCAATTGTTAATTCACAGCTTGCAATGCACTATCTTTACTTTTTGATTCAGTAAGTTCTGCCAATATACAAACTCCATTATATCATCCCATAAAACTCTTGAGGAACACTCCTGACCTCACAGGCACAGAATGGCACATTCAAAACACACAACTGACATGCAAGCCCTTACTAGGGCAATCTGCTGTGCCACCCACCATAATTACATTTCACTTACCAAGAATATTATCAGCAGTGCCCTTTAGTTTCTGTGATCATATTTTCAATTACTAGATTCATAAACTTAACTATTTTTAGCCCTACCAAAACCAGACCAGTGAGGTTAAGGATGAGCCTGAGCTCTGATTGAGACAGGAGGTTACAAAGGGCTTTCTGGCAAGCACCAGCTCCCAGGGCCAGAGTGCTGCCTTCCCAGAAACAGAAGCTTGGGGTGGAGTTTGTTAAAAGTGTTTTTTCTATTTTTTTTTTAACTTCTGATGACTCCAGAGCCTCCAAGAAGTCACACATAAAACAACTGCCTTCCCAAAGATCACCATCACTCAGCAACCAGAGAAAGCCCTGCCCTGTAGGAAACTACAGGAAATATATTCACAAATTATTTCAGAGTGTGAAGAGTTTTAAACCCAGCCCCTTCCTCTGCCAAACTTGGAGAAACAATTTGAAATGAGCTTTCTCACATTTCAGACAATGAACTTGTCCAGCAGGCTAAGGGATTTTTGAGAAAATATATTCATACTGGAGCAATGGAGCAAAATCTGACATGAACTTAAACTTGGAATTTTTTTTTTCTTTCACAATCTTTTTTTTAGAATTCCTGCAGGATAAAGCTGGAGAAGGCCAGCAAGATGGACTGACAACTCAGGACAAATTACGTATCAGGGAAGCCTCTCCTCTGATGAGGACACAGCCATACACTTCAGGTCCACACCATGGAAACCCAGTATGGTTTTGAAGATACTAAACATGTATGTGAGTTCCTCTCTAAAACCCAAGTGGCTGGGAAATCAAGATGCTACAGCATAAAGCATTGAAATTTTGCATTTAGGGAAACCAAGGTCTCATATAAACCCAACACAAAGTAGTCAGAATTCAGAATGCATTCTCTTCCTTATGTAGATCACTTTCCACAAAAGCTCTTTTGTTTTATTTATCAGTCAAAACAACAGTAGGATTGAGATCCATGGACAAGTTTGGTGAGCAGAGGCCTGTGCTTTTCACCAGCAAAGGATGTTAGCCCAAGTATAGAATTCCTGCAGGACTGTAATTACACATTAAAAACTATGATGTATTTACTTCCATGGCTTATCTTCACTGAATAGGTGGAAATTAAAAAAAAATCTAAATATGCTTAAAAATTTGAGCCCTACCCACTGTGGATCTCATTTTCCAATGCAATATCTTTTAACTTCTTAGTGTATTTTGTGAGAATAAATACAATGAAGATTGAGAAGCAGTCAGAAGATACTCTGACTTGCCTAAGAGATTTTTTCCCTTGAGAAGTTAGCATAGGCAAAAAGAACTTCTGTAACTTTGGAGACAAAATACACATGCCAATCTCAAACCCCACCAGGACAGGCAATGGAATTATTTCTCACATGTAGGTATTCATACTGCATATTTGTACATTTTAAATTATTAGGGGTATATATTGATTTGAACTTGGGGCAAAGCTTGGATGTCATTCATCTGCTGTGAACATAGCCATAAACCAGCACTGGTATTTTGCATTCCTCTGCACAGTGCGTCAGTACTGCCTGCAGTGTTTGTAACCTGGCATGCATTCTTCACCAGAGCCTGCAAGTCAAATGAGTCCTGCCACACCCCATGATGTGATGGGGGTAACAAACATTTGAGGAAAGCCTGTGACAGAGCTCTGTGTGTCCTGTCTGCCTGCACACCTTGTCAGCTGGACTGGCCAAAATGCACTGGGATTGTTGTTTCCCCAGAAGCTCAAAGGACTGACCATCTTCACACCGCCAACACAAGTGGGAATGGAAGTCAGTCTCTGCCTTTCCCCAGACTTACCAATGAAACCGAAGTAGAAGCCGTGAAAAGCAGCTATGCAGACACCAGCACCTTCTCATCATCTTTCTGAATACGCCAGTTATTCTTCTTCTCTCCAAAGGGGTGCCGACTACCAGTCTGCTGCTTCTAAGCCTCAGGTGAAGGAATTAACATCTTCCAGAGAAAGGAGTAGGTCCACATCTCCACTCTGCAAGGACAGAGCTGTAAAATCTGCAGAGAGCTCTGCCCTGCTGCCTCTTCTCAGCAGGAACAATCATCCCCCAGAAGTAAGTGGACTAATGGGGTAGTAAAGATTTCTGACTCCCAGCACAAGGGAATGCAGACAGGCACCCAGACCAAGTGATAAGTACTGAAATAGCCTCTTGAACTGATCAGGACCACACAGCCCAAGGCCCACTCTTAGCTAACCTCTGTCACTTGCTGTGAGTGATCTATATATCCATAGGCACCAGCAGGCATGAGATACATCTCTCTACATACACTTACAAAAAATGTACAGATTTGTATATATGAATAGGAATATATCAAAATCCTTCACACTTGGATATGAAAACCAGAGAAAGGCAAATTTCTGCCAGAAGCCAGAATTTAATTTTTAAATAATTGGTTTGGTGGGCTTCTCATTTATGAAAATTGCACTTATAAACTGTGATACACTGAAGTGCCCAGAGAGATTATTCCTTAATGATTGCAAGTACAGGTACCCCCAGAATAAAGAGATACTTAGAGATCTGTTGCCAAAAGACATTTGTGTAGCTCCATAAATACTCTTTTTCAGAAAGTCTAAAGCTCACACAATGGTCACCCAGAAACCATCCTGACACATCTCACTTGTAGTTCTCAACAAGAAAAATATGCTATTTTCTCACACCTTTCCAGGAAGTCATTTAAAAAGATTTTGGCTCAGAATGAGGTGCAATTGTACTCTCAGGTTTTCAAATTATAAAGACCGATTCCAGCATTTTAATGCCCTAGCACATAATCAACCACATCAGCTCAGAGCTCTCACAGCACATACTTTTGTGTTGCCTTCTGTGCTTACGCCTTTGTTTCTATAGAAAATAAGTTAATATTTTCGGAATATTAGAAGAAAAAAAAATTGTTCATGATAAATGAGCTACAGAATTATGGAACTGCTGATGTTGGAAGGGGCCTCTGGAGCCCACCTACACCAATCCCCCGACAAAATCAGATTTAACTAGACGGGGCTGTTCAGGGCCAGTGACAGCTGCTCAGTGCCACGGTCCTTTCCCCAAAAGCAAAAGCCGTGTGCTTCGAGCGCACCCTAGCGAACATCCTGCTGAAGCTTTTTTTGCCTGCTTTAAAATCCCGCAAGTTTTATATTTAACTATCAGGGCTTTGTTGCCTTGATGCTGGGGTCTGGATTTTAAAAAATACATTTATTAAAAAAAACGTGGAGACATAGATGCCTCAGTACTTCATAAAAATCCAGCTGGGTATTCTACCCATCCATGAATTACACTAAAATACTTTTTGCAGTGATTCACTGAATGTGAATTACAGAAGTCTTCACAAAGGTCTTGAAAAATTACTAATTTTTCTTTTGCGTATTCTTCCTTCTATATAAATATTATGTTGCTGCTGTTACAAGAGGCTTGTGTTTCCATAAGTTAAAATCATAGAATCACAGAATATCTGAAGTTGGAAGGGACCCATAAGGACTGAGCCCAAGTCTCTGCTCCTTGCAGGACTACCTAAAATTAAACCATATGACTAAGAGCATATTCCAGAAGCTTCTTGAACTCTGACAGGCTTGGTGCTGTTACCACTGTCCTGGGGAGCCTGTTCCAACCATGCTCCCAGTAAAAAGTCTTTTTCTAATATTCAGTCTGAACTTCCTCTGAATTTCTGGCACTTGCTCCTGTTAATTTCCATCAGCTGGGGACTGCACAGCTCTGTAGCCTATCCAGATGTCTCTCTAAGGCCTCTCTATCCTAGAGGGAGTCCACAGCTTCCCGAATTTAGTATCATCAGTAAACTTCCTTAATGTACATTCAACTCCTATGTACGGTTCATTTATAAAAACATTAAAGAGCACTGACCCTAAAAGTGAGCCTTGGGGTGACTGACTGCCAGTTTGATGTAATCCCATTTACTGCACCTCTTTGAGCCCAACCTGTCAGCTAGATTTAAGATAAAACTCCTTACTGGCTGTGTCTTGTTACTGACAAAGTAACTTCAAACATATAGTTGTGAATAAATATACAAATAATATACAAAATAATCCTTAAGAAAAGGATTAAAAAAAAAAAAACAAAGCCTTCAGATTTGTACAGGGTGTAAGTAATCTTGCAGCAGCCATTTGCAGAAGGTACCATAACAATAAAAAGACCTTCGTAAGTGGTCCTGAAACCATTACACATGTAGCATAAACCTCTTTGAAGTGTCCAATTGAAAAGCACATGGCTAAAGTAAACCACAAGGAGACATATATGTTTTTATTTACCACCACTATTAATTCTCCACTTCCAGACAATATTGTTAGTTGCTCCTTTACAATTCTTTGAATTACATTTGACTGTCAGGCTGTGACTTGCACTTGTGCTCTTACCTGGTATCTCATCTTTGAGCAAACTTAAAGTAACAGTGGAATCTTCCACGCTTACAGATGATTCTCCACTGCTTAAATGAATACAAGGAAACGAAAAGGAAAACCCACCCACTCTCTTACTTGTGCTACGTTGCTTTTGTGCTACAATTGAACAACCCCCCTCTGACAATCACCTGCTCCAAAGACCTGCACAGGTGCCTGCACCAGTTTTGTTTTGCTGCTGAGTCCTGCAGGGCCAGCATGTGCAAGTGCACAGAAACCCATCTGACCAAGACATGTGGTACCACATGTCCCTATTCATGGCTCCCAGCTGTCAAAGCACAGCACATCCTCTAGCACTAGCCAGGCACAGAGCTATCTAGGTCAAACAGTACTTAACTATTCTCAGTCTTTGTCCTCAGCAAAGTGGCCAGACTATAGACAGCTAAATCTGTCTTTTGATGCAGTTTTGTAACACTCATCAAGAGCTATGCTTGAGCTAACTAACATCAGCAGCTGGGATAGGACACTGGGAGATAACTGAGTGCTGACAACACGCATCATTCAATTATTGCTACATTCTGTTCAAGATCATGTCATAACACTTTCAAATCACTTTAAAAATATCTTTTTCATTTCGCTGTTACTTCCTTTAAGAAAAGCATATATCCAACAAATGCAAACAGCCCAGTCAACAGTACAAAGTCAAACAAAAAAATAGTCTTTCATCAAGCTGCATTTTGGTCAGGAAGGAGCAATCACAGAGCCTGGCCCTGTCCCATTTTCTTCTCTTGAACAAAGTCATATGTTGGCTGAGTGTGTGGGCTAAATGAGTGTCTCCTCTTAACCCTTTCCTCCTATGTAACAGCCTGTTCTGCCTGTAGAGACCATTGAATTAGCAGTTTGACCCTTTCCTGGTCAATGAAGGGTTTATGTCTCATTATCTATTCCTTCTCACTGCTACTGAAGGAAAACAATCTTTTATGTACAGGTTGGGCAGAGAATTGATTGAGAGCAGCCCTGCAGAAGACTTGGGGGTGATGGTACATGGAAACTCAACATGAGCAGGCAATGTGCACTCGCAGTTCAGAAAGCCAACCACGTCCTGGGCTGCATCCCAAGCAGGGCAAGGGAGGGGACTCTGCCCCTCTACTCTGCTCTTGTGAGACCCCACCTGGAGTCCTGCATCCAGCTCTGGATGGAACATGGAACTGCTGGAGCAAGTCCAGAGGAGAGCCACAAAATTGATAAGGGCACTGGAGCACCTACCCTACAAAGACAGGCTGAGAAAGTTGGGGCTATTCAGTCCAGAGAAGAGAAGGTTGTGTGGAACAAACCTTCCGGTATTTAGAGGAGGCCTACAGGGAACCCAGAGAAGGACTCTGTCAGGAACTGTAGAACAATGGGTACAAATTAAAAGAGGGGAAAATTAGGTTAGATATCAGGAAGAAATTCTTTACTGTGAGGGTGGTGAGGACTGGAAGAGGTTGCCCCCAGGGAGGTTGTGGATGTCTCATCCCTGGCAGTGTTCAAAGCCAGGTTGGATGAAACGTTGAGCAGCCTGGTGGAGTAGGAGGTGTTCTTGTCCATGTCAGGGGCTTGGGACTAGATGATCTTTAAGATCTATTCCACCCCTCTAAAATTATATGGCATGCATTGCCGTGTGAGTAAAACAGAAGGTGAGGTTGGTGACTGAACAGCTCCCCAGGGCAGTGGTCATGACACCAAGTCTGTCAGAGTTCAAGGAGTGTCTGGACAATGTTCTTAGTCACAGTTTGGATTTTATGGTAGTCCTGCAAGGAGCAGAGAGCTGAAGTCAATGAACCTTAAGGGTCTCTTCCAACTCCTTATGGTCTTCTTCCAACTTGAGATATTCCATGACTATATGGTAAGAATAGTGGTATATGATAAGTGGATCACAAGTCACACTTCCCTTCTGGTACAGTTCACACAAATCAACTATTTTTTCCAATCAATAAATGACTTAAGATATTTAAAACAGATGTAAAACCTTTATATTTTTCAGTTAAATGTGAAATCCTACTCCTTTTTAATAACATGAGAGACAGGAATCAGAACAAGAGTAACACTTAAGCAAAAACCAATCTATTTTATTTCTGTCAAGTTAGTATTTAATTTTTAAACAGTCAAACAACACAACTCCAGAGAATTGTACCTCTTATAGTTTCCCATTAGTTATCATGACTACTGAAAACATACAAAGCACTTAGAACTTGTTTTAACCAACCTGGAGTTTTTGTAAATCTTCAACTGTAACTAAATACCACACTCAAAAACATCAAATATAGGTACTTTCCATACTGAGTTAGTAATATCAGATGAACTATTCTGCAACAGTACAGCATTGCAAAAATATCTCAGTAAACTTTGAGTAAAAAGACCATATCTGAAATTTAGAAGACTGCTTATACATAAAAGCCTATAAGCAAAAATCTATCAGCAAAATCAGTAAATGGTTCAAATATGTCAATAGTTGTATTAAATAACACTTAGTGGACTAATAAACAATACCACTTGAAAAGAACTCTTTAGGAAGCTTGTAGTGGATATATTCATGGAATACTTTTGTACTACACTGTTCATAGTCTGAATGGAACTATTTATGGCAGGGACACCTTCTTTGGCACAATGCATTTAAAATTAAAGCAAGCTGACCACACTTATGTAAGGCAAACACATATCAAGGCAGAGTGTACCACCACACTGTGTGTGTACAGATCATGCTTAAAAATTATTCTTTTGCAGAATGCAGCAACAAGAGATATTAGCCAAACGTTTTAGTAAGAAACTGGAACTCCTATACCTTCAAGAGCACACCATGAATCACTGCTTCCTCATGAGAAATTAGCAATATTGTGTCTTCTGTCATCAGTACTACATAAAGCTGGAACTGAAAAACCACAGCAAGGTTTTTCAACTTAGCATACTCTGAAGAAATAAAACTAAACCAGAGGAGTTACTCGTAGTAGTGCAGATAATGACTTCTGTTACCAAGAATTCCACTTTCATATGCAAATCCAGAAAGAAAGGAATCTAAGAAATGGAACTTGGTAACAGTAGTTGAAATGCAACAAATTTTGGCCAAATTAGGCTTCTAGCATACACCCCAAAAATGTCAAAGCTTGATGATATCTGTGGAAATATGTGCACCAACGTAGCTTCTAAAGTTCTTCAGAATATAGCAGTTATAAATAAATTCAGAACCAAGAAATCTGTTTTCAACTGCGGGAAGTTATTAATTAACAAGATGTTATCTGCAGTAAATTTGTAAATTATCAGGAAAGAAAATTAGTAAGTTAATTGACTTCTGGTTTTGGAGGAGAAAAACATTTAAGTACATTTAATTTAATATATGAGTATTTAATTCAACATTTTTAATACAAATCAGGCGTGTTATTCTGGACACTGCTTTTAAAAGTATTTCTGAATTTTCACAACTTATTCAAGTTTTTCTTTTGAGAGTGGTGAAAGAAAGAAGTGTGTGGGTGGGAAGAAAGTGAAATCTTTATTGGGTCACATTCTGCACTTTGTGTTTTTACAGCCAATTTTATCACTCTCTTCTCTCAAAAACCTGTACTAGGAAGATACATCTAATATGGGCCAACAGCAGTTAGACCGCTTCATAAAACTACTAACATACCCTACCATTCAAAACCTGAGTGCTGCAATCAAATACTATTCCTGAAATTCCCTGGGTGAATTTCTCTCTCTAACTCCTCCTTCTCACTCTCCCTCTCGCTCTGCTCTCCAGCATTCATAGTTCCTCCATCTCTGATATGAAAGCATTGGACTTCAAGTTGAAAATCTTGGTTCTTTCATGGAAAAAAGAAAAGAAAGATAAAACAATGCTCATAGAACATACAGCAATTACTCTAAAAGTAAATCCAAGCATGAGGGTATTTTATACACTTCTGTCTTCTTATCACAGAATAGGAGCATCTGTCTTTTCTAAAAGATTACTGAAATTTGAGTTATGAAAGTGAATGTGAAGAATTTTCTCATTGCTCTCCGACGACTGGCATCAGCACTTACTTTTCGCAGTCTTTGGGTCTTCAAACTAACACCAGGGGTAGAAACAGGCACTTGTGACTGAATTGATTCAGTGACAGCTTTCTTCTCAATAAACTGAGCTATTTCACCTTCTAGAAGTTTTTTCTTTTGCCCTAATTTCAGCTCCTCTTCTTGATGCATTAGCATAAGATGTTCAAATTTAGTCAGTACCTATTTAAGGAAAGCACAAAAAATAACATTTCCAACTGGCAACACAAGGTGGTGATATCACAATATAAAAACCCTCTGCAAAATAACACTAAAACCCATGTCAGCTTGTGTTAATAGTCACTAGAAATTGCAGTTATTTCCCCAAACTCTTAAGATTAAAAAGCAGCAACACAGAAAAATAATAACATTTATCAGACTGTTCTCATGATCCAGGCTACTACACTCGAAGTACAGATGGAAAACATGGAAGGCACTAAGTGAACACTGGATTCCCTACTACATTTTACTGTATCTTTATTGTATCAAAATAAGGAGGCCTTTAGAGATGAACCAATTATCAACAGACAGATTAAATCAAGATGACTCAAGGAGAATACAGAGGGGAAGTGTATAATGATCAGATTTAAATATTAGTAAGTACACAGAGTTAGTCTGGTTGGGGAGTTACTGGTGGGCTGCAAGAAGCTACCTACTTTTCAGCTCTTTGATTGGGTTTTTTTGACATATTAATGCATTTTAGTTTCCAAATGTATTTTAACCAGTTTAAACCTACTGTGAAGTTGTATGTGAGAACAAAAGGGGTACTTCATCCTTCCTCACCTCCCATTTCCCCACACACAAATTCTCCTAGAATCCTGCTTTTGCAAAGAAGAAACTAACTAAGACTATATATGTTACAGTACACCTGCTGTACATAGCAGACCTGACAAATTTTATAGGTGCACCTGCAAGTCTCCTCTAAATGAAGGATGTGAAAGAAATCTGAAGCTCAACAGAAATTCCTGCTTTTCTTTAGTTTCCAGATACAAATACAGCAGTAAGAGTACATGACAAATGTTCTTTAGGAGTGATTGCATGATCACTTTCCCACATCAGGAACTTGGAAAACTAATATCCATAATTCTGCAATATGCAGAGTTAACAAACCACTTGGTATAAATCATACAACGAAAATATCAAAGGGTTAGCACAGATACTGTGTAAGACCTTGCTGAACCTGCTTTGAACACGGCTAAGCATTCTTCCAATTGGACAGCCTCATACTGAGAAGGACTAAATTTGATTTTTTTTTCTCTACAAGTAACATGGGGTCCTAACAGATTCAGAAAACAAATATTAAACTGCCTCCTTATTTAAAACATGCACCCAAACACCTCAAAAAACCTGTTACAGCTTTGCTGGGGGACTGACATACAGAAAATAACATTCATAAAAATATACAGGTTTCCAATTTCAATTTTTGAATATAAACACAAAATACGCATGACCATGATAAGAGTCTGGCAGAAAGTAGATGAGAAGATCCTATCTTCCTAGTCCAGCTCGACAGGACTAAATCTTCAAAAACAGAGCCAAGATATATTCCATATTTTCAAATAGTCTTAAGGCAGCTGGGAATAGATGAGATTTTGAAACCAGAACTGAAACAAACCAACAGAATACCAGACATACACACTTTCAAACCTCTCAGCATGAGGACTAAGCTTAGATTTAATAACTGAATCTGGAAGTCAGGCAAACCCACATAGCCCACTCTGAAAAGCCTCAGGAAAGACTTTTTCCTAAAATCTTGGTTTTTACAAAGCAATCTATGCACATAAAGCACCCACTGCGTTGTTATGGCATACCAATGTTTCTCAGCACACTGCTAGAGAATACAAAGATCCACAACCATTATATTCATCACTCTCTTACTTCACCACATCAACTCCTACTCTACAGATGCTTACCAGCCACCCACCAAAGCCTTTAGACCATAAGCTCCTGCCTTCCCAAAACAAGATCCATGTATACAATCACAGAATCATGTACACTGGGAAAGACCTTTAAGATCATCAAGTCCAAGCATGAATCCAGCACTGCTAAGTCCACCACTAAACCATGTCCCTAAGTGCCACATCTACACGTATTTTAAATACCTCCAGGCATGGTGACTCACCACTTTCTGGGCAACCTGTTCTCCAATGCTTAACAACCCTTTCAGTGAAGATGTTTTTCCTAATATCCTCTACATCTCCCATGACACAACTTTAAGTCCATTTCCTCTCATGTTGTCACTTAGCACTTGGGAGAAAAGACAAACCCCAAACTCACTATACTCCTTTCAGGTAGCTGTAGAGAGCAATAAAGTCTCTCTCCCCTGAGCCTTCTTTACTTCAGGCTAAACAACCCCAGCTCCCTCAGCTGCTCCTCATAAGACATTCTTTTGTTTGCTGGTGTCTAATCAATCTGCTAATCCAATCAACCTGTGTAATCAAACTGCTTTTGATTTAAAGCATTACTGTCCTCAAAATATTAGGAAATTATAAATATCAACCAGTGATTTTGTTAAGAACTTAGCTGTTCCAAATCTCAGAAAACAAACTCAAGACAGACAGGCATGCTTGCCTGTTGCTCTGCCTCTTCCAACATTGCTGCTTTCTCCTTCACTCTCTGCACAAATCGTTGCTTAATCTCCTCTTCTTTTCTTTCCACTTGAAGGCAGAACTCGAGCCTCTTTGCCTCAATGACTTCCTGTAGACTGAAGTTCAAAAATGTAAGCAACTCTCCAGCATGCTGCTTTATTCAATGTGGAAAACCAACAATCTAGAAAATTATTTAAACAATTAACACTCATCTGAAATATTAATTTCTACAGCTTCCCACATAAAAATTCAAGAAGAAACCTAAACAGAAGCAAGCATCTTATCTTTCTATTTTTTTTATTTACACAAACAACCCTGAGTAAAATTACTTATGCTAATGGCTCCTGGGCAATTTACATTTCAAAGTAATTACAACACTTTAGGCATCTCACGTTCTAAAGACTTGATTTATACCTTTCTGACTCCAACATGCATAAGCTTCTTCTTTAAGTTGCTTACTACTAAGACACTGAAATTGCCAGAAAAATCTCCCAAAATTTCCACATTGTGAAACCTCAGTGTTCAAGTAGAACTATACGAAAACAATTATTCTGGAGCACTAATGTAACAAAAACCTGATTGCTCCTATATGAAAATGGAAGAAAATAACAGGATCTTCAAAACATATAGCACTCTTTTTAATGTCAAAATTTAAATATGGCAGAATCATATTAATATAGAATGAATTCAATTTCCTAAATAGTTCAACATCCAAAACACAGGGTCACTTTCCAACGTGCAACAGCCAAAACCTCAAGACTGCTTGTTTTTTTCCTGAACCCTCTCTTCCAGAAGTAAATAAACTGCATATATACTATACTTATATTTGAAACTATATAGGAGGAGTAAATTAGTTCAGATCATCGAGCAAATCTCTGGCAAAAAAAACAAGTCAGCAAGTAAATCAAACATTTCTTTACTTTTAAATCTATGCCTCACTTCTCTTTTCAGTACACAAGATAATTTTTTTCCCTCCAAACAACAGGTACTTGAAATTGAGATACTTCTTCCATGTCAAAGTATATCATGGCAAATTAAAACATACTAGTAATTTATTCATATGAATAAACTACTAGAGGTTTGACATTTTCAGAGTCTATACTACCACTGCCACGCAGTGCTGGTGGGAAATGTTGTGCTTTTCAAGAAATACAAATGGAGCATGTACACAGACGTACCTCATATCAAACTTCCTTTGAAAAGCAAAGCTGCTTAATGACACAAGTTCTTCCATCAAAACATTTACCATAAACTTCTCTAAGTCACATCATTCCAGAGAGCACAACTGGAGGACCACAGCTGTTTTAATGGTTACTGGAAACTCAAAAGCATTGTCTTCTGCAACATTTGGCTTAAGAACAGATAAAACCGTGGATAATATTCTAGCCTTTTTTCTGAGGCTGTTCTTTACACTTTTCATCTCTTCTAACACTTGCTGAGTGCTGACTGGTCAGCCTTTCCCAGCTAACATGAGTTACTGTCCTTTGCCAGGTGACTCATGCCTTCCACTCTCATGTAAAATAAATAGGTATGTATATTAAGTATTTCATTTTGCTTTATATTTTTAATATACATACACACTTACGTTTCTGTCCTATCTTTTACTGTTTCTATTGAAACCATTTATAAATGGAAAAACTTACCAAAAAAACCTAAAGAGTTAATTAGTTACAGCAACACTAAGCCTAAACAGCTCACTTCTATCTTTAAATTTATGGTGACTGTGCAGTTTCTCAAGCCTAAAGTTTCTTATTTGTATTCAAAATATCATCTAAAGAAAGAAGAAACATCTTGAAATTGCACATGCAGACAATGTTCTTAAGATATCAAGGTCAGAGCACTCCTCCTATTCTATCTTATTCGAGCACTACATGGCAACAAAATAAATTCAGAACAATTACTCTCTTGTGCTTGGGCTTGTTTTGGGGGCTTTTAATCAGCTGTGAAATAACTTAGGTCACCCTGAAATTCTAAATCCCTAAATCCACAAGAAACAGGGGCATGGTTTTCACACAGATGTATTAATTCACACTATCTCTAAGTTTAGACAATAATGCTACAGCACAGTTTTTCAACTGCTAGCAATCTCACACTATACACGCTTCTGCACACAGTGTCAGTTCTGATAGATAAAATGCTGCCTCTGGGAACGATAAAGCTGCTAGAGCAAATGCTAGACTAAGTTAACATGCTACAATCACACCTTCATTTCTTTATGTGGACATCTTTAGACCCAGACTAGGTTACCTTATCAGGTAAAAGCAATTTTGTGTTGAAATTAGTAAAATATTAACTTTGAAGACACTCAACTCAGTAAATAATCATATTACACATAAAAAGAAGAGGATAAATAAAAGCATATTTTTTAAATTTACTTTGCAGGTGGTTGTGGATGCCAGTACATGTTCCAGTGGAAGTGTGGAAGTGTTCAAGGCCAGGCTGGATGGGGCTTTGAAATACCTGGTCTGGTGGAAGATGTTCCAGTCCATGGCAGGTGGGTTGGAACTAGATGGTCTTTGAGGTCTCTTTCAATCCCAACCATTCTATGACTCCATTAAATACCCCCTCTCCCTGGACTGAACTGTTCTGGGAATCACCAAGACAGAACTAAACCAAAATTTCCTTTTCTGCATGTGGCGTCCCAGCAACACAATAACCCAAACACTCTTAAGTGTTAAGAGATTTGGGGAGGAAGGAAAAACAGTTCACGACATCTTAAGCCAATCCTTCCAACATTACGTCATCCACTCCTCATAGTAAAATTTTTTTTTGGTATATCTGAAGATTGGTTTCGCTGCTTTTCTTTTAGCACATTATGAAAATCAAATTCACAGGTACTCTCATTCTTCTGGCTTAGACATCCAGAATATAATACTCTGTACAAAGACACAAAATTTAAATGTTATAACTAATTATTTAAATAATGTATTCTTACTGAGGTTTTGTAGTAAGGGATTGTGAAGAAAGTCTAAACTAATCATACATACCAGCACTACCTGCCTTTCTACAGAACCATATCTGTGACAGTTTTTTCTGTCTGCATGAGACTGAAAGCATGGAAGCCTAAAATTGCAAATCAGACACATTAAGTTCATAAATAAAGACTCTGAAGTGAATTTAACTCTCAGTGGAACACAGTGTGCACTCTGAACAACACAGGTATTTAAAGTTCATTCAATTACACTTTTTTAAAAGCTTTCAAATTTGAAAGTTACAAGTGTAACTTTTTGCAGAACATTTGACTATTAATTAAGGTATATCAGAAAAACTAAAGAAAAAAAAATTAACTGGTGGCAGGTATTTCTAGCACTGTGCTTCAACTCAGTCAACTAGCTCAGTTGATATTGAGCAATAACAAGGATGTGGTAGACCTAAAGAATTATGAATTTTTCAGTAGGGGCAAGAAAACCAGGTATTTTGGGTGTGGTCCAATCTCATTCTAAAATGGTTAAGAGATTTAGCTCAAATGCAGACATCTGCAGCTGGTCAGATGAACTCCATTGCCAAGGACTTCTTAAGGAAAAGGTCTAACAGCCTTTCAAATGTTAGGTTTCTTTTCTTAGACATGACAAGAGTCGCGTCAGCCTTCCTCTACATATAAACTTCCTCATGTCACTGAATCCTTCCTGGTTTTCTGTCATCATCTTCAAAACAGACTGAAAAATAGACAAGTTCAAGAACTGCAAGGTCTGAATATCCCAGTTTTGGGGAAGAAAAAAGTAAGGAATGATTCCCCACATACTGAGAAACCAAGATGTTTATGCTACAACAATGTTTAATTGCAATTATAATGGAGAACAAACTGTAATTACGATGACAGAAAAACAACTTACCCAGAGAATTATTAACATCAGCAAATCTAAACATGCAAGCATAGGGGCTGAATATCAATCCTCAGCTTTTTTCAACAGACCCTGGTCTATCAGTTTTCTTCTTTCAAAGCAAATATGTGCCCATAGGCAACAACTTAAATTGAAAAACGGACTTAACAAAATGTCCAACTTCAAAACACTAGCAATCCTCTCCTCCCTTGCAAACACCTAGGCTAACTAGGTGTGTGTGTGTATATTTAGAAGTTTGTTTTCCTGGAAGCACTCTTCAGGTCTAGATTTCTGTTTTCAACTATTCCAAATCTTACCATTCAAAACATCTCAGCAATCATCTCTTGCTGAGAATAACCTGAAACTAGGAATTCGTGTTCCTAATGAACATAATTGGACCATCAAAAAGGCAGGACCAGACCATCTGCACACACATACAAAAGCTTATATTTACTTTTCAACAACAAAGAAATGCAAATGTCAATTTCAAGTAGCAAAAAATTATAAAATTATAAAAAATTCACTTCTGAATTTTATATCCAACAGATACTGCACAAAATGCATAAATCACACTCTAAATACTCTGCCATCCATTGACTTCATTACTTCATTCTTAAAATGCAATTTCAAACTAACAAATTAAAAAGTTATTATGAAATAGCTTCACCAAAAATACAGGAATAGGTGTTTTTAAAAGAGTGCACAAGACAGTCACTTCAGACTACCTTTATTTTCCCTTCTCAGCCCCAGTAATAAAGATGCAAATATATTTTTCTGTTGTATGCTGAAACCGTCTCTTTCCACATCTCCCATAAAAAAAGTAAAACCTGCCAACATGGTTTTACACACATGTAAAAGTGTAAGTGTTTTACACACATGGAAGAGTGAAAGGCTTTACAGATGTCTGCCCACAACCTATCTCACAAGGTAGCTGGACATCCAAGAATTACTGTTTTTGCCTTGCAGTGGCATACAATTTTGGATGAATAAACTACTGTCCTACTCCCAAATCGGAAAGGGCAGTACAGGAACTTCACAGGCAGCTTCTTCCCAATATGCCAAAAGGCAGGGCACATTTGCTACTCAAGCGTCAGTGTTCAAACACTACAAAGAACCAATTACTCAAGTCTAGCAAAGGTTTTCTAAATTTACGTTATTATCAAATTTAATATGTAGACAGCTACATCACAGGCACAAAATATGAATTCTCAACATACATTTTGATCATTATTTGTACAACTAGCATGAAATTTTAATCTTCAGGCATATACTGCTATGCAATATTAATTATACTCTAAAACTACAGCTCTTAGAATCCACATGTATATATTATAAACATCTTTAAGGACAAAGAGGATGACAATTTAATAACACATTTCTGCCTAAAACAACTGGATAGTCCCTATTCTAGAAGTTATTTAAATATACAAGCAAACTGGGAAGCACTGAACTTCCTCTACATAAAAAGACATTTTCTATCACATTGCTGAGGATGACACTTTTTATTGTTTCCTCAGTAACTTGATAAAACATCTTATGGGCAAGGCTGCATTAGTCTGCTAATTACACTGTATACACAACCTCTAAATTCTCTTCCTTTGTTATAGTATCATAAAAGGTCTCTCTCAAAACACCAAACACCTCCTCTCTCAGACCTCAGCATCATTCACTATGCCACGTTACTGAGGGACAGCCACATCTATCCTAGTCTTACTTTTTTCTTCCTGTTGCAGTAAATCTGGGAAAAAGTTCATTTTTCCAGATTCTTATGGGATATCTATTCTCATCCTTCCAAAACAATGACATTTTCAATAAAACTGATTTACCAAAACTACTTACTAAGTGTACTTTCTTGCCAAAACTCTCTCAATAAAACTGACATCTAGTGGGCCATACCCAAAATCCACACACCAGAGAGAACTCAGCTCTTCTGTATATCCAAGAAGCAGACAACTTCTAAATGAGCTCTGAACTGTAAAATACTGGGACATTCTGATGTGAACCTGCCACTTCAGGCTGTTTACAAAACACAAACTGTGTAGGGGTTTTACAAAGATAATTCATTTGTTTGTAGAAGAAAACACTTCTATGGATGATGGTTTTTATAATTTAACTCTTATCCTGAGATGGCTGTACACCATGAAATGGAGCTTCAGAAAAGCTGAAGGTAGTGGAGTCAATATTGACATCAACAAATCTCTAAAAAAAACTCTTCCCTAGCCAAGCATAACAAGACATCATCTATTAACGCACGTACTTAAACGTAAACCAAATGAAAATTCTGTGGTTAATTTCAGTTGGTTTTAAACCTCTTTCACCTTTGGTTCTCTTTTTATGAAAAGGATGTATTACATTCTTGTTAAGTGAAGAAAAATGTCAAGAGACCACTGATTCAAGGTCAGCTCAACATCATCTAAATGAACTAATCTGCAAATGTGCCTCGGTTCAAACAATGAGAAACTGTTTTTAATGCAAAGTCTTATTCCGTTTTTATGCATGGTTTAAGTCAGCATTTCCCACCACGACTATGCAGTAACGGTGCTTCGCTAAACCATGAAGGCTTGAACAATTCACAAAGCATCAGCCCTTCCCCAGCAGCATTCTGACCACTTAAAAGTACAGTCCCATGCATTAAAAAAAAACCAAAGGAAGCTGGAAGAGGGAGATGAGAGAACTGGAAATAAATGATTAAACAAAATAGATATAAAATTTTAAATGCTTCCTGTAGAAAGCAGCTTCACTACATGAAACAACGGAGTGTCTATAACCTTCCACTTAACTTTCCTTTGGAATCCTCTTTTAACTCCCTACAGTCCAGCAAGAGATTTCTTAACCTGCAAATGCTAAGACATCTGTTATTATGGCAGATAATGTGGGAAGTCAACAGTGTAACCACTTATTTTGTAAAAGTTTTTGCTTCAGTTCCTTCTGAACCTGGAGTCCAACCAAACTATTATTTATAATCAGACATTCTTAAGAAAGAAAGTAAAACATAATACTAATATATAATGAAAATAATTTAAAAGTTCATAAAGCACAAGTATCTAAAGAAAACAGACATGCTTCCTGAGAAAAATTAAAATTCTCAGGTGTATTATAGAAGAGAAAGATTTCAGAAATACAACTAGCTTTCATGTTTTTAAAAAGAATGTTCATTTAAACCCATACACTTCTCCATGAAGATAACTGAATGAACAGCTACATCCTTCAATTAAAAAAAATACTCTTTCCTTAGAAAACTTATTTTATGTATGAATGCTGCTCTGCACTGGGATGATGTGAAGTGAATGGATGCTGAAAGCAAGCGCTGCACACCAAGTCCTTTACCTGACCGGTTTGTTCTCAGGGCCAATGTCTCTGCAACCCAACTTTTCCAGCCTGCAGCGTCTGTACGACTCATAATATGCACGAGTCTTCTCCTTTAAGTCTTCCATATTTGTGCAAAGCATCCTGCGAAGCTTTATAGTGTCACAGTGGTTCTCATTTTCCACTAATCAGTAAAAAGAAGATTTTATTATTATGCAGAAGTAGCAAAATAGTCAAAATACATTTTAAACATCATCACTTACTTTGTTCACTAAATATACTTCTAGGAAAAGGTATTTTGTTGTTTATTATACCTCTTATACTTCCTTATCATTTCTAATATACACACTGAAGTACTGAAGACCTGTAAGTACTTGTGAACATATTTCAACTGTCCTGATTTCCTGTTTGAGCTGAACACCACCACATTTCTCTCTTTTTTAACCCTCTTTACTGACAATCACAAATGTTTGAAATTCGGTAGTGCTAGAGGTACTGCCACTATCCTAACCTGCCAAAATATGACACAGACCATCTCATACCTTGATCCCAAGAATGCATCAATGTGGATGAAACTACAAGTTAGTGCATGCCTCAAGTATTAATTGCTAAATTCCTTCTAAATTCCTTATGTTGTTGATCCAAAATACAATCAGCCTGGCATCAGTGAAACAGCCCCTATTATTATTGGTGAATTTTATACTTCAACAACAGCAAAAATCTCATAAAAATACTTTTAAGAATTCTTTTACCTTTTACAATGCCCCAAGGGTATTGACGAGCTCTCACCATTTTGTTTCCAATTCTCACCTTCTCCATACTTCCTACCACGGCAAATGGCAAATAAGCCTGTAGGAGTTGTACCAATTAAGTCTTATCTGTCAGCACTCTTATGTAAAAACATAAAAACACTTCAGAAATAAATTAGGGAGGAAAACACCATTTCAAAAAAAGCCAACAGGCAGTTTAAAACCAGAAACCACCCCTAGGAGATCAGCAGCTAGGCAGTATCTACTGATAAAAAAACTCACATTACAATAGAAGCAGAAGGAGCAGCTGATAGATTCAGATGGGTGTGTTGACAATTCAGGGGAACCTCAACAGGCTGGAGAAATGGGCCAACAGGCACCTCATGAAGTAGAAATGAGAGCAATGCTATATCCTCCATGTCAGGAGGAATAAGCCCATGCCCCAGCACATGCTGGGGGCCAACTGTCTGGAAAGGCACTTTGCAGAATAAGACATGGGGGCTACGACTTGGTGAACAGCAGGTTGTTCCGGATTCAACAGGTCTGTCCCAACGGCAAAGGCAGCCAACTACATCCTGAACTGCACTAGGAAATGTCAGCTCCAAACAGAAAACTGCTCTAGAACATATGACTCACATTCAATCAGAGCTCATCTCCCAGTAACACTCAGGCGTGACAATCACACGTTGGAACCTGTGCTGTGGTTACTGCTGTGGGCTTGGCACAAAGAAAGGCTGGGCACTGACTGCCTGCGTGCTGACCCACAACAATTGACCAAGTAAAGAAACACCATTACCTGGAAAACAAATCACTAGCAGAGCATGGAAGTGGTAAGTAACAAACCACATTTCCTCACAGCAAAAGGACCTGCTACTGAAGGACAGCTGCACATTCTCACTCCCTGGCCAGGTAACACGGGTCGGAAATGCATAGCCATGGGCTCCGGCATCCTGGCTCCTGTTCCCTACTTTCAAACCCCCATACACACAAACATGGTCACGTGCACCTACAAACACATGCAGGAGAGCAGCAAATAGAGTGCTCAAGGCAAAGCCATCTAGCTTCACAGCCTTAGCTGAGAGCTGGCAGCTACCCCTGGGACAGTGGGAAAGGACAACAGAAGATAAGCCAGAGTTACATCTGACTCCTTCATCCCCAGAGAAAAATCTGTCCTAATTTCAAAAGAAAGTACTAAATAAAAGAAAAAAAGCAGGTGTAAGACTTGCTATTGTAGAAAGCTGTAGATACGAGGCACCTAAATATCTTCGCTACCAGATGTAAAATTGTATCTGTTGAGGAAAAGAGAAAAGTCAATCTCTCCATCTATAATAGTAATTTTTTATTAATTAACCAACTATTAGAAAAACCATTTATGCATGAGAACCTCTTTTCTGTTACAGGTATCAACAGCAGAGGGGCAGGAAGATTTGCGAGTAGGGAAAAAAAACCCCAACACATAAGAGCTTTTTAAAGAGAAGAATAAACAAACTCGTGATAAACTTACAAGCTTGAAGACAATGGTGAAAGCAATGACATTAATCAGCATTAGAGAATGATGCTTTAGTACTGAAATACCAATATTTTTGTCATTTACTTACATTTGTGATGGCATTAATCTCAGAAACAGTTTCATCATCAGTAGGAAACTGGTATATCCGGATGCCATTGCTAACTAATTCACTCATTATGTTCCTCTTGAACTCTTGTAGCTCAGTTTTAGAAATGCTGTCGGCTTTGCCTATAACTGGTATAATGTTCACCTACGAATGACATAAATTATATGAAATGTGTGAGACTTCAATTTTGAGGTGGCAACTTTTGTAAATAGAATGGTTTTTTAATTCGCTGTTTAAAACTTCCTCCGTAGTCCAAACCTTTCCATCAATTGATATCAAATTTTTACAAACAATGAAAAATATTCTCATGGGCATCATTTAACTAACTAGCAACCAATTATTTAATATACTTCCTTAAAAGCAATTGATTCTAAGAACAAGGAAGGAGGTCTCATAGAGCGAAGTACTCAAACGCAAGCAATGCCTACTTATTAACTAAATGCCATTAAGTATTTATATCTCTGTTAAAAAAATAGATTGTTTAGTTTATAGCAGCAGGGGACACGGCTCAGGTGTTAAATGAAAGCTGGCAATCTAAATACAGAAAGAAAAGGAAGCTGGCTACCAAACCCTGCCTACCCCCGAGCCTCTTCCTTGGGTTCCTTTCAGCTACATCTTCTTCACCTCACCACAGCAGCACAGTTTCTCCAGTATCTGACATGAGCACAGGAATAACAAAGGCTAAAGCTTCTTGCTTACCAGTCTTTACACTAATTATTCAGAACACAAAATTCAGTTCTATTAAACTGCCCTATTTCCTAAAATAGTGATGGCAGTAACTTGGAAGCAATAGATGCCAATTTTTTCTTACAAATACTATCGCCACTCCCAATATATACATTTTTCAGAACTAAATGGAAATAATGAATATCCAAATATTTTGAAAGAACAACATAAATCTTCCAGATTTCAGAAGATGAAGTGTTTTACAGAGTTCCGTGATCACAGATGCAAAAAGGAAGGAGAGGAAAAGAAAAAAACAAAACAACATACACACTTTCTGTTCTTCTGAATATTCTGCGTGAATGGAAATGCCTAAATGTCAAGAACAGATTCAAAATGGATATTTTTCAAATAAGACTTACGTCTTAAGCAAACTGTCCCAAAGAAAAAGAAGCAAGCCAGCTCTGAAGTATGACTTCCAAGATTATCTGATGATAGTCCTTAATAGTGTAGCATACATGATCTAAGTGTATATGGGGTAAAATATCTAAAATCAAATAAAATTATGGAATATATTTTTCTAATAACTGAACTCATTTAGACTTGTATAAACAATCTGTTACACTAGGAGTAGTTCACACCTTCAATCAACAACGTAGGTTTTCTCCAATATAGGTCTAAAAATGGATGGAACACAGAGTCCTCAGAATTAAATTAACCTCTACTCTTTTTCACATCAAAGTTGTCTTTCAACGTGAACATTTTTCAAGCACTCACTAATTAGGAGAGAATTTCTTAGAAAACCAAAAACAAATAGCAGAGGAAGTCTCCCAAGAAGAACAGTAAAACGCGAAATCATCAGAAACTGTGATTACAGCTATCAACATTGACATTAATCACCACAACTGCATAAAAATTGAAAAGCATAGAATTAACTCTGGCTTTAGATAAGCAACAAAGAAGGAAAATAAATACATGTAATTGAAATCATTGTCAGTTGCAAGAGCAGGCTGATTTAAGTGTACCTCTGTGAATCAGTATAAAAATTTCTGAAGATTCTTTCCAAAGGGAAAAAACCCAAACTAAATCCCCATGATACTTTACTGACTTAACCATAACCTGCATACAATTCTGCGAGAATGAATTAGAACTGCAGAGTTCTTAGTTGAATAATCACTATTTTCAGGAAGAAAGAGTACAGGAAAAGATCCCCTCTATCTGTGAATGAAAACTGGCTGGTCTGTAGTGATGCCATCCCAAGCAAAACTAGAGGATTTTCCAGTGTCTAAATGCTAGAGTCCAAATTCTTAGCTAGTCATCCAATTCATAATAGCAAAAAATAAATTGACCATAGATACTCTGGTTTTTTCTTCAAGGACTGCAGAGTACAGGATGAACCTAATTTATTCCAAGAACTCTCTCTACCTCTGAGCTGTATAATCTGCCATTGTTTTGTAGCACCAGACTGTAACAAGAGCACACAGTGTACATTGCAGTGGATTTAGGAAGAAACTCAAGACAGCTTTCAACATAGATTTACCCATTTGATGGATGCATGTGGCTGCACCATCTTCTCTTTATGGAATCCTGTACTCAGTGAATACACCCAGGGACTCCCACATCCTGGGAAATTCCAAGTTCTTAATTGCCACTAGGAGAATGCAGTACTAAAAGCACTACAAACATGCTCCGCAACAAGATGGAAACAAAACTACAGTTAAAGCATAGGACTCTTTCTGTGTGTACATGGATATTTTTGTAGTAATATCAGAAAGAATCCATTGCAAAGGGATAAAACAACAGAGTTGCATTGGTTTATGCTCTCTCTGTGCCAAAGCAGAATTAAAAATATTTGCAGCAGGTGGCTAGAAGCCAAAATTTCCCAAAGCAGAATTACTTTTGGTTTATCCTGACTGAAGTATTTTCTTAGGATGCTGGAATTCGAAGATCTATATCCTTTTCTTTGGAAAGAAACACTGTTTTAAAGGAAGTTCAGTAAAGAGCAGGCAGAACCTAGAAACCAACAACACAGCACACAGAAATGTGCTCTCCCCCACCTTTCTACCACCATACCTTCCCTTCTCTGCTATTGAGAAGTTCAGAATGCAAAATACATCCACAAAGTAATAAAAATCCCAGATGTGCTTATCAAACACAAATGTGGACTAGACAGCTGATTTGATCCTTGCTATCTTGGAAAAATTTCTCAGAAACAAAAAAATACAGGAAGAAAATTTAGTGGGAGGGGCTCTAGTACAGCACAAACAAAAAGGCAAAGGGCACACCAAATGCATTTAAGTTTTCAAAATTTTCAACATTTCAGCAAATTAAATCCAAATGATATAAGGCTTCTTAAAATAGGTTAAACATTTAGCTTCACATAGCCCTATTACAGGAAGAAAGTTAAGGATTTAGAAAATGCAAGTAATTTCACTAGAAACTGCTATTTTAAAGCTTTCTAAACAAATCAATATGTTAAAACACTACTGCAGCCTATCACAGAAAAAGCCACATTGGCAGGGTGTTCTGTTCATGGCTCTTCATGTCTCTTCAGTTATCTATAATGAAGATCTTCACAGTGTTGCAGAGCTTTTTATATGCCAACTTTCCAGCAGTCCAAAAACTAGAAACAAGCTTAATTAGAAATAGTACAGCACTCATGGAAGGCACCCTATACAATCTCACTACAATGTTTAGGGTTTAATAAAAGTAAAGTTGGTGTGGTTCTACTTTTTTTAGTATTTTTTAACTTTGTTGTGCTTCTTTTTTCAATGTTCTTGCTATATGTCTCTCTCTTTTCGATTTGTAAATAAACAAGTGATGAACTGCAAGCTACTTGCAGAGCCCATTTATTCGGAACTTAAAGTATATCAGTACCCAAAAAACATTACAAAACCAAATGCATCGATATAGAACTGAATGGTAGTGGACCTAAAAGCTACAAGATGCTTTAGAAAGTAAGACAAATTCTTGGAACTGTTTCCAAGTCTTACCTTACTGTCTAGGCTTCTCATAGTTAACAAATCTATGGTTTTTAGAGAACGGCCTGTAGGTGAAATGAAATAGAGGCAGACATGGATGCGAGTATCATGGTAGCTAAATAAAGAACGTATAACTTTCAGTTCTTCCTCGAGATAGGCTTCAAATTGTGCATCTACATAATCCACTATTGGCTGATAGCTGTAGGAAATAAAATTTAACAACCAGATATTAGCTACTCCTAAACAGAGATAGACTAAGAAGGGAATTCTCTTGTATTGTTCTGCAGATTTTTGTTTTACATGTCAAAAGGCTGCTCAGGTAGGGCAGAAAATTACATGTACAGACTAATCCTAATTTCTGAAAAGCTACTCAAAAAAGAATTGCGCATCTAATACAAACAAAATATTTCCTAGCTATCATTACTGAAAAAAGCTACATATAATTAATTATGATTATAACCAAACTTCTCAAGTGATGTTTTTAAATTTTTGCAATTAAGTTGTGCAAATGCAGAACTGTTAAATATAACAAAGATACAACAACCTCTTAGGTACAATACAAGAAAAGAAAGAATATGCAACTAATAGTACCAAGAAATAGGATGAACCTTATCTTCTGAAGTACTGTACGCGAGAGAGCTCTTAAACAATAGACAAAAACTAAAATGAGAAATGTTAGAGAATAAAAATCCAATTCATAGTAAGTACAGTTTAAGTATAATTTATCCTACTTAAAACCAGATTCTAATGTGCTTTCAAAAAGAGTTTTGCTAGATGTAGAAGCAGTGCACCCTTACATTTCTTCTGCTCCACAAAGTTCACAAACCAGATCAAATTGCTATCGAAATCCAGAAGCAGGTGTTACACACAAAATTAAAAGAACAAAAAGGCACCTCCCATACCACACACCAAAACTCCTAATAGCTATACTAGTATCTACTTGCATCTCCTTCATCCAGTTCACCAGAAGCAGCTATTATCTGGTCATATCATAAGCCACAGCTGTCATGATAACCTTAATGTGACTCTCTAGCCTTTTACTATATGAGTACCACCATTTAGGTACTCGCATTGCATAAATTCTTTACCACTAAGTTGAAAGAAGCAGAATCTGCTGAGACAGTTCAGTCCTGTAAAAAATTCATGAAAGCAGAGACTCAAAAAATGTTCTGAAAGACACCAGCATGCTGCCTCTACATCTTCTGACTAAGCTGACTGACACAAAAAACAAAGGCCTTCGGTAATCCACATGATGTTACTAGATCTAATCTATATAATCTACAGTACTTTATAATCTGCCTGTTTAAAAACCCGCCCACTGAACTCCCTGCTTTTCTCCACCCCAAAAGAAACATGTACACACATTTATAAAAGATTAAGAAAAAAAGATTTCATAAAGAAAGAAGCAGAGTTCATCTGAATTATAAAATAATTTCTTACATGAGAAGAACAATGTGTTTACTTTGGCACACAGGGAAAACAGTTAACCATCTATTTGGAATACATGTAAGACAACCACTTACTACAAAGCCCAAAGAAAAATCAACTTGCACTTAAGACCAAAACTTCAGCATAACATAGTGACAAGAGGGCACTTACCTATCTGCTTTGTTCACCTGGTCACCAAATCCCACTGTTTTTACAACTGTCAGCTTCAAAAGAACATTACTTTCCTGGAGTTCAAAAGTCCGGGCTCTAAGTCGCACACTTGACAGAAAATGTGTTGATGGAGAGTCCTCAAAATCAGTGTTAAACAAACTGCTCACCAAGGCTGATTTGCCAATTCCAGTTTCCCCTAAAGTTAAACAGAAGGGTTGGAGAGACATTTTCCACATCAAATAAATACATAATAATCACAGAAAGGGTACACAAAAACTCAACTGATTTCTCTGTGTAAAACTGTGCATTTGTGCATTCTTTTAGTGAACACTAAATATATATTTTCATTCTTTTTTTCATCCTTCATATAAGGGTAAATTATCAGCTAATGAGTAATGAGCAGAACAGTGTCTTGACACTTTGGTTTCTTTAAAAGTCTGAATTAACTTCCTACAGATTTTTAGAAGTTAAGTAGCTAGCTGTGAAACCAGAGATTCAACAAACGTCTTTTAAGAATAAGGGTAAAACATTAGAGCAAAACATTTGATAAGTATAGAAACACTTCAGTAATACCACCTTGGAATTTTAGAATTTTTTTAATCTGAAGCTCTTTGTTACAGGTGTAAGCCCCATTTACTCAAAAAAAAATCCAAAAGGCTGCTAATAAATGAATAAATGACTGGCATACAGTTCAACATTTTTTGGTCTTCACATTGTTATTGAAAATGCTACATACAAATCCAAATAAACAAAGCTGGGAGAAGGGATGGAATTACAGTTCATGCTTAACATTAAAGAAACTGGATTTTAAAGAAACATCCACAACTGGATTTAAATTCCAGTCACTTCCTAAGATGGGTATACCACTAAAGCCTTTAGGCACCCAGATACTACTCACCAATGCAAAGAATGTTGAAGCAGAAGCCATGCTTGATGGATTTCCTAATCAGTTGGTCAGGTAAGCTATCAAACCCAACATGGGCGGACAAGGACAAAGTTCGACAGCCAACATTTTCCTACAGAAAAATAATTTCAAAATATCACTTAACAATGGCAATAAAAATTCTACTAGAAAGCTAGAACTCATTCCTTATGATTTTACATGCAATGAAGAAAAACCAAAGTCTGAGAAAAAAAAAGACCTCTCAAATGAGCTTTATTCTATGACTTGAGAAAAAATTTAAATTTACAGAACAATTTGCAGGCTTAAAAAAAACAAAAAAAAAAAAAA
>VXBC01002309.1:1797022-1885837 GCA_013399945.1 Ploceus nigricollis
CAGCTGAAGCGCGGCGCCCTCCCCGGCGGGGGCCGCGGCCGCGACTCGGACAGCGCCTCGGTGGCCTCGTCCTCTGCCGAGGAGGAGGGGAGCACCACCGGCTCCGTGGCACTGGACCCCCTGGAGCACGCCTGGATGCTGTCGGCCTCGGACGGGCGGTGGGAAAGCCTGGAGGGGCTGCTGAGCTGCGAGCCGGCGCTGCTCTGCAAGCGGGACTTTATCACCGGCTTCACAGTGCTGCACTGGGCCGCCAAGCACGGGCGGCAGGAGCTGCTGGCCAGGCTGGTCAACTTCGCCCAGCGGCACGGGCTGCCCGTGGACATCAACGCCCGCACGAGCGGCGGGCACACGGCGCTGCACATCGCCGCCATGCACGGCCACGCCGAGGTCGTAAAGCTGCTGGTGGGAGCCTACGACGCCGACGTGGACATCCGCGACTACAGCGGGCGCAAGGCTGCGCAGTACCTGCAACAAGGCACCTCGGGGGACATGCGGAACCTCGTGGGGGCCCTGGAGGAGGAGGAGGAGGAGGAGGAAGGGAATGCTGGCAATGGGAGCGGGCGCTGGAGGCTCTCCAAGGTGTTGCCATCAAATCTCATGAACTACCGTCTCTCCCACCACCATCACGGCACTGGGGAGGAAGCTGACGGTACCGATGGGGCAGCGGTGCCGGGCAAAGGCAAGGAGATGACCAGGAAAGCATCTGGTAGCGGACGGATGAAGCCTCGGCTTAATAAGATCCGCTTCAGGACTCAGATCATCCACAACACGCCCTCTTTTCGTGGTGACGCTGAGGAGGAAGAGCATGAGGAGAAATCCCTGAAATCGTCATTCAAGCTCAGGCCGAAGTCCAATGTGTTTGGATAAGGCCAGGGAGCAGGAGGTCTGGGAGGTGGATGCACGGACCAAAGTGCCCTCAGGTGTAGCACAGAAGGTGAGGCAGGTACGAGTGGGTGCTCATCTACACTCGTAGACTCTGGCCAGAAGGGTCCTGAGTATCTTGCTTTAACTCCCAGTTCGGTGTGGTCAGTGAGCCCAGCAGGTCAACAGGGCTCTGGGAGCAGCTGCTTCAAGCCGGGCCCTCGGTGCTGAAATGGGCGGCAGTGGGTGGGTTGAGAAACACTGGGGTGTTTAAAAGCTGCGTTCCTTTCTCTCTAAAAGCAGGCTTTGGGATCGTTAACCTGTGTTAGTGGATCTACTAGGATTAGTGAAGTGAGTGGGGGAAAGAAAAGTGCAAATGCTTTACTCTTACATTATTAACTGGTACTATAAACTATCAGCAAACAACCTGGTATGTCAGAAGAGCACCTCAGTAATATACAAGTATACCTTAAGTTTCTCTTTAACAGCAATACCACCTGGCACAGTGTGGAGTTGGGTACACAAAATTGGTACAGAATGGTTTCCTGTCAGAATCCAAGCTTCAATCCATCAAAGAGTTGAGCCTGTGTTGACTTTATGCATTGAAAATTGCTTGATTTGACAACATGAATATATTATTAAAAAAAATAATAATCCATTGCACTGCAAGCAATGAATAAAGTTAACCATGTGCAGAAGTCTTTGCTGTCAGAAGTACTACTGAGCTTGCTTATCGCTGTTGGAATACTAATACAAGATAATAGAAGCAAAGAGTTTTTATATATATGTGGTCTCTTATATTTTGTCTTAGGCAAAGCAATTTTATTTTAATCACTGTGAATTCTCAAGTGCCAGACCTAGCGCATTTCCAGTTATTAAGTCTGGTCAATTCTTGTTAATGTTCTTTGTGTAACTCACTGCATTTAAAATCAGAAAATTTTGTTGTATGTGTTACCTGTGAAAGTCGTTCTCTTTTAGAATAAAAGAGCACAGACACCATTGCATGAAATCTTCATGAAACTCTAATATAGTTCTATAATGTAATAGCTACAGGTCTGTGTTCGCTGGTAACTTGTGTGCCAATCCTTTCAACTTGCACTGTGCGGAAATAGAGAAAAAATAAAAGGGGAAGAAAGAAAAAAAAAAGGCAGGTTTGTGAATTCATGCGTAGGGTGAAAAACTAGAACTCCAAAACTCTATCCCTGTTTATCATTCTGAATGAAGCAGCATAATTACATAGTCTAGTTAAGTGGTGGCAGTGGTGTTTGAGTTCTTTTAAACCTATATTTCTAGAGAAGTGATAGCCAAGGCTTTGAACTGTTCTTTGATAGCCTAGTAAGTCTTAATCTGAATGACAAGCCTATCCATCTGCTAAAGCTTTCGGAAACCTTGAATCTTGTTTCTTTGCTTTAAAGGTAGTAGTTCCAATGAAATCTAGGAGGCAGATTTATATCTATATTCAGCTTTCCTTAAGAGCTGAGGTATTGAGCTGACCCTGGATCCTGAATGCTGCTCAGTGTAGCAGCTGATCTGTGTTTAGTTGTTAAAGTGTGGCCAGTTTCAGTGCAGCATCTGTCAAAGCATGTTTCGAGTTGGCTTCCTTAAGATGCCTGTGTGTGCCTGGCCTGTAGCTAACCAAAAGTAGATAGGCTTTGACACGTTAAAATCCAAATATGAGACACTGATTGAATGCATGCCACAAGCTGTAGAACACCTCACAGGAAAACTGCTGCTGGGAGCGTGCACTTTTGAGGTAACAGCCAGGTCTCTGTGGCTGTTGCTAGTGACTTATATTTCTTGTAGCGACAGGAAGTGCGTGCTACGGATGCATTGGCATCAGACTTTCCATGCAGATAAACAGCCAGTTTCTGCACTTCATGTCAAAACCTAATAAATGACAGTGTTTGCACAGGCATTAACTATTTCTGGAAAAAGCTGCATTAAAAATAATATAGAACCTCTGCATAGGTGCTAGTCATTACTTCTGTGCAAAAAGACTAGAAATTTTAGAGAGGTTCAGCTTTAGTTTACAATTTATAAGCTATAATGTTACAGGTTTCATGTGCCTTCATTTGGGCTTGGTTGCCACAGATGCAGTGGATAAAATCAGTCTTACAAAGCACTTTTTCTTTATGTCTGTGGGACAGGACCAGAAATTTTCCCTCAGTCCTCCCTGTTTAAACTGTGCACCTGTACAGTGGGGTGTCTGAAACAGGGAGGATTAATCATACATAATATGATGTAGAGCTAATTCTGTTGTAACAGAAAAGATAATTAGATGCCTAAGTCTTAAACTTTTCTCTGCAACATAAATAGGTTTTTAGACTTCTGTAGGAGGGAAGTTTTCTGACTAAATATTTAAAACGGGAGTATTCTTCAGTACGGGCACATCTGAATTGAGCACATATTCCATGCAGCTACTGATGTCCAAACCTTATTAAAGTTGTTTTCTGCTTTGAGAGTTTATAGTTCTTTCATACGGGCTGTTGGGTGAAGTGTTTCTCTCTTCACATGCAAGTAGCAAAGAATTACACAAAAATACCGAGTCTTAGACAGCTATTGGGTTCCAGGGAAATAATTTTAGAGTTTTGAATAGAGCATACCTTCGATTTTTAAGAGCTTAACTGGAATATAATGTTACATAATATCATAGAACTTTGCAAATTATTAAGGGAACTTGAAAAATGATGAAAAGATGCCTCATTTATAACTCATTATTTGAAGTATCAAAGTGAAATTGCTGGTCCACTGATACGATTTAGCTGTCAGTTAATGAAATTTCACCATAATGGTCCAACGGTCTTTGCAAGGTGGGGTACAACAGAGCAAATATCTCTTTTGGTGTTTGAGGTATACAAAAGAATTGCTGGATAACCTCTCATGTCTCTCTGCGCTATGGGAATAAAGCACTTTGATTTCACATTATGACTTGTCACATTCCACATGGTTACTTTTTATAATATGACCTAAAACTTAATGGGTTTTTTTTTTGAGGTAGGAAAAACTTGATGCCCTATTTCAGTATATTTGCAGTCTAAAGGTTTGCTTGAGTCAAATATTTTGGATACGTTGCCTAGAAAGATGTGACTGAAATGTGACTGAAATAAAGTTGTATGGTACAGAAAACTGGAGCACTTACTGGTATCTTTCTAATGGTACGCCTGAAGTTACTGAATGTGTTTGTTGACTTTTTATGATGGTGTGTAAGGCAGCAAGACTGTAATGTAACATGTGGTATCTTTTTTTTGTACTTTATGTTCAAAAAATTTTAGAGGCCTGGAAGCCTGTTGGGTTTTATTAATACACTTTTTGTGGTTGTCTCTCTGAATGGTTATGAGTTCAGAATCTGTAAGCTTTAGTTTTACGAAATAAAAAGAGCCCATGAATGCTCTGAATTGGCTCCTCTATGCTACATACTTAGGTGCATATTGGCTGTTAAAAATATCTACTGGTTTGTGTTGGTTTTTTTAATTATCAAGATGTTTGATGCTGTCTAGCACTCAAGCAGTAAGACATGGAAAAAATACGGTAGAGTTGTTTGGAAGACAGTAACATTTTTCTTTGGCAGCTACTTTCTAATAACTCATGTCAATGTAAATGAAGACACAACGATTTGTTGTAGACAAATATGTCTAAATAAGGGCCTGGGAGAGTGGCATTGCTTAACTTAAAATAGTACACTGACCTTACTTCTGTGCAGCTTAATATCTCTGACTCTGGAAAGACTAATACTAGTTTTAGTCACTGTGTAAAGGTCAACACCTAATTAAAAAGGGTTTAGGATTAAGGTCTTTTGTAATGTGTCTTAACTACAGCTGGTGGCTACTGTAAAGGGAAGTTTCATCAGCAAGCTAGACTGGGGGATTTTGGTGTATCTAAAAATTCTTTGAAGCTGTTGCCTTACCAGAAGATATGTTAAAACTTCATGTGGCCAGTAGCTCCTAACAGACATCCAGATTTTTGCTTAAACTGAAAAGAGTCTCAGCTGTTACCATGCTTGTGGATCAGGATGCATGCAGCTCCAAGCCAAGCAACCCTAAATCAGTAGTATGGTGACACAAGTGAGAGAAGGGAAGAGGAAGTGTTCTTGGAAACTCAGGAGAGAACGGAGGCATGTGAAAGCAGCTGAGGTTATGGGGGAAGTGGAGAACTTGGTAGAAGAGCAGTCTCCATGAGGCTTGCTGATCATGCAATTGCTTGACTAGTTCTGTAGAAAATTGTATCTCAACAGACATCCCTTCTCCTAAAGAGTAATAGTTGACAGAGACAGCTTGCTGAGAGCTCTTAACATAAATTAATGTCTGATGCTAAGTATTTGAGTTGGCCCTCTTACCAACATTTCTTTGTGTGGCTAGTACTGTTTGCAAAAGCACAAACAACTCTTGTGTTGAGTGTAGCTACAGCTGTTGCAGCACAGTCCTGGTACATCAGAATAGCCCAACTTCAGGCTTCCCACTGGAAGAGAAGCTGTTCAGCATTGCATTGCTAACTTATTTTTCCATTAGCTAGAAAGGAGGGCTAAAGAGATTACTGCCCTGACTTAATACACCTTGAGTTATATGGAATGCATGTGAACCTGAAGGCAATAGGCTAAACTTCAGACACTTCATCTCGAAAAAAAGTTGAGTTGTGCATTTTGTTTCCTTGTTGGCATTGAAGATAAAAAAAGATACGTACTTTCATTTTTTCATGTCCTCATCTGAGTGAGGACTTCTTCCTCCTTCAAGGAGGAAGAAGTCTGAGATTAATAGAAGGGATTAGGAGAGGGGCTAGCTTTTTGGTTTGTGCTAAACTGTGAATAGTTTGACACAAAAAATGAAACATGATTTTGAATTCCTAGTTTTGTTATAATGAAACATCGTTTTACAGCTGTTCCACAATTTATCTTCTATGATTTTTCAGTTTAGCCATATTTAGTGTTGACATGTCCTAATGTGCACTCATTATTGGAAAAACTGACCCAACCTACCAGGTTTTGTGTCTGCTTTTAATAAAACTGTGTTACAAGTTAGGTAGTTCATCTCCTGTGGTAAAACCTTGAGGAAACCATATTCTGAGACTTTCACAAGGAGTGAAGCTGCAAGTGGCGCATGAGATGCCCTTAGAGCAGGTACTACTCAGGTCAAGGTGCAAAAGCATTCCATGTTCTTTCAGCTAGACCAGCCATGCCAAATGAACCATTGTAGTGTATTTAGGTGCACCTGCCCTTCTGCATAGACAGCTGTAAACTGTCCCCTCCCCTGGGGGAGTTGCTGGGGGCAAGTCACATTAATTGATTTTAACCTGCCCTTGTTTCATTAAGAGGCATTTGGCAAACCCGCGGTGGGACTGGCGAGAGTGACAGAAGTGATCAGATCTGTGTCCATGCATGGCTCTGCATCAGTGCAGGAAAATGATTAAAGCCGACTGCTATCAGTCTAAAGCAGAAAGCCTGTAGAATGTATCCTTGCATCAACCCCTGTCCGTGAAAAGAGACTTTGTAAACCTAATCTCAAATGCTGCTAACTACCAGAATAATTCAATCATGTGGGCTGTATCTGGGCATTTCCTCAGTACTTCTCTGCTGAAGCCAGAAGCCTTTCACTTTTTCTGGCTGGCTGTTGAGCTCTCCCAGTTATTTCACTTTGCAGTTCCTTAAGAGTGCCTGAGAAACTGGTAGTAGGGTGGGCATAAATAACATGTCTTTTTTTAAAGCTGGGTGGGGTGATGGTTGTTTGGGTGGAGTGGTTGACTATTCTGGAAGCCTGCTGGGGGCTTTCCTTTTAAAAGAGAGATAAAGTATGTCTGCAATATATGTTGAGGCACAGAAATCCCTTTGGACATTTCATACTAAAGAGGTGCTGTCCCTTTTACTGCTTTAAATACAGAAAGACAAAATTAATTGTACAGACTTAGGAAGATGTCTCTGTTCACTGGACGTACACTTGGACGATATAAAGCATCCAAGTACCAGAAAACAAGTTTGTAACACTTGAATATATAAAGACATCTATATTTGCTATTTCTTTTCCTTGTTACCTGTGGCATAGTATCTTACTATAGAAGTGTCTGTGACAGTTTCGGACAGTATCATTAGAGGAATGCAGTAAGTCCTGCTGGTTCAGCTGTTTCCCACAGCAGGACCATTAGCTACCAACATCACACTTGTCTTCTCCATCTTTAAACATCCCCTTCTGCCACAGCTGGGCTGGGTGAAACAGGCTGTGGGTGTTGCAGATGCCACCCCTGCAGTCTACAGCTGCACAGTGTGGGCTCCAGCACTGGTAAGTCTGAGGCCTTTTGAAGCTGCTGGCAATTCTTCTTTGGATGGCAATGGAAGCAGAGATGCTACATCATTTCGACATTTACACAGGTATTATGCTTTCACATGTGAATAAATGACATGAACTGAACTATGGGTGAAACTGGAGGGCTGAAAAGACTTTTGGTGTTAAATGGTGCCAAGTACCTCATATAGCTGACATAGCTAATTAACAGTCTGTTATTAATCTCTAGCTACTGACAGAAATCAGCTGGATCAACACTGAACAGTAGCTACAGGAAACTAAAGAGTTGCTGCAAGATTATCGTATCTGTTTATAAGATACATCATTGTTCTTAAAGATATTAAGGATATTTTTTCTTTGCAAAATGAGTCACTTGTATCATGGGTAAGAGCTTGCAGTACTACATCCTTAGTATGTCTTTTAAGGGCTGTATAGTAAGTCACTGACAGCTGTCAGCATGCTAGACAATATTAGGCTTTTGGATATTAACTTGAAATTTTCTCAACTTTGAAAGTCTGCTTCAAGTTCCTGCAGTAATCTCAACTTCCTTGTCGCCAATTTTTTTTTTCTGGGATAATTAAAGAGCTGGGCAGTTCTTGAACTTGTGTATACAGGAGAAATGTGGTAGTGGCCTTTATCCAGTGTTTACATTTGTGGGGCTTAAACAAAATGAGAACCCAAACCTTTTCCCGGATCTGGAGTAAATTTATCTGAAGCAATGTTTGCAAACAGGCAAACATTGAGCAGAGACTTCTGCTGTATGCACTGAAGGACTGCTTTTTTCTCTCTGATATATCAGTGGTACAGAATAGTGGTTATTATTTTTTACATCATTGCAAAATTTATGTTTTAGCTCAGAACAGATGACAAATCAGAGAGTTCTAAATTAGTGTGATTCCTTCTAGACTGGAACCTTGGCTAAAAACAAAGCAACTGATTTTCCACTAGGTAGCAAAGTCCTGCTATGAGAAAGTCTGCTGATAGTGCTTGGCAAAGCACAGAGCTCTTGGGATCACAGTGCTGTGCATCTTTATCCTCTTCTTTCCTAGCTACTTCCCATACGTCCCCTTTTTTCTCTCTCTCTCTATTTTTTAGTGGCTTGAATTCTGTAAATATTGATTAATAAATCTATAAAGCTCAGAAAATGGGGATGATTCAAATAAAGAAATCTCTTTATTAAGAATTAAATTGAAAAAGTAAACATAAGTTTTCCTTTTCCACTTGAAATTTTAGGGGTGGAAAGAACAAAAATTGTGTTGATGATAAAGGTCTCCACATATATCATTTTAGTTATAATAGAGACAAAACTAAAAGTTGGTAGGCAAATGTGGGAGAAGACCACACTTTCTCCTTGAGGTTTTAGTGTTGTGTATCTTAAAGTCAACACTGTGAATCATACTCTGCTTTGAATAAGAAACACTGCACATAGTTCGCAGGATTTCCAATGATTATTTCATTAACCATGTCAGAAGTAGTATCTTTTACAGAGGTCCTTAATGGGATTTCTAGCTAACTGGAATGCCAACATCATCCTCTTACAGATGAGCCCCTTTTGATCCCTGTGTAACTAATCTACATTCTGGAAAACTTTTCTTCACATTCTGTTGAAAGTCGAATACTGTAACGTTTCAGATGACTAACATTTTGAAAGTTCACTTTCCTACACACCCTTCAAACTGAAATGCCTGTTGTAAAGACAATGGAAAAAAAAAGCAACCTATCTCAGACGTGCCAGTACACACAGTGAGAAAGCAGTACAGGGCAACAGTTCCTGTCTTTGTAACTGCTGAATGATTTTAATATTCCACATTCCACACTAGTGCTTTTCTGGTTTAAATCCCTCTGACCTGTTACAGTAGTAGATCTGTAATGAAGAATTACCTACTCTCAGAATACTGCTTTTTCACCAGTGTTCTTTTTGGAGCTGTTGCCGTAAGCTGTGGAGTTCTTGTTGCCAGTGTTGTCAGTGTGGCTTTTTTTAATGGTCCTTTGCAGGTTTATGAAAGTTTGCCTATTTGTTTGACTTGAGATTGAATGAAACAACAGGGAAATGATACTGAAGAAGTGAAAATTGATTGATTGGGAGAGGAGGAAATGCATTAAGCTGTCAAAACTTGTGCTGATGATGTTTTACAGTCAGTATCCCATAATATCAGATGTTGTTCAAATACAGGAAAGGATGTAGCTCCTCACCTACAGTCCCTAGAGTCTTTGTAGCCAGCTTAAATGGTGGCAGCTAGGCAGGGATCATGCCTGCAAAATAGATCAAATGTATGCAGACACATACAAAAAAAACCCCAGTCATAATGCTTTTGGCTAGATGTTTTCCTGCTTGTCCCCAGCACCTCACTATGACTTTCCTGGGAGTCAGTCAACTCATTTCAAAATCTGCTAGAACATTTGACATGCATGAAATTTCAAATAACACTAAAGGGGTATCATTAAATCTTCAAATCTTTATCCTTGAAACTCAGTTTAAAGGACACAATTTCATTCAGGCTTAACTGATAAAATATTCTTAGGAAGGAACTTAAGCCCAACCTAGTCAATGAATGTATGTGGAAATCAGTGTGTGACTGCAAGACTGGCTGCAAGGCTTTAGCTGACAACTTGCATTTATATCCTGGCATGGATAGCTAACTGCCCTAATGATGAGTGCTACAGAAAACCTACTATGTTGCTGAAAAAAACACCTTTGTTGAAAAATTGGTTTTTGAAATTTTATCTAATTTTTCAGTGTAATTTTAACTATCCACCAGTTAAGAATCTAATTAACCCTCCTGCTCCCTGCAATCTGGTTTTTTTTATTTGTGGAGTGTGAAGAAAAAGAAGCCAATTGTTATTAAAGGATCTTCAGGTTCCCATGTTTCATCAGAACAGCAGAATTTCCCTACCCATACAGAGCATCTGTAGATTCTCTGCAGACACTACTAAACTGTTTCCAATAAGAATGGGAAATACTGCCTAAAATATACCCCAAAAATTAAAAGCCTGAGAAAATATGAGTCACGCAAATACTGTATGAGTTGTCCAAGTTAAGACAGGAAGACTGTGAATAAGAAGTACTGTACCCAAAAAAAAATCTGTTTCACCAAATTCTCATTAAATGTTCAATCCTACAATCTTAAATATGGAATTTATGTGGGATTCAAATATTTCCTCATTTTAGAGTTTTTGACTAGCATCTTTAAATAGTCACAGTTTCTTCACTCCCACAAATGATAACTTTGCATTTGCTGGTTGTCTCCTTTTTTTTTTCCCTCCACCCTGTGGCTTGCTGTGACAATGTGGCAATTCACAAATGAGTGGGTGACATAAAAATGTCACTGTTAATCCTCACTGGTATTGATGCAAAAGGTCTATTTACGTTTGCTGGCTAAATCCTGCATCTAACAAAAGGCATTTATTAGTCTGTTCTTAGAATAATTGTTTCTTTAATGACATGTGATGTTATATCTGATTATGCACAGAAGCAGAAAAGACAGCTGATGGAATTATAGTGCAAATTGCAAATTGCAGTCTCACAGGGCGATAATAATAAAATCTTAGGGTTTCTTTTCCTGGGAATTGCTCTGTATTACACTAATTTACGTCCATTGCTTCTACTTCACTCCAGAGCTGTGATTAACTAGAACTTCCTTATGTTTGACCTTAGCTACACTTGGTTCATGTCAAGTGCAGGAAAAAATTTGGGGCAGTTGTCTATCAGACAACTTGTATTTTATCAGCAGCAGTATCAGCATCTTGACTGAGCAGGATCTACAGGACTGGTATGGTCATCAAGAAGTTAAATTACAGTGTCAGTTACTCTTTTTAATCTTTCTAAAGTCCAAGGAGGGAACAAGGACTTTCTGAGGATAAGTACTTTTAAGCCCAAATTAATTGTTATGGTAATTATGCAATAGAGAGCCAGAGTTCTCCATGATTTGCATACCACAAACTATGTCACAGCAAATTATGGCATTGCAAACCAATTGTAAGTCCACAGATTAGAGTAAGTTCAAGAAGTTACTCCATCCAACTTTTATTTCTTTCATTATTTTCTGGAAATTAGCTTCAAAAGAGCCACATTAATGTACGAGCCCTGTACCACTGTGCGAATAACAAGCTGCTTCTCTGAGCTCTGCCACAGAATGCTCTGTGCTTCAAAGCTTAGGAACTGCTGCTCCCGGGTAAAAAGTGTTTCCTTGTTTTGGAAACACTAAAATAGTCAATAAGCAAGTTTGGTGGTTTGGAATCCTAGCCATCAGAAAAGCTCTGAGGTAGCAAACCAGCACCTGGAGGTGACTTTATGCACGATTCTTGATCCTGTACTGTGGTTTGATGTTTTACCTCTGCACACCCACCTGGGCTTACACAGGAAAGACTTTGATTCCCCCTGTTCCATCCCCATCCCACTCCCAGATATGTGCACCCACAGCCGCTTAGAAGGGACCACGGAGGGAGAGGTCCTTTAGCCTGCTACCACAGCTGAAAGCTGAGCTGCCATTGCCATTGGAGTGAATTATGTTCTCCCTGAGGACTTTGGTGCTTGGGGACTTTAGTTTTGCCTCAGAGTGAAAACCAGATGAACAAGGATTTTTAGAAAGAACTTCTTGATTTGGACAGTAGGAAATATTTCAAAACCAAAAGCTACAAAGGTAATTGGTTCTTGTTTTCTAAAAGGGACTTGGTTCATATTCATTTCCTCAAAAGGTATTGGGAAGGTTGCAGGCAAGGATATAGAGCCTGTTCTTTCAGGGGGGCAACAGGCTGATGGATCTTGTATGACTAGCTAAATTAATTTTCTATGTAACTCTGCAATAGTTCTCATTGGATCTCTTTTCAAATCTATTCCTTTTTCCTCTTCTAAGAGTTCTACAGATCTGTTTCCTCACCTCCTATTACAGTATAACCTGTTAGGCTCTCTGTACAGATAGGTAATGGTGTTCACACCAGGGAGCTTCCAGGGGCAAAGGAATATAACACTTTGCAGCACACAAGACTGGTCATCTGCAGCATTCTTTGCAAACTATTCAGCAGTCATTAATGTGGGGGGGGAAAAAAGGAACATTGACAAACAGAAGAGATTACTTAAGGAGAAACCTAACACCTCCCTAGTTTTTAGTCTGAGTGTTATATCAAGCCGCAGTTCTCCCATTTTTGGATTGTCAAAGAATGGGAACTTAAGCTCCAAACCCATCAAGCTACCTCTGCTTATGTAAGATTTAAAAGAAACAAGGGCCAGAAAGCAAGCAATGGAAATTTGCACTGAACTAACCAAGTCCTCCTTAACAAATTTTTATGGGTTTGACAAAAAAAAAATAAAACCAGAAGTAGTCAGAAGTTTAAGAGAACAACATAATAAGAGGTCCCTTTAAATAAATGGGATAAACTCTAGCACAACTGGCTCCTGCTTTACCAGAAAAAGAATAATAACAATAACCTTTGGTTAGTGCTCCTTTTCCTGCCAAGCTTTCTAGATGGTTGTAGCCCCTAAATGCCAGCTTGAATTTAAGAACTTGTTGGGTTTTTTTGTTTTTTTTAATCACCATGGAAAGTACTCTACTTTTCAGCACTTTTGTATGTGTAACAGCTTTTCTGTATTTGTTTTCTGTAATTATATTCTATGAGTTTGGTACTTACAAAGGGTCAGAGCTGGAGCTAGTACTGCTCAGGAAGAATCTGTCATTCTGCAACTAAGTAATTTATATCAAAATTTTCCAAGCTGGACATGGGGATTTCCTCATACTATTTAATGAAAGATATGTGGTTAAATCTCCTTTCCTGTTCTAAGAGTCTCAAATTAATCTTTTCTACAGAATCTCGACCTCCCAAATACATTTGCAGTTTAAGCTGTTCTCCTTACAAGCTTTACTTGGACTCCAGAGAATCCCTTCCCATCCACATTCCTCAGCATTTCAGTTCTGCTGCTGTTTAGCAGCAGTGACTGTCAAGTTGGGACAGCAGCACAAGAGGCAGGAACTGCAACTGGTGTTGTAGTGTTCTTAGGAATAGGCTGTGTACTGAAACCAACTCAAAACCAGAACACTTACACAGAAAAAAAGAAATTATGCCAGCAGTAACCTGTACTGATGTGATTGCATCTGAGTGACACTTTCAGCTCTCTTCCTATTATTTATCTTTTTGGACTTTTTTGGTAGGGACAAACCCTGGGTATTTGAGGCTGGTTTGTTGACATGATGAGAAACAATGATGCTGTAAATTCACAGCAACTGGGAGGGGAGAAAAAAGACAAACTTTGAGCAATCCTAAGTCCAAAGCCATAGCTTTCTCTGGCACTGTTTAGAACATGCCTACTAGCTACTCAAGGCCTCTGCTTCTTAGAGTAAGGGGTACATACTCCATGCCCCCAAACAAACTGGTTTTTGTCTAAGCTCAGAAGATTTACACAGAGAAAAAGATATTGCAGCACTGTGAATCCTGGAGAAAGGTGGCGGGCTCTTATAGCCCAGGAACAGACTCCTTAGAGTTATACAACCAGAGTACAGTTGAAGTACGTGAGCTCCCAGGTGCTGCAAACTGAGCTCTGTCCTGCTCACACTTGGTGAGAGACCTCGATCTCTTCCAAGTGCTGGAATGAAGCTCCAACTGAAACTGCTTGTCCTGACCAAAAAATAACCCTACCAAAAGTAAAAGGTGAGCAGTTTCTGCCAGGTGAGAACTGGTTCACAGGTCCCTCATATGAGGGACAGAGATGGGGCAAAGCTAAATCTAGTGGAGAATGGCTGGGCTGCCCCTTCTGGCAGTGGCAAACTGCAGTTAACCCTCAGATGTGCTGTGCAGGTACACCCCAATGATTGCACATGTCCTCGGTGCATCCTAAACACCATATCATGTAGTTTAGTTTAAACCTGCTTTACTGTCATTCCCAGGCTCATGGCAGTTATTTTCTTTGTGGTTTCCAGAATTAATGCCAGAATTCACAGAGATGTATTTTGCAATTACAATTTCTGCACCTTAAATTTTTATCTTACTTATGCTAATGCATTTTTCATCTAGCCCAGCTTTTCCTGCCTGTGAGGACTTCTGTCTTCTTCTTCTTCCCAAACAAGTGAAGCATCACATCTCCTGAGACCAGCAAATGCTTCCAAATGCAGTACTTGGCAAATGGCAACTCACAGAAGAGTGACCTGATGAAAAAATTATTGTGCAACTGAATATGCAGATGAAGGGGTTGGTCCCTTAAGTGTGCTCAGAGAGAATGAGTACAAGGAGACCAGCCAAATCAGAACAAAATGGAATGAAGATATCCTAACCACTTAAATATGCTTGCTTGTAAATGACAATGGAGTCCCACTAGCCAGAACCTGCTGTACCAGAAGACTGGTTTAGCTGAATACGAGCCCCCTGCTGTGCAGGGTGATTGCTATCAGAGTTTCTGTGCTGTGTTTTATTGTTACTGTGCCTTGGCTTTGTCCTATGCCAAAATACTTTTTTTTTTTTTTTTNAGCAATATGTCCTTTCAAATAATGACATATAGCCAAAACAGTCCAACTGGGAAGTTTCCACTGAGTTATGTATGAAGATGAGGCTTTTTCCTTACAGGATCACTTATGCCTCACACACCTTACTTATATAAATTAATTAATATAATATAAATTAATTTATATTAATCTTCCATCAGATTAATATAAATATGCCTCTGCAGATGGATTCTTCTTCCTAGAAATGAGCACTTCCACCTCAAGATGGTTAAGCCATTAAAAGGCAGTACAGTTCATGTGCAGATAAGGTTTTAGAGCTGAGATATCCTGCCCTTAGGAGTAGGAATCTCTCTCATGTATTTGGCAGAAATGGTTTTTTCCCTTCTCTGTATTAGCAGCAGGAAATAGCTGTTTGATAATGCCTTTGCAAATACAGCAAATACAACTTTTAGGAAGATCAAGAAGACATAACCTGAAGCATAAATTGAAAATCAGACAGAAAGTGATTTGAAAATTTGGGGAGAAATTGAAGGGCAAACAACAGAGCTGCACCTGGGCTACCAATACCAAGGCAATATTCATGTTTTCCCAGCAGAATCACTCAAAGTATGAACTCAAGGTGCCCCTTTGTCCCACTCCCTTTGCTCTTAGAAGTGAGAGACTGGTGCACCAACAGCTGACCCAGAGGGAGGAAGAGTCCTAGGAGGGCTCCTCCCTCTGGAATTTCCTCTGAGTCGGGGTGGCATCTCAGGTGCCACACACAAACAGGGAAGGGGGTCACAAAGATCAGTGTTCTACTGTCTTCCTAAAATCTACAGTACAGGAAATCTAAATGGGCTACGCTGTCAGTAAGAATTTCTGCTTAGTTTAGCATCCATATGGATGTCTCTCTCTCACCAGATTAAAGTTGTTTCAGAGCAAGAGGTTTTGATTTTCTTCCATTGGCTCAAGAATTCTCCATCTGTGTAGAGTGTAGGCTGGGAGTCTCAGGCAGATTCGTTTTCTCTGAGTCCTGCCAGCAAACCAGGACTGGGGCCACTGCGGGCACTCACCAGAGGAGATGGGCAGCAGGGCCTGCAACTCCTGTCTCCCTATGGCTGTTTGCATCCCCCTCCTGTTCTTTCCTCTTCCCACCTGGAAAGCAACTTACATGCACAAATGTGGGATTTTTTCTCAGAGAACCTTCAGTAATGCTGCGAGCTTTTGTGATTTCATGCTGGGCTATAATTGTCTGTTAAGAGAAAAAAATAAAATTCTTTTTAAGAAATTGTTTGTTTCACTTCTGCTTTTTTCAAAATGAAATTGATTTCTTTTGAACTTTCTTTGGTAGTTCCTTGTAATTACTTTCTACTATGTTTCATATATGTGGAAGTACTCAAAGCAGAAAGAATAATGCCTTTTACTCAAATCAAGTATTTCATTTATCCTGAAATTATTTTTCTCAAACCTTTTAATTTCACCAGCCATTTCTGAAAGGTTTCTGTTTTGATGCAATTTAAAATTATTTTTCCCTGTCATTTCTTTCAGAACTACCTGTGATTCAAAATAGCCTTTATCTTCATTATCCTATTTCTAGGTAGCATGAATAACCAGGACCTGGTTTCAGAGAAAGATATTTTCCTTATTGATAATTTTATGCAGAAATTCTTAGCTGTCTCATAAAAGAAATGGAAATATTTGAGATCCCTCATCTTAATAATAGCCAGAACATAATGCCTATGATAAATTCTGTAGAAACTATGGCTCCTACATATTATCTGAAGCTGAGCCAGAAAGCAAAAGGACATGAGAGGAGATGAGGCATCTTGAGAAATGCATTCATTTCAGATCTGGCTTCAGAGCATTTTCTCTGTCTGTTAAAGAGTATTGGAATTTGTCTTTCAGAAATCCTTGGGAGACAAATTTTAGACATTCAAATTCATGGCATTCCCTGTGGATTTAATGTTTAGGTTATTTAATTTTTTTTCTATGAACTCAGTCCTTGTCACTGTGCGGGTCTGATACTCCAATCCTTCCAGCTATTTTTAAAAAATCCATTAATCAGAGACAACACTGATATCTTCCTCACATGGTTCCTTTCATAAAGTTCATAAAGACACAGGATTTGTGCTGTCCCTAGGCTGGCCACAGGAGATGATGGGTGATCCAGCATGAAGCTCGAGCAGCACAAACAAATGATACTAAAGCTCCTATAAAAAAATCCCCAACCCTGCCAGCACAACAGATTAACAACGAAAACTTGACTCAGCAGCAAGGCTTTGGTGTAAGTCAGCACTTTACATTGTGTGGCTGCAGTGATTTTGACCTCAGAGCCCTAATGCTGGATTTATTGCACTGTGAAATCATGGGCACAGGAAGGGCAAATGAACAAGTGAGGCCAAAGCACCCAGCACCTCAGGGATAGCAGCTGGTAGGACTAAGCCTGCAAAAAACTAGATCTGGCAGGTCTGACAGTGTTCAGACCTCTCAGCTCTATTGTAAGCACTCATCAGAGCAGATAAAAAGCTTGCAAACTCCAATGTCTATATGAAAAGTTGGGAATAAGGAATATGATAAATTATCTTTTTATATCCTAATTACATCTAATTTGGTATCTGACCATCTGTCTACTTTTTTTAGCCTCTTTTTAAGTCTGTGATGTGTGCTTGTTTTCAAAATCACTTCCACATATAAAATTATTTTGGATACCAATCCCTTTTGAATTCTTTCACATTAGATATTTGGGTGTAATGGGTATTGGTGAAATGATTTTTTTACCATTGCCTTGCTCATAAACTCTTCTATTTTAAAGTGTGCCATACTCCAGAATAAGAATGCTCTGCCCGTCCTCTCACATAAGTAGCCCCAGTGCCTACAGTATACACACTGACATCCAAAGTTGCAGTTCTACCAACTCCTCTGCACAAAATAAAGGTCCTTTAAACTAGCAGAGAACCTACCCAGCTCCTTGGCTCAGAGAAGGGTCAGAGAAACACCACAACTCCCTCAAATGACATGGCAATAGGAAATATTTGAGAAACTGAGAAAGAAGGCAGTGGTGGCATTGGCACAGCAGCACCTTCTTCAGCAGGCTTTAGTCTGTGCTGGCTAGTCAGCAATACTATTTCCTAAAATCATTATGTCAGAAACACTATAAGGCAAATATGACCTATGAAGCCTAAACCCTGGATCTGTGAAAGATGAGAGAAACAAGTTTATGATCATTTGTCCATGCTTGTCCCAGTCCTGTGACCTGTGCCACTGGCAAAGGAACCACGTTAATGTTTAACTAACATGTTTTTCCAAGGGGCAGGATAGAAATTTTCAATGCATTTTAACCACTCAAAACATTACTCCTCTCTGCCAGTGGAGCCCTCTGACAGGAGCCTATTACAGTTCCATTGCTCTGTCTGACCCTGGTCCAGAATAGGAATTAGTGAGATAAACTGAATTTATCTCACTAGGTATCCAGGAAGGACAGATTTCATCCTGCCATGTTGTGACATTTTTCTATTTTATTTCCTTCTCAGTGAGATTTAAGCTGTCAGAGATTTCTTAATTTCCATGGTGATGCAAGAGCCTATACTGTAGATCTACATCCTGGAAGACAGCTTTTTTTGAGATTATTTCTGGTTTTTCCATTTCTGCAAATAGGGTGGAGAATCTGGCACTCAGTTTGACACCCCGACAAAAAGGAAAATAACAAAACTGCTCTTCAGAACTGCAGTAAGTGCTTTGGGCGCTGCCAGATTGTCAAGAGGTACTTTGAAGGAGTGTTATCCCTCTTTAGTACTCCCTCAGCCATGGAGCCCATGGACGTTTTCACCAGCACACCAGGGCCTGGGTGCTGCAAGCTGACCCCCTGCCAAACTGCAGGGCTCGTTTTGAGTCCCCTTCTCCCACCACCTTCCCCTCTGGAAGGAATCTGTCTTGAGGGTGTGGCTGTCCTCCTTGATCTTCACTCAAAACTGCAGTTGTGGAAGTACCATCTCAAACTTTTTTCCAAGGCTTAGTTAATATTTTTAATTTTAGCAAACTTTTGGCAGATCCCTGGCTTTTTCCTGCAAAACTGCCCTGAGAAACCCAGATGTTTTCCTTTTCAGTTACAGGCATGACAATGCCCCACAATTTCTGGTGAAATCTTTGTCATTTCACCTCATATCTGTGAAATGAAAAAAAGCAATTAGTGCAGATATTAAAACAGACCAAAGCACTTTCCCTTGAGCTTATTTTAGAGGGTACCTGATGCAGTACAGAGTTACCACCATGCAATCAGGCAGGTGATTCCCTGTAACTCCTTCCATCTACAGGTGTTGATGGGATGGAGCCCCAGCTCAAGGGATAGACACACAGGATAACCATTTACCAATCATGTAGTGCTGCAGGACACGATTTGCAAGTAGAGCCCAGTTGCTCCAGCCCAGCCTCCTGCTGATGGACCAGGGACCCTTGCCAGCACATCTTCTCCTAAGTCATCTAACAAGGCAGCTCCTAGGTTGGCAAATTGCTTTTGAAGCTGTAAACAGAGTACTAGGAAAGCTTATCAAGACTACTTCCTGCTTGGAATGAGTCACACAGTTCAATTCACTTGAGTATTGCTCTCCTTGAGATGTTCTGTGGAACCTCCTCCAGATAAAAATAGATTGAGAAGATAGAAAATGCTTGAAATGGTCCTAATCATCAGGATGAAAGCCAGGAGAAACAGATTGTCCCCTGTCTGCTATTAACATAATTAATTGCCTCAAGTTATGCCAGGAGAGGTTTAGATTGGATTCTAGGAAACATTTCTTCACTGAAGTGTTGTCAAGCATTGGAGCAGGCTGCCCAGGGAAGTGGTGAGTCACCACCACAGCTGGACTAACAGCTGGACTCAATGACCTCAAGGGTCTTTTCCAATCTAAATTTTTCTGTGATTCTGTGATTCAGATTAGCTTGGGTTTCAGTTCCCCCAGACTGGCAAACTTCATAGCTAGATCTCCTTTGCTTCAGGAATGTCATGGCAGAGTGGCTGGGACACTTCTGTCCTGTGGCAAGACTACAGTTACTGGCACCAGCACTTCTGGTGGAGCAGCAAACACAGGCTTACGGATCTCGGCAGGACTGCCTAATCAATGTGAGTAGTGAAGACTTAAGTTAGACCTGTCCTGATACCTCTGGCACATTTTCTTGTCCTGCTAGCAAGTTTTCCTATAATATGTTGGTCTCTCTTTAGCTTTTCTACATCATGAAGTTGCAAAATTAAATTTTAAATGTCTGATACTTGCTTTATTCAAGGACTTGGCATCGTCCTGGTGGCACAATCCATCCTTTTTTTCTGTCAAAGTGGGAGAAGTGAAAAGAAAGAGTAGCAGATACCAAGCACCTCTGCTAAATGCCACCAGACTTGCACAAGAGCATTATTGTAACCTGAGCTGCACAGAGAACAGCACTGCAGGGGCATATACCAGTTCCCACAGGCCTGCTCACCCCTCTTACTCATCCCCTCCCGGCACTTCATGTGGACAAATTTTAGGCTATGTGAAAGCAGCTATTTTGGCCAATTCAGTGTTTGCAAAACATGTTGGCATGGTTACAAGAAGGGCACCTGGGAAGGGCTGTAAAAGCTTTGCCAGCTTTCTGTTAACTCAGGAAGGCCATAGAAAAAACTACCTCACTTTAATTACACATCTTGTACAGACATGTTCACACAGCAAACATGGCAATAAAGATGGATCACCCCTTGAAAAAAATAAAATTGAAGCTGAAGCATTACATCTGCTCAACACAGAGCCATGGGGTCCTGCCACCTGAGCTTCACACTTACAGATACTTTAATTTAGGTCTGGATCTGTCCCTTCATGCCCACAGGCAGGGTGAGATGGGGAAAACAGCAAAAGGATGTGGACTTTTAAAATCAAAATGCTCTGTAAAGCGGCACTTTTTAAATATAGCCACCTAAAACACAGCTGGAAAAAAATCCAGCTCCTATCAGTGCTTGTTGTATGGAGGTGAGGCCTCCTGCTTTGATCCAGCTTCAGCTGCCATCTGCCACTTTTCCTCCCTAGCCCTCTTCTCTGTCTGGAGCCATCTGAGCAGACACAGCACCCTGGGCCAGCACAGCCAGGCAGGGGGGAGGACAAGCAAGGAGCCAAGTTCAGAGCTCCAGACATTGCTGCTGGAAGATTTTCCACCTGCCCAAATGTGCTCTGATTCCCCATCTGCTGCAGGCTGAACAAAAGAAGAATTCCAACTGAAACAGCTACTGAAGGATACAGCTAAATGTGACTGTGGTGCCTTTTGCCTACTTGGCTGCCTGGCTCCTTGTGACGGGTCTGTGGCACCTACCCAAACCTGACTCAGAGCTGCTCCAAGAAATACTGGGGATTTGTTAGTTTGTGAAAAGCGAGGAGAGTTGGACCCTGCAGTTTTGCAAATGGGTAGCTGACCTCTGAAACAGAGTTGGGAATCACTCACCTTGGTGTCAAACATGACAGCCAGGGGAGAAAGTGATTGCTTTTATCCCTCCTCATGGGCACAGGGCAAAGTGAAAAGTCATGTAACAGCCTGTAGAAGTTTTAATAAATAAGACTATGGTGAAAGTTTAAAAGCTTGCTGCTTTCTACTGAGCAGACTGTCTTCTGGGGCTGTGGCTGCCTGGCTCCAAGGAAAAAGTCTGTGGTTGATACTGACACCCCGGCTGTTTACTGCAGAAAAGAGGTGGTTGCCATCCCACAAAGGAAAAGCTGAAACCTTAATGCCATCAGTAAGAAATGGGAGGAAGGAATTCTTTTACCACATAAAGCGAGTGGTAAAATGAAAAGGAAGTTGCCACCTTCAGGTCTGAAGCTGAGTCCCAGTTTTACAGCTGCAGACTGGCACAGAAATTTTTCTGGCCAATAACTGAGTCACTTCAGAGGTCAGAGATTTGCTGGTACCTGCCCATTGCAAACATCCATAATCTGATGGTGACTACTGGCCCGTGTACCAAACAGTAGATGAGGATGTACTTAATCCATCTATGTCACACTAAGATTGCTAGCTAATTAAAAATGGAAACTCAACCCCAGATCTGCAGTGATAATGTCAGATGAGGATATTACTGGCATTAATTTGCTTCACTCTCACATCCCATCCCTTCCAGATGGGAATTATTTGTACTTGGATATGTGCAAAATCTTTAATTAGCATGTTCAGAGAGTCATAGATTAAAAAATCTACACAAGACAAAAATAGCAACAATTATTATTCCTATGGTGATCTTTTCCATTACTGTTTAAAGATACATATAATATGCTAAATATGGGTACTTATTACTTCCGTTGTTAACTCTTCATTATCTTAATTAGTTGCATTTTTTTTTACTACTTTTGCTTTAGCTCCTCAATATCCTTATCATGAGCCTGATCCTGTTCGGCTAAGAGGTCCAGAGAAAAGGAGGAGATGGTCATCAACCCAGATTTTACAGTTTGATTGCAGTACAAGACAAGAGAGTAATCAAGTGCTGAGGAGCGCAGAAGAGACACAACTGCCTTTGTGAAATGCTAAGTTACCCTTTGCATAGGAGAAAATCATAGAAACTGAGAGGTGTCAATTCCAGTGTTCCTCAACATTTTTTGTCAAAGAAGGACATGAGACTATTTGTACAGCAGTGTCACAGAGATTTGCACTTACAACCATGAAAAAGGGCCAAAGTCTGAAGGTTTCTCTCTCACCACTACTTCTTTTTGTTGTTCTTCAGTCATATCAGTGACTGACTGTGTAGGCAATTGTTTACAAATACGATTCTGCAGTCTTTTCCTGGATCAAATTCTTATGTTTCATGGAGTGATCACAGACTGCAGAACGTTGATTTTACCTATCTTTTTGGCTGACCACATATTCGTTTGACCACGTTTTCTTTGGGAAGAAAATGGTGAGACATCACCACTTTTTTATTTTGCTAGGTTTTATATTGTGTATGCCCTACATTGGAGACAGTAATTCCTTCTAAATAACATTATATTCTTTCCATAGTACATCCTGTGACTCAGGTATAGAAAATCTGCTACTAAAGCCTGCTGTCTATGCTACCTGCCAGTGTACTGGAAATGAGTAATCCTCAGCAGTAGAAGTAGAATAAACACCCTTAAAGAGGAAAAAGGCCACTCCTTTCCTAAGAATGGAAAGTTTGAAAATGAACATTATTTAACAGACTTATTCATAAGTAAAGAAAAAAAGGGCATCCCAAGAGAGATACAACTAATACTAAGGACATTGTCTTCTTAAAAGTCAGGCTGGCATGCCAGGCTACTTTGACACCAGACAAATGCCCTGCTTGAGAAGCTAATGTAAGGTAAGGAACTTCCACAACATTTCAAAGCTACAGAAATAATCATACATTAATATTACTGACCAGACACAATGAGAAAATGCTTCTCTCCTTTTTTAAGATGTGTGCACATTTTAGAGATTCCAACACTGACAAAGGTTTCATATGCAGAAACACCAAGGCATTTTACTTTGAACACGGTTGCAAGACAGAGACTCAAGTTCTTGCTTTAACTCCTCTCACTTCCACTTAGAAAAAAATTGAAACCCAACTGTCATTCTTCTCACCATGAACCCACAGGCAAACAGGAAGACATTTCAGTCTCATAGCCTCAAAGAGTGCAAAATACATTGAATCAGACCCCCTAAAACACCTCTTAAAAATGAGATTTGGTTTGTTTCTTTGGTTGTTATATTTTTAACAATCTTTTTTTAGTTCAAATATAGCAGGCTAGAAATAAAGCTTTTTACTTTCCACTTTTTGATCCTTAAGGCTACAAATAATTAAAATTTTGCAATTTTTAATTCATTACCATTTTAAAGAAGCTTTCCTCTCTAAAACTGGGGAAATAAACTTTCAGAATGAAAAAACCCAGCATGTACTTTTGATAAAAAAACCATAAAATTCTACAATCCTGGAGTATTATAAAGAGTATATGCAGTATACTCTTTATAATTAATGCTGCAGTACAATATTCTGTGGTATGTCATAACATAAAGAACCCACTTTCAGTGAAGGTGAAGACCTTGGGTGAGAAGTAATAGATCATTTCCCATTTGATGAAGAGAATGGTTGATGGTGTCTTCCTAAGGATATATTTTCCTTTTAGCCACATCTTAGTTTCTCATCCTTGTCTGTGTCCTCAGCAGAGTCTAAATTAGTACAATAGATGCTGCAGGAACATAGGATGTGTATTAATGGTCATTAATGGTAGAACAAGCACTCAGAATTTTTTTTGGTGGGACAATAATTAAAACCAAAACCCACCTTCCCTACATTGTACACATGGTTAATATCAAAGTACTTAGAATATCATTAAATAATCATCATTAAACATTTTGTTTACTTGACAGATATCAGCCATCTTCAGGCAGGTTTCTGGAGCAGATTGCTGCAATGGCAATGCATTAGTGGAGACACCTTTTGGAGGGAAAGGAAGCCTCAGCAAAGTGAATGGAGACATTCAAAGCAGGACTGAGAATTCAAATGCCCAGCTGGTCAGCCTGCTCAGTGGTAGATAAAGAGGCTGGGGGTGAGAAGCTTGGGAGGAGCCTGGGCTGGCCAGTCTGGAGATCAAAGCAAAATATTTCCCTTGATGCAGGTCAGCATAAGGCCTTGCCATCTGGCCACAAACACTGACAAAGCACACTTGAGCCACGTCTTAATAAGGACTTAACTGCTGTGCTGCTACCAGGGCTAAACCATAGAACTTTATTTCCTGCTGGGACAAATGCTAACCTTCATTGAACCAAACAGACTGCTCCTGAGGGAAACTCCCAGCACTCTTCACGAACTGAGCTAATACTTAAGACTGGCATAACTCCTGGGACAGTGGTCATAAAGTTCATGATATATTTGAGTGTTGCTTCACCGCTTCAGGGAATGTGCTTGCAGACATGACAGGCCCAGTGAAGGCACCTGGAAGAGGCTATTCTTTGCAATAGAAACTAATGACTTTCTGCAGCTGTAAGTAACAGTGTTGCAGGTGTAATATAAAATACAGTGCACCCTTCAAAAATAACTCTCAGGCCCTGAAATAACTCAGAGCATCAGACTGTACAGTTAGTAATTCCTGCACCCATCACATTTCTCAACAGTCTGATGACAGACCCTGAGACTACACATACACAGAGTATTCAATCATAAGCATAGGCAGGTTACATCTGGGTGACAAGGAATGGTGCTGGGACAGATGGAATCAAGTGAAAATGCGGAGATGCCTGTTACTGCAGATAGAGGGCTGTGTGCATGATTCTGAAGTACAGCATTCTAAGAGCTTGATCCAAAAATGGTTTCCTGTACAGTTGTGAGTGTCTGAAACAAGACAGATGAAATACCTGCTGGAGATGCATACACGTGGCTGTTATTCCCTGGCCACAGAAGGAACAACTCCCTGTGCTGGGAGGATGCACCAGTGCTCAGCCAGCCACAGCTGAATGGGGGATCCCACACAGGGTGATTAATTGTTGTGTGTGCAGTGCTCAGAGCAGGGCATCATGCCCCATTTCTTCTTGTAGGCAAATAGTCCTGTGACTACAAGAATGTCATCAAGAGATGTCCTGTCTCCAGGAGCAGGATTTCATGGGATCTGAGTATTTTACTGCTCTGGAGAGACACTGGCGTCCAGCTGATACCCCTATAAGAAAGACACATTCAAGAAAAACACATTTTGACACACACATTTTGAACTGATCCAACCAAAAACATCTCCTACTCTGGGAGGTAAATGGAGGGCAAGGTCCTTGGGGCAGCACAGGGAAAACTTTCATTTGTGAAAAAACAAAGGGAGAGACACTGTCTGAAGTCACACAGGAATGGTGCTCTCCTTCACATCCCTACTGTCAGCCTGGGCTTTTCTGCTCTCCCAGTGCCAGTCGATGTGGAATGAATCACTACAGCAGCTTGATGAAGCAGCAAGCCGTGAACGCATTTCCTTGTGTTATCTAATGATGAAACAGAGGATGTGGCTAATTAGGGAATCATCCTCACCCTGGCAGATTTTCTCAAATGGAAATGGGTTTTGAGGTTTGCTGACTGCTGAGGGTGAAGCTGCTGAGTAGGTAGTCACAGAAGCATTTAAGTGTCCATACTCCTCTGCAGGTTACCTGCTATGCAGCAATAGCCACAAATATGTCAAAAATGTAAAAAACGCAAGAGATTAAAAATACAACATTTTTTTTCCCCTTAGGAAAAGTTTGGAGACTGTGTGCTGTTAACTCATCTGAAACCATGATAAAGCCGTGGATGGTCATGTCAAAGAGCTATGGGTGGGGGATGAAAGTAATTTGCTGCCAAGGGTGGCAACAAACCCACATGCCATCTTGAGTGTAAGCCATTTCTCTAAGCAGATGCAGCTATGGCTTTTTTTTTCTTTCTTGCTGTGAACAGTATCCTTGTTTCTGACTCGAATTATATTTTCTTTCTGTTCATCTTCTCAGGAAGAGGATTTTTGTGTTTGTTTGTTTTGCCTTTTCCAGGGTATTTGGAACTCTAGATCACAGATGTATTTGTATGGGGATAAAAAGGAACATGGTTTAAAGAAACATAACTAGAACTAATCATTGTACATATGGTTGATAGTTCTGGCTAGAAAAATACCTTGGTTTCAATTGTTTATAACTTTGAACATATGGTCTGAAATTTTCCATTTTCTGACTTCAGTTTGATTTAATCAAGGGCTTTGGGCAGGGGGAAGCTTATTTCTTTTCATGTCAGCTGAGGGAGATAAGGCACTGCAGAATAACACCAAAGTGTGGTTTTTCACATAGAAAATTATGTAAAGGTTGCAATATCACCACCCTTGTGAGGAAAAAATTGCAGTTTGGCATGAAATGTGCTTTTTCCTGTTTCCAGGTTACAAATGTCAGAAAAAAATGAGTTGCATATGCTCAATAGAGACAAGGTAACAGCTTCTACATTTATTTTCTGAAAACATGGTCAAGTTTAGAGTTGCATAGGCCCTTCTCTTTAAATGCAGTTTCTCTTCTCTCTTGACTGTTCTGGGGCTAGACAGAGGAGCTGAGACTAGGAATCACAGAATCACAGAATCACTAGGTTGGAAGATATAGTAAAATCAGGCAACCCCCAATGCGAAGAAATTATAATGTCCACAGATCAGAATACTGAACACTTGCTTTATTAAAACTATACTATATTACATTCATATACTATTTAAAGGGATACAATACTATTCTACATACTTACTTCTTAACTTACCATATCTAACTAATTTAATAAACTCGTGACTCTCTCTGAGAGTCCAGACACAGCTGTATCTGACTGGTCATTAAACTCAAACAACCTTCACCAGAATCCAATCAAGCAATCACTTCAGGTAAACAATCTCCATACCACATTTCACATGGGGAAAACAAAGGAGCAGAGATAAAGAATTGTTTTCCCTTCTCTCTGTGCTGTTCCATGAAAAAATCCTGAGAGGGAGAAAATGTGAATGCCACAGGAAGAGATCTTCAAGATCATCGAGTCCAACCCATTCCCTAACACCTCAACCAAACCATGGCACCGAGTGCCACATCCAGTCTTTTTTTTAAGCACATCACACACCCAGGGATGGTGACTCCACCACTTCTCCAGGCAGACAGTTCCAGTGCTTTATCACTCTTTCTGTTTTTTTTTTTTTTAAAGAATTCTTTCTCTTCTATACATTCAGTCCCAGAAGGAATTTGAAATGAACCCTTTCCACCAGGCTTGCCTTTGGTTATACTGAACAATGTCCCCAAAAAAATCCAGGCAAACTCAGATTTTGGGCCAGTATCCAAAATATTGGATGTTGTGGTGAAATTTTCAAAGGGTCTAAGTACCCTTTGCTTTGGTAGTTTTAAGTTACAGCCTTAGGAAATGTCAGCCGCATGTACAGCATGCCTGAGTGTGCTCCCTTACTTGTTTCTGCCTTCTCTGCAGCAGGAGCTGGTCTGACTATCCCAGTGGTGACCCTTGGCAGTGATGGTTAGAAGAGAATCAGGCACCTTGCAGAGATGACATCCCCTTGATATGCTCCTGTCTAACAGCAGTGACAGATCCCCAGTGATTCCAGTGCCTACCACTGCAGTGGGGAAGGAGCCTGAACTTATTACTGAAGAGATACAAGTGCTTGTCCCAACACAAAAACAAAACAAAACAGAACAAAGAAAAAGCACCCAAACTAACCCCCAAAACATCAAAAGCAACAAAGCTAGCTATTTAGTGCGAGTTGTGTTGCAATAGCTGGAATTAAATGTAAAGATCTATCTAAAATCTACTGGGGAGATGCAATGTGGAAGAAAGTTGTCAGCATATATGTGGTTGAAATATGAGTAAATACATTGTTTGTTGTGTGAGTAAACATACAAGAAGAAGATAACAGGATCCACAAAAATACCCATCATTCACATGGCCAGGGGAGCATGTCTCCTGCCTGGGTAAGCTGGTATCTCATTCTACCTAAATTTTCACTCTCTGGGACCATCAGTTCACGTAAGTGCCAACCTGCTTGATGGGGGAAGAATGGGGCACTCCCAGGAATATGGGCTTGATCTCAAATTCCAAAAAAAGTGCTGTTTTAGCACTGTTTTCAACAATGCCTGTGCAGAAATGAATACAAGAAAATGGTGTTGTTCATATCCCAGTACTGTAAGTCCCCAAAGCAGCGACAGGCTGTTGGTTTCTCTTTCATATACAGTTGCAAAGACTGAGGCATCTGTAACACATCTTTGGGGGTTTTTTTACAACTCCCTGTGGTGCTTGTGGCAATGGACTGGAGTGATTGCAGAAATGTGCAGAGCAACCAGCTCCCTGGCCAAAAGCCAGCCAGCTTGCGTCCTCTCTGGTTACCAGACAGCAAGCATCAGGGAAATGATGTAGCTGCAAGAACTGCTGAGGTCAACAGCTGAAATCTGTTCTTTGTTGGGTTTTAAAGCATTTCCCTCCAGGCCCCAGACAAAAGTTGCCAAGACACATTTTAAGGGAGCAGCATGTTGGGTACTAAAAGCCCAGCTCTGCAGGTAGAAGAGGATCTGAGCAGTGTGGCAGTGAGGGGGAAGAGCAGCAAGGGAAGGAAACAGCTGGTGCAGGTGTTCCTGCCAGAGCACCATGGACAGGAGCAAACACTGCATCACTAAGGTAGGAGTTGTTCTGCATCAGCACCAAGGAACGAAGGGACAGTTTTCCGATTTCTGACTATGCATAGCCAAAATATCTCAGGAAGTCCTTCAAAATTTCACCCGCAAACCTATGAAATATGATCACCAGGGATTTAATGGGATTTCCAGCATTGTCAGGGAAAATTACACTGAAAAGTTTTTTTGGAAAGACAGTGTTATTATAGCAGAATTTGAACTTAAGGCAGAAAAGTAATTCAAATGCAAATATTGTCTCCTCGACTAATCCTGATCAGAAATCTTTTCTTAGCATGAGATAAAAATGCATGTTAAATCCTCTCCTGTTTAGAGTGAGCACATTTTGGAAGTTGTTACTGTTGAACAACTGTACTCAGTTGTTACTGATTACTTCCAAACAGCACTTAAAATATGGCAGAAATTTTAATAAGTATCTGTTGGCTTAATTTAAAATCACAGTGAAAAGACATTCAAGGGTCACGTATCAGGCAGTGTTGTTTCTACTCTCAGAAGGAAGTTTTCTCATCTGCAGGACCTGAAGTTGTCTCTCCTCTTTCTTGAGCAAGGTTATCTGTGAGCAAACCAGGGCCCAAAAAGTCACCATTAAAATCAAATGGCAGCTTCATTCCTATCCCCACTGCAAAACACATCAAACACCTCACTGTACTCGCCAATAACACTTTAGGGAGGAAGGACAAACCGATGTAGGTTCATCAACTACCAGTCAAGAAAAAATTGTGTAATCAGTGAGTCTGAAGTTCTACAAAACACAAGCTCTAGGAGTGCCCCAAAAGAGATACAATTTGAGTCAAAGTTACTCCTACAAACTAGAATTCATGCAGGGAGTCTTTTGTCTTAATGCTGTGTGTTTGGAAACAGGTGGGATTTTTTAATCATAACAGCTTGCTATAAGACAAAAAAAGAAAAAAATATTTTGAAGGAAAACTTGCTTCTGAATGTGTCAGTGGCAATAAAAACATTCCATTTGCTCCAGTAAATTTAGCATCCAAAAAAGAAGCTTTAAGGCTATCTCTTTTTTTTTTATGCTGAATTTGCATGGTTCCTCTCCTCTCCTCTCCTCTCCTCTCCTCTCCTCGAGTGGAATGTGAATGCCTTCTAACCACACACTAAATGATGCCTGCAGGTGCTGTCATACCTGGTTTGCTGTCTTCCTTATCATCTCCCCAAGGCAAGACAGGTATCTGTGGTGTTTTCAAAGAGGCTTTTTTAATACCTACCTACTCCTTTATGTTTATATTAGATAAGACAGATTGAGGAAGTACACGTGATGCTCACAGTAGATGACAACACACTTGTATAATTCCAAATGTCATCTTAGTTGTTTAGTCTATTTATTTCAACACTTGTTTTTCACATGTTTTGTAGCTTTAACATCCTTGTCCCTAACATAAGCTGCTTCCTACTTCTTTTGCAGACTGTATGAAATAATTTTTTAATGATGTGTTTTAAAGTTCCTTGTCCTCTGCAGCGCATTCCTGTCCCAGTCACAAGTCAGTGTCCTCCTTGCAACTGTGAATGTTGGGGATTTTTTGTTGCAAGTTACTTTTTAACATTGTTATTTCTCTGTCCTGGCTTGTCCTACCCATATGCAAACAGTCAGCACAACCAAGAGGAACAGGGTGAACAGCTGGGCTGGGGGAAGAAGTGGGAAATTATTCAGCTGCTTTCACTGCCAAAGCAAACACATTGTGTACCTGCACCATCAGCACATGGTAGTCAGGCTTTAAAAAAAGAAAGACAAGAAAAAAAAAGAAAAAAGGAACAAAGAAAACTCCCATGATACAGAAGATGTGTCATGCACAGTACAACGTGGTAAAGGACAACTCCCTTCAGTCTGGTCCTGTGGTGATGTTTCTGCATGGTGAGCCCCTTGCATGAGCTTCTGTGTCAGAAGAATATTTGCTGCCCTGAGGTAAGTGGCAAAGGGTGTGTTTCCTGCACCCAGTCATTTGGTGGGAGATTAACAAAAGTTCCCTGTGTTGTGTTGCTCCCTATAACCAATTGTAGCCTCAAAGCCCAGGCTCTCAATTCCCAGATCTGAAAGGAGGCAGAGGGAAAAATCTCACGTTTTTGGTGAATGGCATGATGTCCAATTTCTTGTCCTAAGAACTCTTTCTAAAATATCACACTTATATTGTCAGAAAAAAATGTTCTGGGAACACTGGCACGGTGGTGAATGTTGTGATACTGTCTCAGCCAGAGGAGGACAGCCAGTCCATGTACTCCAGAGCAGTTATTCTAACAGGGACTGCTTGTTACACTGAATTGATTCAGATAAGCTGTGCTGACTTTAACAGGAATGCAGTTTCACCCATGCTTGGGGAATGCACTGCTTTGACTTGAACTTGTCTAATTGCACTCATGGAAAAACCATGTACAGGTGAGCCCTAAGATCCTCAATTCCCAGTGACTTGTTTTTGACTCATGGCCATGCTGAGAAAAGGCAAGACTCTGCTTGTTTAGTCAGCAGATGAAAGTTGTCATACTAGAAATACCATTATGGTAAGATTAGCACTGTGTGGAATTGTAATAAACAGTTAGCACACCAGCATAGAAATAAAAAGACAAATTGCTGACAAAAAGGTTTTTTATATTGGTTACAAATAGAAGTTGAGAGGATGGGTGCTTTCAAAATAAGGAGGAGGGATGACAGCTTTTGTTTGACCTATGATACATCCCTTGGGATGAATACTATTTTCCTCAGGAGGATTTTGTTAGAATTCCCATGGTGGCACACTCTGGCTGCTTTATTAAAATTTAGCCAAACATCCACAGGATATTAAACAACAATATATACAGATTAAATCAGTTCTGGAAAACAGATCAGCATTTTCCTGCAAAGCGTTAAAAAGGTGTTCTTTATGAACTTGGCAAAAAAGCACAAAGCATTTAATAAATTTTTGTAATTCAGGGAGGAGGGGTGTTATTTTTCTCTAATTTTTTCTCTTTTTAGATGGAATTGAAGATCAAAAAATGCACTTGGTAAGTGGCACAAGGACTGTCCTACCTCCTGCTCAGGGCAGATGAAGGGCATGGGGGGTACTTTGTCACACACGCTGCAGCTTTGCCCTGGTGCTGTGAGTGTGAGCTGCCCAGGGCTGTGTGTTGGAGGCACCCTCTCATGGCTTCAGCTGGCCCTGGAGCCTGTGCACCAGCACTGGCCTGCAGAGCATCTGCTCCCCTCTCCTGCTGACAAACTTAATTTTAGCTCCAAGCCAAAAGATAACACAGAGGCCACATTTTCTTGTTTGTTGTTCCTGCATAAATATTTCCTAACCCAGTATTTTGAAGAGTATTTCAGCCTCAACTGAGTGAGGCTGTGTACATCAACAAAACCAAAAACTTTTCCCTCAATTTCTTTGATTGGGTAAGCAATGTGTACTCCTCCTCATGGCAAAAGTATAGCACACAACGAGGCTTCTACCAGCACAAGAGCACTGGATGGCAGATGGGAATTTCAGTAGCGTGACCACACATGCACAACTCTTTCAGCAAACCACACTGCCCATAACATGGCTCAGATGGGATGGGCCCTTTGTTGTAAACTATGCCTGTGCCCGATGCATTGCATGGATAATCTCCTCTAGTTTGACGTCTGCCATCAGTGGGATGGGCTTTCTGCAATCTTGCATATGAGTTTCCAAATTATATACCCCGGAATGTCTATCTGTCATGTCTCCACAAGATTTGTAGGTGTTTTCTTCCAAAGGCACACAGGCCTGTACATAACCACAAGCACAAATCATATGTATATTTTTTGTGTCTATTTTGAAAGTAAGCAGACTCCAGAATTACCTTCAATGAAACTGTATTATGAAGAGTTTGAGCACCATGTCATAAATGTAACAGGGATGAATATTATATTGTAAAGATTCTGTAATTTTTATGAGTTTGCCATTATTCATTTGGTTGTAAGGAGTTAAATCAGAAGCAGGTAATTGGAGGGGGAAAAATTGGGAAAGGCAATGATGGCAAGGCAAGGTGGGGTTCAGCCAATACTATAAGCCTATTGCAAAACAGCAGTGAGATGGGGAATGCCCTGGTGTGTGTCTGGCTGGAGAGAACACAGATCTGGAGCTAGGACAAAAGAGGAGACCAAAAGCTGAAAGGTCGTGATCTACCAAAGAAGCCAGGTGGAGGGTGTGTGCATCTGTGTATGTGTGTAAAGGGAACAGTCAACACCACCTGGGTGAAACACCCATAATAAAGGGTGACCTTGAACTCAAGAATGAGAGCAGCCAAAATAAAACCTACAGTTAATGGGGAAATGTATGCATGGGCTTCACTTTCTTCATCTCATCTTCTGCTCTTCACCTCCCTTAAGAGGAATAAACAGTGTTTTATTTCAGTGAATTTGTGTTTGGATGACTTGACTGTCAATCATCTCCCTTCCTTTCTTACGCATTTGGGTCAGGTCTTGGCTGGACACCTGTGTCCTGTCTGCAGCCGGGGGAGGGGAGGTAGAGTCTGTGGGAGGCAGCTCCTCCATCCCCAAGGCTGTCACAAGAGCCCCTGAGCCATTCCCTGGTGGTACCCACCACGTGCCACCAGCTGGTGGAGGAACCTGGGCAGCAGATTCAGGCCAAACAACTAAAGATAAATGAGTTGTCATCTGCTCTTGGCATCAGCCAGACTCGCCATAGACAGAGGCTGTGGGGTGCCCAGAAGAGCCGAGACTCTTGGATCAACAGAGTAATGGTTGTGGGCAGGGGAGGCTGGAGAATGCCCCAAAGGCACAGATTTACCCCAGTGAGCACCCTTAAAGAGAGGCACTTGTGAAGCAGGGACATCCCTGAACACACCTTCTTCCAGGGCCTTGGCTGGTTTTAGGAGAAACAAGCGACTTTAGGAGAAATAAGTTTGGAAATACACCTTAAACCATAGGCCAATAAATATGGTGGGTTTTTTCCTACCAGTGTATCTTCCAGTGGTTTTGAGTACACAAATAAATGCTACCTGAACCCTGAATACGTTTGGTGTTGCCTGCAGTGAAGTGATTAAACTCACTCTCATCATCTTTGTTTAAATGATTGTGACACCATAATCAAATATGTAGAAATGATTCATGCCAATTTAAATTGGTGTATTAAGAAAGCACCATAGTTTCCAAGCACGAAAGAGACAGGCCAATGCCTTTAAAATAAAAATATGTTGCAATGTGAGGTAAGGGACTATACAGTAGAAAAATAAAAACAAGTGATATAAAGCAATTCAAGACTTACAATTCTTAAAAGATTCTCAAGATTCTTCCTGGACACAATCAATGTAATCAAACTGCTCACAGGTGACACTACCTTTCCTTGGGTTCAACTCAGCTGCTTCCACAACAGGGCTTGGCTATGTGTGTCTTGCAGCATGGATGAACAGAAGTGTTTTGAATTTCTCCTCCACTTGAGATCCACATTCTTGAGAACTGGTTTATCATCAGGACCCACCAATGTGCCAGCCTGACTGCCTCAGCCCACATCTCTCACATAACGCCTTTCATACCTCGTGTACAACCAGTGACTCTCGGCAGAGTCAATGCTGTCAACCTCAACTGTTAATGCCAGAAATCATGTCCCACCAGAAATAATCTGAAAATACAAGGACCTTGTGAACTCAGCTTGCCTGCAGGGGTTTGAATTCCTTATGCATCACATGTGATGGCAAAACCAATTCTAACTGAATTGCTGAAGTACAGCCACAGTGACATTTAAGAACCGCCAAACACATTAACAATTGCATTTGGAGACCAGCAATTTTACTCGGCACTCCACCCAAGAAACTGGAACAGCACTATTTGCAGTCATGATTATTCTTAGCTAAGTTGCCATGGAACAAAGCCTGGTTAATCCTAATGGACTGATTCAAGAACAATCTCTCTTTCTAATCTTATTGCCTAATTCTCTATCACTCCCATTAGGTTAGTATTTATTTAAGATGTCAGAGGAGCGAGATTTTCAAGGAATCGTCATTTCACTACGTAGAGTGGTAGCAGCAGCACAGTCCTCTCACTAAGAATAATAAAGGATGTTTTTGTTTCTCTTTGAAGGAAGCAGGGTAAAGAATTTTTCCTTCTAGAAGCAGATCAAATCTCCATTGAGTTTTCCTTGAATTCATAGGATTTAGTACACATGAGTCCACGTGTTCCTTTGAGCCTCAGAAATGACAAATGTTTGGTCAGTGATACCTTTGCCAGAGAAATGAATATTTTGAGGAATGTGTATAATAATACATATAATAAGACAGATATGCTGTTAAAAGAAGTTATTGTACTTTGCAATTTTTCTTTCTTCACAGGCACCTTTCTTATCACCTAAACAATAGTCTGGCCTCTTCTATTTGCTAATAATATGTAACATTGATTTCAAATACCTCACAAGCCTCCTGGAAACCAGTCAAGAAGTGGTGTACATGCTAGCATCCCCTGGGGACTGCAGGCAGCCCAGCAGTACGGCAGGAGCCTGCTGGAAATGGCCTCGTGTTGCAATCAAGTTCATGGGGGAGAAGCTCATGCGATGTCCAGTCACTCAGCTCCTCCAGACCCTGCCTTACAAGTGTATTGCAAGACTCTCAAGGTAGCTGACTCATACATTGTGACATAGCTCTTAGCAACAAGGTGTGTGCAGAACTACCATGGGGAGAGGTGAATTCTTTGTGGGTTTTTGAGAATTAATATATCAGAAATTAAATCATGGTCAGGTAGTGGAAAGGAGATACTGGGGAAAAGAATGCCATTCATGTTTGCAATATGCCTCCCACAGAAACACACATATCTCCTTTAATAAATCCCTGGAAAAAGCCATGCAAGCTTTCTGCTTGCAGAGCTAAGCTTGCAGTGATTAAAGCCACAGTAATATTTTCTTTACAAGAAATAGCACCACAAGGTCACTGCAGACATCACCACTCTGCTCAGGGTTATGGAGAATAAGGTAATTTAATTTTAAAGTGCCTTGTCACTGGAATAAATTTGAGAAAGATATTAAAACCAGTCCTGACCTGAAAATAGAGGTATCCAAAGCAAATAAAGGTTTTGATGAAACAGATGGTAACCATAATTAACTTTGGCATTTTCTGCCGTAAACCACATAGTGTTAACTCAATTTGTTGGCTTTTCTTTTTCTTTTTTTATTTTTTAATTAAACAAACCCACTTCCATCTAATCAGCAATGAGCTCACAGCCAAACAATAAAATAGCCCGTTTTAAGAAATCTGGATAGGACACAGCCCAGGCCAACAGCCATCAAAGGCTCCAGTGCCTGCTTTCTCTTGGCCAGGAGGTCATGGAGCTGCTGCGCCAGAGCCTGGCAGGAGCCCTGCCCTGTGCTTGGATCATATCTGTTTGTTTATACAAAATGTAAAAAACCCATCCTGCAGCTGCTGCAAAGCAATGTGAACTATGCTGTGTGAGCCAGGGGTGGTGGGCTAATTTTCTGTTATTTATCAGCAGAACTGGAATCTTCACTTCAGCTGTTCGCACATAAATGTGCCGACATAAACCAGTTTAGATAAATAGCTCTGATTCTCTTGTAAACACATAGGTATTTGAATCTTTCCTTGCTGCTTCAAAACCACAATGAAGGCTATGCCAACAATCCTGCCTAAGACCATTTATCTTATTTTGTCAGTTCATCTTGCAGTGGGAGACCATTAGTCAAAAGAGGCATTTGCTTCCAAGTGTGTGATCATTCCTGGTGATCATTTCAATACTATTAAGACATCTCTACAACTTTACTTCTGTTGCTTTAGTAGGAAGATAAAGTTTTAAAAATTTCTCACTGACAAGATGGAAAGATCAAATTATGAAACTGTTCTGACTTTTTTGTCTCTGATGCTTTTTGCAACACCTAAGAGTGGATGTGTGCCAGAGAAGTCTGAAATTGACTATGAAATTGAGGGAATTCAGGATTTCTGGGTTGTTTTTTTTTTACTATAAATGAAACAGGAAGGTTCCCATGGCCAAGGCAGTATGTTTATATTTTTCCTCATTTCAACAACATTTTGACCATGTCAAGGCTAAGTTCGTCCTTTCACTTATTCAGTTTCATTATTTTCTGGAGTAATGAGAGCAGAGAGGAAAAAATGCTGGAGATGGCCCAGACCACAGCAAGTCAATGCAAAATGATGAAGGACAGACGTTCCAGGGCTTGTTTTTATTTTGTATCTGCAAACTGCTTTTGCCTCTGTAAGACAAGTTGTGCATAGCCTTACTCAGGCAAAATTCCCTTGGATTTAAAGGGGAAATATGACTGCAGATGGCCAGGCTGCATCTGAAGGCAATGTCCCAAAGCACAGATGTAACAGAGAATCATAGAATGGTTTGGAAAGGACCTCAAGGATGATCTCATGCCCCCTGCCATAGACACCTTCCACTAGACTAGGTTGCTCAAAGATCCAACGAACCTGGCCTGGAACAAATCCAGGGGTGGAGCATCCAGAAATTTTCTGGGCAACCTGTCCCAGTGCCTTGCCACCTGCACAGTAAAGAACTTCTTCTTTATATCTAATTTAATATTAGATAAGATATAAAAAATAAATAAACATGTCACCAACATGATGAAAGCAAGAGAGTCACTATCATGCTGTGCATCAATAAGTGCTGTCAGTGGAAGTGGAAACATACTAAACCCAGCCAGTGCTACCACTACTTTGCAGGCAGACTTCCTGTGACACTACCAGCTACACCTGGATTCACATGTTCAGATTTCTTACTTGGAGATCGTCCGCTCTCTGCCCAAACCTGGGAAAGTTTAACCTGGATCTAAATGTGGTTTCTCACATTTCTTCTCTTTTCCGTCTCAGTAGTTCTCTCCAGTGCATTTCTATGTGACTCTGAATCACTGTGTGATTCTTGTGTGTCCTTCTCAGTGCAAACTTTGGGTGAGAAACTCTGCTGGGGTCTTTCACAAAAGCAGTGGGAGCTGCAACTGCTGTGAGCGAGACTTGAGGGGAGTGCTCGTGGCCCTGCTTCATCCCCTCATCTTCTGGCAGTCAACAGGTCAGAGATTTTTAAACCCCCTTGTCAGGCACAGGCTGTCTCTCAGTTGTGTGCACCAGCTGCTGTGGACTGCACTGAAATCCTCTTTGCACTCCCAGAGCCTATGCCCAGCACGGGTCCTCGGCACAGCAGGCTGGCACTGCGGGCCTCGAGCACAGCCCAGCACTCCAACGCCTCCATGGGAAGGGCAGAACTCCTCTGAAACTCCCTTAGAGCTTTTCCTTACCGAGATGAGTAGTGACCTAAAGAACAAAAGAGAGGTCATTTTTTGGTGATTACATAAATGTTTCGAGCACCTTTGTAAATAATGCATATGCTGAGGGAGTGGGAATACTGCACAGCAGGGAGGGGCATCAAAGAAAACAAACAAGTCCTTTAAAACAAAAGACTCGGGATACAGTGGCGAGGAAATCAGTCATAGAAGGGCCAAAATTAATTCACCAGAACAAGGACAAAAGCCCAGAGCCATTTCTGAACCAATCGTTGGTGTTTTATTACTATTATTACTGTGTGTGTGTATTTAGCATGTTTAACGCTGATCTTCTCAAAAATTGCTCTGTAGCTCCCTCTAATGACAACTTTACCGAAAGTGGGATCCGGAAGGCAGAGAACAATAAAATTTCTGTGCTCTTGATGTAGCACAGAATCGTACAATCACTGAATGGTTTGGGTTGGAAGGGGCCTTAAAAATCCTCTAGTTACAACCTTTGTGCCGTGAGCAGGGACACCTTCCACTAGACAACTGGCCTTGAACACTTCCAGGGATGGGGCATCTACAACTTCTCTGGGCAAGGGACCAAAAAATAAAAAATGGCTGATACAGTCAATCCTCAGGCAGATTTCTTTGCAGCTACAACAGAGGTACTGCCTAATCAAGAAATGTGTTGCTGATTCCACAGCAAATTAAAAGAATCGGATAATAGGGAGACTAAAAAAATAATTACATGATCTAGCAATGCACAAACAGCAATGTCAGAGCTGTTTAAAAAAATTGTTAAAATATTATAACATCCATACTGAATTAGTTGAAAATTAATTATAGAAGTCCATATATAACAATTCAATGAGAAGCCATAATTCCTCCTGTGTAGATTAAAATGTACACCAAATCTTGCAACATATCAGTGAGAATTTCTACACTAATATTTTCTGACACTTTGCACTCCTGTAGTCACTGTGAACACCCTGGAGATCAGCACAGTCCACAGGGGGTAAAGTTTGTTCAGTTTCCAGTTCTGAAAACTATTTTAGTTGTGAAATCTTCGGGAAGTTAGATATGAGTGAAAGCTGCAACAAAACAATGTTCACATCTCTTACATGTGAACAAGTGATACTAGTAAAAGCCATGCTGTATTTGCACACACGTACCCCTCTCTGTCCAACCTGTATTTCTCTCATATGCATATCAGGAACATTTCGTTTGTTTAAAAGTTTATTTATGTCAACTCCAACCTGCCTTTAGCCACAGCAAATATTTTTTTCAGGCAAAATTAATATTCCATACTGTCACTTTTAATGCTGACTTTGAAACAAAGACATTTGTTTCAGAGTACAGAAGAAGAGTCTTAATGGACAATAGGTTGGGTACAAAGCAGAATAGCATCTGAAAACTAGAGGAAAACAATATTTCACAGTTCACTGGGTATAATTCCCACATAAATAATTGATTTATGCAGCAAAATACTTTAAGAAAACCATTTAACATTCTAATACACAGTGAGGTAGAAAGCATTTCATTTAACAGGGAGGTTTGTGGCTCAGCTGATACAAGCCCCAGCGTGCTCAGTGGCAGGGCCTTGGAAGGAACCTGTAGTGACATGTAGTGAAGGACTCATTCAAATAGGAATATTTTGGTCCACGTAGGCTACATGTAGAATCACAGAATCATAGAACTCTTTAGGTTGGAAAAGTCTCTTAGTTCATCAAGTCCAACTGTTAATGTAGCACTGCAAGCTCCACCACTAAACCATATCCCCAGGTGCCACACCTACGTGTCTTTCAAACACCTCCAGGATGGTGCCTCCCTGAGCTGCCTACTCTAGCCTGTCTGGCCTGACACTCCTTTTGGCGAAGAAATTTTCCCTACTATGTGCATGCTCTTTTGCTAAGAAATATGTAATTACTACTTACCATTCACCCCCAGCTGACGTTTTTGCCCCTTTTGGATGTTAACATCCCATTTGCACCATGGTGGGATGCTTCATTTAACCATAAATGTAGCCAGTTAGAAATCATTCTGGTTTTGAAAAAAAAATATAGTCAAGACATTTTAAGAGACTAATTTCTGCTTTAGAAATCACACAGGTGAACAGTTCAACCAAAAGGGGCTACAGAACAGAGCACAGACAAAAGGAGTCAGGCAGCTGAGAGCAGTAACACCTAAAGCCAAAGCCACAGCAGAAAGGTCATTACATTATCTCTTTAATGCACATATGGTCCTCATGTAAAAAGCTTCTGTCCCATCTGTGAGGCTGCTCTACCAATATGTGTTAATGACATGCTGAGACATCATTTCAACTGCAGAGCTGATTTTCTCCAAACTCTCTTCATTTGGTCATTACCAGCTCTCCTCTTCTCCAAAATAAAACAGCACAGGGTAACACTGAGCCAATTCAGGTGTGTAGCAACTGCATCGATGAGTCCATATAATGTTACATAGTTGGAAACTGCAGAATGAGGGAAAACAGCAGTAGCTTTAAGATTTCTTCAATGCACATCCCCCTGCTTTAATTTTCAGAAAGATTCTGTCCTTACAGTCAGCATAAGTATTAACATTTACAGAACACCAGCGACAACCGAAGTATTCACCTTTAATATGTTTTCATCATTTTTTATCAGAATTATAGAAATTAAATATTTGCCAGCAGGGAAATCTGGACCATCTTTCTATACTTTTTTGAACACGAGTGAAGCATTTGGTCTTCTCCAATTACAGGGAACTTTTCCCAAACTCCATCGAAGATGATGTACAATAGCCATGGGCATCAGCCAATTCTCACAGCACCCTGGACACCACCTCTAGGGTGCCACAGATGTGCATCACTTGAGTTCTCGAGTCACTCCTGACTCAACCCTCTCTGATGGTAGTTTTTCCACTACTTCCACCCTTTGACTAAGCAAAGAGACACGTGAGACCTTGCTGGTGAAGAAAAGACAAAGGTGGCACTGGATACATCAGACTTCCGTGTGCCTGTAGCCACCAATCCACCCACCCCATTTGGTTACAGTCCTTCTTTGCTCAGATTTTTTCCACTAATGCAGCAGTAAGTATTGGCTTTGCATGGCCAGGCTTGGGTAGTGGGGGGCTATGGGGAGAGGGGGGTCTTCTGTGAGAAGCTGCCAGAAACTTCACCCTCTTGTGTCTGTGAACATCTGACCACTGCTAACTAGAAGTACATAGCATGGATGCTGTAACTGATAAAACTTTCAGTCTTCTGCAAAGTCAGGATGACATATACCTATGTTAGGTACCTTTTTCTTAATGCAAGCACTTAATTTTCCCCATTGGGTTTAAAGAATTTATTTTTATTTTCACTTTTTAAATGCAGGAGGTTTGGGAGGTATTTAAAAGTTGTTTTTCCTCGATATGTTTCAAGTTTTAAGGCTGTGCATGGAGGAAGAATAAGGAATAAAACTAAATGCTGAGTGTACAAAGAGCAGAACAACTGTTTTTAATTTTTTCTCTTGCAGCACTGGAGTAAGCCTCTGGGAATAAATGCCTGCTTTTCCACTGAGTTTCACTTAAACTCTGGAGTTTGAGGTTTTGGGTTTCAGAAGGTTGTACACTTTGATGAGTCAATATTAGTATAAGCATTTGAGAGAGGGAATCACAACATCTGGTTTTGATACCTGCACAAACCTCTGCTGCAGTCATGGAGTGTCTAGGTACAATGAGGGCTACCCTGCAGCTTCAACAGAACAGCAAGTCTCAACTACGACACCAAGGCTTAGCTCAGCTAATGAAACACTAAGCACAAACAAACACAATTTATCCATTTTGTTAGGGGTTAGCACTTGTGGCTTGGGCACACTTTCACAGGGTATAAGAAAAATCTTGCCTGAGCATTCAGTAAAAGAGTAAAAAGGTAGAGAGCAGTGGAAAAAAAAAACAACCCAGCAGACAACTGACAGATAAGAGGCAGACATGAGGAAATAATGCAACTGAGTTGTCAGGACATCATTGATAAGCAACTCAGCCAGCATGTCTGTGATTGAGGGCGCAGTTTTAGAGTTACCATAAGCCCATATGAACTCACTGTCTCTTCTGCACAAAGAAAGCAAGCAAGCAAGCAAGCCTACATTCTTGATTGTACAGCTCAGAAGAAATACCTGGTCAAGTATTCCAGACAATACAAATTAGCAAGAATTCCTTTGACGTGACTTCCACTAAATTTTAATACTAAAATTTATTACTTCTTTCATAGAATCTTTCTCAGAATAGACAATTGTGAAGCACAGAAATCTTGTTTTAAAACATTGAATCCTAAATGGTCTTCAGGGGTGTTTTTACACAATTAATTTACTCATTAATGTAAGACCAAACAGTACCAATAATGTTATGTATGTTCATATTCTAATGGTTACATTCCATAATTCTCTGATCTAGAGATAAGCAACATACCGATATACCAAGACAGCTACTTAGGCACTCTTAGCTATGCTGAAGATAAAATATTACTGAAACTAGTAATTCTTGCAAGAATCTCTCCCCAAATATCAAATGAAATGAAGTTGTAACCTGAGGCAAAAATGGCCATTTCTGACAAACACCTCCAAGTTCTCTGCAGAAGACTACTTTTAGTTTGATTGAATGAAAGCTTGTGAAAATGCACTTTAAAAACATGACTGAGCATTCCATACAACCAATCACTTTTTGCCTTAAAAAGATGAAGGTAAGTTTGTATTGCACATATGGCCACAGCTAACATCCTTCTCTAACAACATCCTCTGATGTTTCTTTATTGTTTCCCTTTTGTACTTTCCCTTGAGCACTCTTCACAAAAAGGATTGAAACTAGTGTCCTTCCAAGAGTATACAGAACAGGTTCCTCTCCAAGGATAGGGATGATAAAAAAGAACTGCCTAAAAGTTCATATAGAAGCATTTTTTCAATCATATATATGATCTATTAATGTAACAGCCTTTAAAAAGTTAAAGAACCTGAAAGTTGAATATTGTGAGTATTACACCAAAGTGTAATAAGACATGCTGCAAAGTCAGGAAATTATTTCACTATGCTGACCTTCATTATTAAATATTTGCCATGGCAAGAAATAATATTTTCTAACACCTGGGAAGTAAAAATGACTGTGTAATTCTGTGCTGTCTTGAATGAGTCACTTTTACTGGCTTTTAGTTAATGCCACTATTTCTACACTGAACCGCAGCCACAGAACATACATAGCAAGTCACACAATGCATTTGAATTATTCATATAGACATGGTAGGAAGGCAACTCTTTCACTTAATAAACAGCACTAAAAAGTCACCTGAGTGCAGAGCTTTAAATATCTTTGCCCTTCCTTACAGAAATCCTCTTGAAAGACAACAAAGATAAAAACACAAACTTCAGTCAAACCAATCTGAAGCTCTTTGGTTGGAGATTACACTTGGAGACTTTTTTATTATTAATTTAACACTAACACCTTCATATCCTAAACCCATGTTTAAAACAGCTTGTCTAGGCATAATTCAGCTGGAGAGGAATTCCTTTTTCCTTGTGCTGCCTCCACATAAAATCTACATTCCTTCTGAATTATAAAGTACTTACGTGTTTTTAACAAATAATATACAAATCACACAAAGGCCAGCATCCTAAATAACAGTGCATCAATTCTTGCTTTCCTTCATTTACATCTGACATGTTCTTCTGAAAGAGACAGGAAACTTAGACTAACCTAGCCTAGTGATGACTGAGCCTGATGACTGTGAAGTTGAAGTTTTCAAAGCAGACCTCCTAGGTAATTTTGCATCTCTTGTTGCCAAAGATACTTAAAAGATACTACGTTGAATACAAAGGTGTTGTTCTTGACTTGAACAAGAAAAAAATTATGGCCAACACCAGGTTGGATTTCTTTTTATTGTTAAAACATTAAAGCATAACATTTCACCAATTACAGGAAATTTAGGGGTTGTCTGACATTACAAACATCTGGATCATCAAGAGAAAGTGTTGAGCTATACATAGTCTGATGTTAATCTATCAATTTAATGGATATTAGTAAATGATTAAAACATGGCCAAAATACAGAATCACAAAATAAGTACCTTGATGCTTCTAAATCTGAGACAAGTCAGAGAACTGAGTGCAATAAATTTCCAGCAAATGTCTATACACTCAATTACAACCTCAGGGCAGAATTATTCCAGGAATATTGGTAGTTCCTCATATTCTTGCTCATTCACATTCAATTTAGTGAGAATTTTGATTTGAGAACTTGATAAAAACATTTTTAAAAATACAACATTTAACAAATGTGAAAAAAGAAGTTGTCTTCACAGGAAAATACAGATTGCTTGCCACTCCAGTCCTTAATTGCCTATATGTTTTACAAATCTTTACAAAACTAATTTGTATCCATTTTGGTTTCAAAAACATAGTACATCTGAAAAATAAAATATGACTCTACTGATGGGTAATACAAAGACATGAACAGGCATTTAAAATTACTTTCAAAAGTAAATCTTTTCAGTAATACAGCTATAAGACAAGTTAAACATAGTACAATAAACCATGCATCTTCTGACTTGTCAGATCAGCTAAACTACTCGGTTAACATACAGTAACACTTTTGAACACTTCGTAAATTCAGCTTTTCTAGCACAAGGAAAAAAAAAACAGATTAAATTTGTTCTTCAAGTGGTTCAAGGCTGTCCAAATGTTTTTTAGGTGTATCATCACTATGACGGCTTTGGCAATGGGTTAAATGTTTCTTAAAGCCTCGGGGAAAATTTGATTCAAAATTACAACGGGGACACTTCAACAGACTTTGACCATGAGCAGCAACATGATTTTTAAGAAGAGACTCCAAGAGAAAAGCTTTGCCACATATTTTACATTTGTATGGGCTTTGAACATTATGCTTGTTAACTAAATGGTGCAAGACAGCACCTTTTTTCATTGCACGACAGCAACAAATTTTGCAGTAATACTTTCCCTTGCCACGCTTCATGTATTTTGCTATTTCTTCCTCAGAGATGAAAGCCTCTTTCTCTTCAGTAAACTGAAGCACACACTGTGGCTGCGTAGGCGTAGCTGCATCCATTTTGCTCTCTTTGCTGTAATCAGATGACTCCATATCATACTGCTCTTGGTCACTGTTGGATTCTTGTTCCTTTATCTCCATTGAGTCCACCACTGGTTTTCCACACTCACTGCTATTTAGTTCAGAATCTGAGTTCTCCTGGTTTTCCTTCTTGGGCTTCTTTTTGGGGCATGAATATAACATGTGTTCAGGTGATTCTTTGGCTAATATTGATTGCTCATCCTGTGAGAATAAATCATCCAGTGGTTTCTGATCATCTAAACTGTGTGAGAGAAAGTCACTCTCACCAGACTCACTAGGTGTCTGGGGCTCAGAGAAAAAGCCCGAAGCAGATTTGTGAGGCTCGGAAAACAGGATGTTCTTCTGGATTTCAGAAGGTACAGTAGTTTCAGCATGTCTCTGGACATCAGAGGATAGAGCAGCAGCAGGCTTCTGCATCTCAGAAAATACAGCATGCTTTTGAACATCAGGGGAAACAGCAGATTTCTGGCAGTCTGTGAAAACAGCTTGCTTGAGTGTCTCAGGAGAAACAGTAGTAGGTTTCTGGGACTCAGTAAAGAGGCCATGTTTCTGAACTTCAGGAGATGTGGATTTCTGAGACTCTAGAAAGGAAGTAGACTCCTGAACTTCAGAGGAAATGGAAGTGAGTTTTTGGGCTTCAGAAAACAGGGCATGCTTCTGGACTTCAGAAGAAACAAGAGCGGATTTTTGGGCTTCAGAACACAGAGCTTGTTTTTGACCTTCAGAAGAAACAGCAGAAGTAGACGTCTGATTCTGGGGCTCAGAAAAGACAGCACGTTTCTGGATATCAGCAGAAGCAGTAGGATTAGATTTACGAGTCTCTGGGAACAACACTCTTTTCCGAGGTTCAGGGAAATGAGCCCGTTTCTGAATCTCAGATGAAGCAGCAGAGGTGGATTTCTGAGTTTCAGAAAAATACATAGATTTCCGTGACTCAGAGAGTTTCCAAGATTCAGGAGACACTGAAACACCGGGCTTACGGACCTCAGGAAAGAAAGAAGGCTTCCAGGATTCAGAGGAAACTGTGTGACTGGACTTTCGAAGCTCAGGAGAAACAGGGGGAGAATGCTTCCATGTGTCAGGAGACAGAACAGGCTTCCAGCCTTCAGGGTAAACAGATGAGATGGGTTTCCAGGGCTCAGAAGAAACAAGAGTAGACTTCTGAGATTCAGAAAAGGACGTAGATTTACACGAATCAGAAACAAGCCTCCTAGGTTCTGGCAACACAACCGAACCAGGCCTTCGGGACTCAGGGGCAGACCTCCGGGATTCTACAGACACCGACATGGCAGGCTTTGAAGCCCAGGGAGAAACTGTGGAAGACTTCTGCACTTCATGAGGTGAAGACCTCCAGGGCTCAGGGGAAACAGTTGGACCAGGTCTCCATGACTCTGGCGAAACTGCAGAAGCAGGCCTCCGGCTTTCAGGAGAAGCAGCAGAAGCGGGCCTACGCATTTGAGAGGGATGCCTCCGTGGCTCAGGAGACCCAGCTGGGGTGTACCTCCGAGGTTCAGGGGACACTGCTGGAGGAGGTTTCTTTGGCTCTGGTGACACAGCTGGGGAGTATCTGCGGGGTTCTGGAGACACAGCAGGAGAATGGCGCCGGGGCTCAGGTGATATGGCAGGGGAATGCCGACGGGGCTCTGGAGACGTTGCTGGGGAGTGTCGACGGGGCTCTGGAGACACGGCTGGGGCTGGCTTCTGTGGGTCGGGGGACACAGCAGGAGATGGCTTCTGTGGGTCAGGAGACATGACAGGAGATGGCTTCTGTGGGTCAGGAGACATAGATGAGGCTAACTTCTCTGGATCAGGAGATGTGGCCTGGGCTGACTTTTCTGGATCTGGGGACACAGTCTGGACTGACTTCTCTGGCTCTGGGGAAGTCACCTGAGCAGACTTCTGGGGCTCTGGAGACACAGAAGATTTCTGAAGCTTGGGGGAAACAACAGGGTCAGATTTGGGGAGGTCAGGAGAAAGAGTAGGTTTGCGTGACTCAGGGGAAAGGGTAGGTTTCTGTGGCTCCAACGTGACACTTTTCTTGGATGAATCTGAATCTCCTTCTACCTGTTGTTCTTTCTGCTCTTCATTCCACTTCTCAGGTGCTGCATGCTGTGCTTTGATGTGATAATATACATTGCAATACATCTTGCTGGTAAAGAAACATTTATGGCAGTGAAACAGTTTTGCACTTTTTTGATAAAATATAAGTTTACCCAAACCAGCAGCATCCATTTCATCACAATACTCTGGGTGAACTGTACCCATATGAATTTGTATGTTTTCATAGTCAGTTCCCCTGAAGCTGCAGTAATCACATTCCAAGCGCTCTGTGGTTTTACGTAGTATCTGCAACATGTCCATTTTTCTATAGGCAGTAACAGTTTCCACAGCACTGCACCTTTTAAAGAGGATTTTTCAGGTCCTGCAATAAAGGAAAAAGATCTGTATAGTTATCAGTCCATGTTAATTTCAACTCTGTCATTCCTAAATAACCACATGGGCTTTTCCCTGCTCACCCCCCCTTCCTTTTTAGAAAGCATAAATTTTGCACAGATATTGACTACTTCATAGAGAAATCCAAACATAGGTGTCACCAACTCCTGAAAGTCATTTTGCATCAAAACTTGAAAAAACAGAGTTTGTATTTAACAATAGGCCTTCCTACCTATGTATAAAAACTGGAAGCAAATGATAAAAAAAGAACCCAGGTGATGAAGAGCAGAGTCTGAGTTTCATTTGATAAATGTGACTTGTTTTTCTCCATTGTCTTCTCTTCCCATATTTGATGTGCTTTTATTGGCATTGTATTATTTACATTACACATGTAAACTGAAAACAAAAAGTACTTTGGAAAGTACTTGAAACACTGCAACTGAGATAAGGCCATTTAAAAATGCATATCCATCATTAAATTTCAAAACAAATCAGCAGTTTTTGATAAATACCGAAAAAAATCAAGAAAACAGCAGCCTAAAGCCTAGGCTGTTTTCATCTGTCAAATACTGACTTCTTTTCACTAATTACATGAAAAAAAAATTATTATCATAAAAACTTCATCTATTATGAAAAGGACTTTTCCTGTTCCATTATTTAATGTTGCCCCAATAACAACAAAAATCCTATTTAAGAAAAACAGCAGGGTTTTTTTCCCAGTTGGTAGTTAACAGTCTGCTGTATCCAGAACATTGTTTTCCTCACCCCAAAGATGGAAATTTCTCAAAATTAATGTTTTTTGCAAGACTTAAAAAACCCCAACATAACAACAACAAAAAAACAAACAAAAAACCACCCCAAAAACCAACCAAACCCCTCCCCAAACGTAAATAGCTTTTAATGATTTGGCTAGATTCCCCTATTTCCAACAGAATTTAACCAGATTAGCTACTACAATAAGCAGAAAACCAAGTCTAGCCATATTCTGTAAGTTATATTGACATAAAAGTGGAGGGTAAAAAGGACATTCAAGTGAAATGCACACACTTTTTTTCTTGTAGGTTGAAATTAAACAGTTGTTACATGATTAATCATGCTAAGCTAATTTTGGGGGGTCTTGTAAAACACACTGCTTCAAAACACTCAAAATTGTTGTTTAATTTTAACATTAATTTACCTGTCTAAATATATATTTGACTAACAAGTCTAAAAATATGCATTCAAAGCAAGTTTTCTTAATGTATTCCTAAAGCATTTTCCCCCTGGTTTCTTATGGAAATGAGGCTTACACAAACACATTGCCCCACAGTCAATGCCAATCAAACCGGACAAAGCAATCCAGCCTTACTTTGCATTTCTACACCTTTCATGAAAATCAGGAACTACAGAATGCAAGTAATGTCTCCACTGAGGCAGAATATGTCACTTAGCAGCGACTTCTTCTGTTTAGCCTCTCCACAAATAGTCTTGAAACATTCAGAGCAAGCAGTATCTGATTCAGCTTGTAATTAAGGAAAAGGGGAAGGAATTCAAAATACTAGAGCTGCTTTGGGCTTGCGGTAGAGACAGAATGAAAGCAAATTAGCAGCACTGCTAAAGGATGAGATGGATACAGCAAAAAACCAGGAAAGAAGGATTGGCTGAGGAGCAGGAGGGCACAAATCCTCAAGAAATAGATGTTCACTAGCTCAGCTGCTTATGGAGCAACTCCTCTGTGTGCACTGTGCATACACACTTCACATTACGTCACAGGAACAGGTAGATTTCCAGTTGGGAAGCATGGTGGAACCACATATGGAGCTTTAAGAAGGATCCTGCTTTACAACCATGAGGCAAATGAACAGCATCCGACCACAGCCTAGCTACAAATGAGAAGTAATTACTCTGCTCTACAAACACTGACATGGAAGGGCCTTTGGGATACAAGTTGCAGTTTCCCAGCACTGCTGGGAGCCAAACAAAAGACACCCCAAATTGTAGCCCAAACCACATTCAGTGTTGACCCAAAACACTTCCCAACATCTTATAACAAATTTTTTATGCCTGTAAAAGACGAAAACAAAACAGAAAGACGACAGCAGTGCTCAGTGGGCTGTATCTCTGCAACAGAAAATAACTTGCCAATTGTAAAAAACAGCACATCATGTCTTAGTAGTCTAAAAGACCTTCAAATCTTTATGAACTACAGTTTGTATTTCGTTTGCAGGACTCAGGATAATGGAGGAAACGAAAATTTAAATTTGAAAGCAAAAATTTCTGAATTGCTGATATGAGCAAAACAAAAAGGTTTTGGGTTTTTTTAAATCAAATCACAGCAGAACATAATTAGGACAATGAAGACGTACTGCAGTAATCACATTTTTAGACTTGAAAGGGAATTTGTCAATTCCAAAATTGGTTGTAATCCTGAATTATCCATTTTCTTTTCACTACAAAACCACAAAAGGGCTTTTCTAATTTGAATTTATCACAGTTTATAACAAAGTTTACTAGACACTCTTTTCTACTCTCTTCATAATTTCCCAGCTCTTCACATGTCACCTGTTGCCCTTGCTGTAGTTTTATGTTATTCACTGAAATACACTTCATCCCACCTCCCATCCTCTTCTTCTATTCAGTTCTACCTTACTTTGTGATGAAAATTCCCACTTTCTTTCCAAATACAACAAAAAGTCCGTGGCTCCCTTCCACAAATTGTCCACATTGCTGCTAAGCTTTTTTGACCATGAGATTATTTTGGAACTAAAGAAGTTACAGGCACAATCCAGACATCCAAAAGTCTTGACAGTCAAGCCTTTTGCATAAGAAATAACATTAAAGAGCTGAGGGCACTTTGTCTCACGTTGCCATCACTCACCATTTTTAGTTTTGTAACTCAACCCACTGTATCTGGCAGTCACTGAAGTAACTGCCTCTTCTGCTGAAATCTCTACTTAATTGCGGCATCCTACTGAGCAAGACAACTCGTCATTATTGTAGCACCTGAGGCCGCAAGCCCACGGAATAGTAAATCTAGTTTTAGAATAGTTACTGAGATCAGTAACAAACAGCGCTGAGCCCCTGCTAACTCATGTTGTCAAATTTGTTGAAACACTTCTGGAAGAATAGACTCTGAGATGGTGCTGGTTCACTTAGCACAGATCTAAATAGCTAGTTTGAAAGACTTTCCTGCCAATCCCTCCAGATTCCTTCTCAATATTGAACTCCAGTGCCACTGCCTCTACATGGTTGTGGTTGCTGTCCTCCTCTGTACTCAGGTTTATCACACAGATGACTCTGCTTCACACTCCTCTTTGCCATCAGCTCCTGCATCAGAACTTGTTCTGCACTGGATCCTGGCTTGCCTAGTTGGGTGAAAGTGCAAGGAACAACATGTCACTGTTTTCTAAAGAGTCCCACACCAGCAGAACCAGCCAGCCTAGAAACCATATGCTCAGTAACCCGGTCCCCATTGCCTTGGTCCTCCATGAACTGTGATGTAATCTGTGCTCAGCAGCATCTTTTTGGCAACACTGAGAGAGATGGACCATGCTCCCTCTGTGTAAATGCATTTTACAGACATTAAAGGGAACTAGCTCTGTGCCGCTGCAAATCGAACCCATAAAAAGGTTTCATTAAATAAATGGTGTGATTTTGTCAGGGCGCTCCATGTGCACTGCAGAGACCTGGACCAAGTACTAAATCACAACACCATTCTAGTCCCCTCAAGCTCTTTGAGGAAAAGTATGAATTTCAGGACAAAGATCAAATTGTCATGAGCAACAGCTTCTCCCTTAAACAAAGCAGAGGACAGACCGCCACTGGAGTATCTCTCAAGACTTCTTGAATACTCCTAGGAGGACAAAGAAGTTGCCACCTCTGCAAGTACAAATAACTGCTGTGCAGGCCCCAGGCCACTTTGTTTAGTTGAACACTCTGCCAGGCCATAACTGTTTTGTAAAAAGGACACCTGAGCATCCTCCTATTCAAACTCTCAGGTAACAGGATGTGCAGTGCAGCAGTGGCTATAACTGAGGCTGTGCTGCATGCTACTGTAACACTACAAAGCACAACACATTCCTTAATTGCTCTTTCTGCATTCCCTCCTATTTTTCTCACTTTCCATGGCTGCAACACTGAGAAAACAAATACACATGCAGCCAAACAGAACACACTACAACCGAAGCAGAAGCCTGAAGCCCAACATTTATGCCTGTCCTGCATCCACATCCTGCCTTCAAGAAAAAATACTGCGATTCAATTAAGATTTTGGTGCTTGCAATACTAAATTTTAACTTAAGGCAGCCAAGACTCATTCAGAGTCTTCCTAAGACATGACATTTCCCACTGAAATCTACCTGAACAGGTGAGTGCTTCTGGCTAAAAGCTCACTATATCCTCATATATCAAGCACAGTAACAGCATCACTACCAACTCAGCTCTTAGCTGACTTGAAGTGACACAGATCAATGTCCATCACTCAGTTTAAAGCTGCCTGAAGAGACACAAATCTCAGCAGTGGGACCACCGGTCCCTACTGCTGCTCCATCAGCCATCTCTCCCAACCCATCTTCTTTCAGGCATGCTTAGAACCTACATACAGAGGTTCCTACCACCAACTCTCTCCTCTCTCCACTGAGATGCTGAAGATCCTTACACCAGTTCCTGTCCCCTACATTGCAGTTCTGGCCATAATCTCCTCCACCAGAGGAAAAACAGAAAAACAGCATGGGGAAAGGATTGGTAATGAGGGCATGTATCTACCTGAGAAAAGAACAACCATCACTGCTTTTCTTGATTTGTTCTTAGCAGCCAAGAGGCTAAAGTCATGATTTGGCCGAAAGAAGAAGTATCCAGGAAGTCAGAGGCAGCGAGATAACCACAAATTCAACCAAAAGTTGGTTATGAGGATTGCAAGGCAGCCACAGAGTGGAGTCAAACAGCATCAGGAGTTTCTGCTGAGCTCATGTTAAACTGAGCAATAGGAGTGTCCTAAGCTAATGCACAGAGCGGAGAGACCTCCTGATGTCTTCCCAGCCAACACATCCAGCAATGTCAGAGATGGTTCCATATCCCATCTTCCACAAGGATCCCACTTAAGATTAAGCCATACTTCCTCCAGCCTCTCAAAAACCTCCCAATGGAAGAAAAGTGGAAAAATGCAGAGGAGATACCTACATATAAAAAGGAATCCATGCAAGTGTTGGCACAACATGACTCTGGCAGCAAACAAGATGTCTCTACTTTTTAACCCCATTCCAATTTCATAGCTACAAGTCTTCCAATCATTCCTGGTATTTTTTAATAAACACATTCTACACTTAGCATTGCAACAGTTACTATATACTGTTTTTTTATATACTGCATTTTTCCTCTACTGAAGATAAGCTGAGACTGTCCAAGGGAAGCAACAAAGGGCTCAAAGCTAAAGATCTAGACTGTGAGCACAGAAAATTAGATTTCCTTTAACATTACATGAAGAAATTCAGAGCACAGCAACAAGTAGTCTGCCACATCATTGTTCAAAATCAGACTGTCTTGGTTCTCCATAGCAGAAGAATCTATAACTCTTTTCCTCTCAATGAACAATCAAGCCTGGTGAAACACAAGCAGATAGAGAACATGCAACATACTTTAATGACACCAACACATCTGGGAAAATGATCCAGAAGAAAGCCCTGTGATTTTCTGCAAGGTGCTACAACCACACATAAGATTTCCTATGCTAGTCACTGCATAGGAAAGATCACTCTTGATTTTCATCAGCCTTGGAAGTTTCTTGCAGACTAACAGTTCAGTCATAACCTCTGTCAGTGAGGAGGGTCAACAGCAAATTTGTTCCCAGCAAAAGAAAGCTGAGTAAGTGAGATACAGCAGCATCATTGCCTCTGCTAGCAGAAACAGATACAGACTTTTGCTGGGTTTAAGCAAAAGTAAAAATTACATGTTCTTGCAGTGCCAAAAAGTAAATGGCAGTCTGGTGGCAGCATGATGCTTCTCTTGAAGCTACATCCCTGTGTTGTGACTGACAAAGAGAAGTTTAGCTCCTAGAGGAAGCTGCACACAAACACCCCACAGTGGGGCAGAGCAGGCACTTCACAACGCACTAGGCAGGTGAGGGCATCATTTCCAAGGCACCATGAACAAGAGAGGCAGCCCTGCGCTCCTGCCAGTCCAGAAGTGTCCACAGTATCTGACTACAACCTCAGATCTGAACTCCCAGCTACCAGCCAGTCTACTCAGGCTAAGTTCCACCAGCAACAATTGCTGAACAAGGTCTTTAAAATTACACAGCTACACAAGGCACAAACATTCTGACCCAACCAGTCACTGAAACAGCAAGATACGCTAAGAACATGGGAGGCACCAGATCCAGGCAGGAAATGCTGCATTATGAAGTTCCATGTTTCCAGGAAAGGTTCAAGTCAGGGGAGATCTACAAAGTGACAATACTTGATGCACATACAAATGACTTAAGAAAAACAAAGCACCCAGAACTGCAGCAATTTTGCACTATTTCAACCTTTGTTAAGAGAATGACAAGTCTACACAACATTAGCTCTCAATAAAAGATCTAACAACAGTCTAAATTGCAGAGTAAAATCAATGTACCTTTGACAGATTCAAGACAGAAGAAATTAATTCCATGTACTGCTTCTACAGCTTTCTAACTCCAAGTTCACAATTCCACTTCCAGTTGGCTTCCAAAAATGGCTCCAAAAACCTTACTGCTGCAGTGCTCTACCTGAGCTAATGAAGTGCCACTAGACCCACTAGAGCATTACAATCTAGTCAAGAACTGAATCTGGGTCGTGAAACTTGGTAACATGCTAAGAACTCCATTTACACTACCCTGAAAGAATATGGGGTTCAAGGGAAGATTACAAAGAGAAATGTGAAATCCAAAGTTTCTATATTGCTCACTTGCAAAAAATAATAGAATCATTGAGGTTGGAAAAGACCTCTGAGATCATCGAGCTCCAACCTAAGACTGAACACCACCTTGTCAAGTAGACCATGGCAATCAGTGCCACGTCCAGTCCTTCCTTAAACACCTCCAGAGACAGTGACTCCAACACCACTCTGGACAGTGCATTCCAATGTCTAATCACTTTCACAGTGAAGAAATTCTTCCTAATGTCCAATCTAAACGTCTGTTGGTGCAATTTAAGATTACGTCCTCTCGTCCTGTCACTTGTTGCCCGGGAGGAGAGGCCGACCCCCATCTGGCTACACCCTCCTTTCACGCGGTTGTAGAGTGATAAGGTTCCCCCCTGAGCCTCCTGCTCTCCAGACTGAACAACCCCAGCTCCCTCAGCAGCTCCTCACAGGACATGCTCTCCAAAACTGTTCTCAGCCTTGGCTCTGCACCTGCTTCTCTGCTCCCACGTGCGACGCAGCCGCTCCCGGCAGCTATTTCTGTCACCGGGGAAGGGCCCGGTCCCGGCGGGGACACGTCCCGTGCCGAACTCGCTATCCCTGGACAGCAGACCGGCAGCGTGCTCCTCCTGCTCCTCGCTCCGCCGGCATCACTTTAACTTTCCTGTGGGAAGGGGGGCTCGGCTCCTGCGGGCTCGGCTTTCCCGGGGCCGCCGGCTCCCTGCTGCCCGGCCCTCCCGGGGGCCGCACCCCCGGGGCCGGGGGCCACACCGCCCGCCCATTCATCCCGCCCCTGCAGGCGCTCTCCCTCGCCGCCTCCCCTCTCCCTCTTCCCTCCCGTGCGCGGCCCCGCCGGTTTTGTTCCCCCCGCGCCGGCNCACAGGGGGCCCGGCCTTGTGTGGGAGCCCGCAGGGGGTTTGTCCAGTGCGGAGAGAATTCCAGAATCGCAGAAACACAGAGTCACAAAGTCACAAACTAGGCTGCAAAAGACCTTTGAGATCCTCGACTATGATCAAACACCACTGTGTCAACCATGGCCCTCGGTGCCATGTCCAGTTTTCCTTAAACACCTCCAAGGACGGTGACTCTACCATTTCCCTGGGCAGCCCATTCCAATAACCAGCCACCCTCTGAGTAAAGAAAGTCGTCCTAATATCCAACCTAAAAATCCCTAGATGCCGTTTAAGACTGTGTCCGCTCATCCTGTCGCTGGTTATCTGGGAGAAGAGCCTGACCCCAACCTGCTACAGCCTCCTGTCAGGTGATGGTAGCGAGTGGTAAGGTCTCCCCTGAGCCTCCTCCTCTCCAGGCTGAACAACCCCAGCTCCCTCAGCCGCTCCCTATAGGATGCCCATTCTATCGCTCTTCTCTGGATCTGCCCATTAATATCGTTCCTGAATTGAGGGGCCCAGAAGTGGATGCAGGATTCAAGGTGTGGGCTCACCAGTGCCAAATAGGCCACACCTCTGGTACTGTGTGTCCAGTTCTGGACCCTTCAGTTCAGGAATTACTTTTTTTCTTTTGGGTTTAGCCGTGCTTTTTGTCCAGTATGGAAAGAATGACAGACTCACAGAATCGCAGAACCAATTAAGTTGGAAAAGACCTCTGAAATCAACTCCAACCTGTGAGTGAGCACTCCCATGTCAACCAGACCACAGCGCTGGGTATCATGTCCAGTTTTTCCTTAAACAACTCCAGGGACAGTTACTCCCTGGAGGTGTTAAAGGAAAGAAGCTCTGGAGGCTGAGGGGCATTTTGTTAGGATAGAAGGTGGGGGTAACCCACGTTCTTGTTGCTAGATCCCTTGGGACACATTAGTGTGAAACGACACTGAATGATCAGTATTTGTAAATAAACAGTGTAGGGTTTATTATAGAACAACTTGGTTGCAAAGGAAAACAGGTATGGAGCTGTTTTGGTGGTTATTATCTATAGTAATACAACATGAAAGCATTGTAATATAAAAGTGGAACAACATCACCCATGGACACAGACAAGGGGAAAGACAAGAAAGAAAGAAAGAAAGAAAGAAAGAAAGAAAGAAAGAAAGAAAGAAAGAAAGAAAGAAAGAAAGAAAGAAAGAAAGAAAGAAAGAAAGAAAGAGAAAGAAAGAAAGAAAGGGAAGAAAGGAAAGGAAAGGAAAGGAAAGGAAAGGAAAGGAAAGGAAAGGAAAGGAAAGGAAAGGAAAGGAAAGGAAAGGAAAGGAAAGGAAAGGAAAGGAAAACAAGAGTGTGATGATCTCACCACCCTAAGTGTCACAACAAGACTTGATTGCTGTACAGTCTTGGTCGAAGTGGTGGTCGAGTGATGAGGGAAGTCCCGAAGACGTGGTGGGAAGGAATCTGCAGAACACATAATCTCTTGGGTTTGTATTCACTCTGGTTCAGGTAAATAAAAATCAGGTGCCTCCTCAGGAGCAGGGAGCTTGATGTAATACTGTAGATCATGGGACATTTCGGGAGTCCTCGACACCTTCTAAGACAGCACAGCTGCCCATCCTAGCAGCGCAGTTGAGTCAGTTGTGCCCCATACTGTCCCATCAGCAGAGATGAACTCGCTCAGGTCACAGGTGAGTTTCCCGGCATTTCCCAGGGGGAGGAGGGCAAGCCCCACAGCCCAGTGGTTTGTGCAAGGAAGCACAGCTTAGCATGACAAGGGGCACAATTCTCTCCACAGGATCCAGCTCTTACCTCGCTCACAGCCCATCATCCACCCTGTGCCTTATCAGATCAGAGGTTTAGCCATTACACAACTAAAAGTTCACCTCCTCCGTCTCAACCAAGCACCCTGGCATCTCCACAAATGAGGAATGTGTCCTTGAGAGAGGAAAGAGTCTTTGTCTCTGAATAGTTCAGTCTATCACGCCTCCTCACTGCTCTCTACATCTTCCAGAGGAGGGAAGCGGAGAGAAAGATGCTAAGCTTTTCTCCCTGGTACCCACTGAGAGGATAGGTAGGAATGGCTCAGAGCTCCTTCAGGGGAGGTTCGGGCTGTACATTCGGCAGCATTTCCTTACCAAGAGGGCGGTCTCTGTGACAGGCAGCATTTAGCAGTGATCTGTTGCATCCTCTGGCTGCTTGGATAGAAACAGTATTTTTCACCAGTTGTATCTAAGTTTCCAACAAAATCAATCCTGCCCATACTCTGAAAATGTAGTGGAAGTGTAGTGATTAACTATGATTACTGATTGATGAGGAATTTCTTTCTTTTTTCCACATCTAGATGTCATGGAGAAACCTACCACTGCAGGCTAGATACCCTCCCAGTCTTCTGTGTAGTCATGTCCCAGGCTCATATCTCTTTGACTACAGGTTATACATTCATCATTGGGGATTGTGGTTTTCCCATGACTAACAAAAACCAACTGGTTGTTTCCATCCAAGTCTTCAGCTAAGAACATTATTGCTACTCATCCCCCTTGTACTTGCATTTTATCTGGTTTTTATTACTCAAAATGCTGATTCCTGCTTTGTTCATTCATGGAAATAGCTGTAGTCATGTGAAGGCCAGCTAATAACGTGTTGTTTTCACTTGATCCTGAGCTTTTAATCTCTTTCTGGTTTGCCAGTGCTTTCACTCATCTTACAGTTTTAAAATTAATTTCCAGTGACTGTAGTTAATAGAATAATTTCCATTGAGAATGGAATCAAACACTTAATTAAATTCCAGATAAACCAGGTGTACTCCATTTATTAGGTTTCTTCTTAGACAGACTAAGTAAACTTTTTCCATGCTATTGTTACCTGTCAGTGATTTGGAGTACTTGGAGGATTTCCTTTCAACCTAGTGAAGAAATTTTCTCAAAGGAGGTAAAGAAATCCCACAGAGATTTTTTGCTGGATTAGCAATTACAGAGCATAGGTAAAGAACACATCTCAACCAACCGCAGTGAATAACTTTTTTTAATAGACTTTTTTTACTGTATGATTAAACTTTCTTTTCTAACTTGTTTAGCACTTTTTTTCCTTTACATCTAGGGATTTAATTTGATTTATGAAATCATGCTAGTTTCATAAGTCTCCCCCCTTCCAGTTAATATTATTGTGAAAAACACTTGGATATAGTTTGCCATTCTAGATTTTTTTTTATAAGCAACATGTAAAAAATTACCATATTAACCTGTGAAGTCTCTCAGTAAAAATGCCAGCAGGCTTTTGAAGGCATGGAGTTTAATCATCCAAGACAGCTATTTTTTTCATTCAATTCCTTCCCTTAGGCCTCTAAATTACTTTCTGAAATGGTTTTTTCTTATTATGCCTTAGTTACTGTAACAAATAGAGCAACGAATGTTACCTAACACTGTAGCTATGGAGAGCTCACAATTCATTGGAGATATATCTAAATGCCTCTGATTATATTTTGACCTTATGTAACATATTCCCAAATGTTTTCCTCCTTGTTATTTGATCCCTAATTTAGGAACTTAAAAGTTTCCAATATACAAGCAACTTTAATCTTTGTATTTCTGGATGTTAAATGTTAAGGAAACAAGACTGAGCCTATTCAGCCCTGAAAGTGTTTCCATTTCGCCTTTGATATCCTGATTTTCTTGACGGAATGCCTGAGAACATAATTGTACACATACTCTTGTTTCTGGATGCTCATGACCTTCAACAGCTGTCAAAACTGTGCAAGAACTTCCAGCAGGTAATGTCATATATTGGTGCCCATATTCAAGTTTATTGTTAAGAAACAAGGTGAGGTGGAACTTCCCTTCAGTTTCATCCAGCAGAACCATCTGCGTTTCTGCACAGCCAGATATAGGGAGCAGCACAACACACACATACCTGAGCACAGATCAGTAGTAACAGGCCAAGTACTCCATGCTGTGGACAATCTAAAGCCAAACCCCCTGTCTGGCCAGCTGGAGCCTTCCAGAATTACTTTTCAATCTGTTCACTAGTGTTGGCAACTGAGATCCTGGCAGAAGAAAAAAAACTAAAACACCAATACCCTTAAAGATCCAGCCCCCACCTACCCCCTTTCAACTTCTATGCAGAATCTTCATATTTGATTCTAGACTATATCAACATTTTTAAGAGAAGGGGAAAAAAGAATCGCCTGTTTCTGCATGTTTTGTATCTTCTGCCTTCTGCATATGCTGGGAGCTATTTATGGATCTTGCACTGAGTCTATGTGCCATTTTTGCTAATCTTTGCCCTTTTGGAGTGTGTTGGACAATTTTTTTTTTTTTAAATAATCCAGGCCGTTAATTGGAATTGAGCAAAGAGCACTGCAGTCCAATGTCTTGTGTGTTTGTGTCAATTTGAATAAAAATACTGTAATATTTATGTGACCGTAATGAGCCTCTGATAGTATTTACGTAATTGTAGATGGGATATGCAAATGGGGCATATTCAAGAGATCAGGTGTGGCCAAATGAAGTGCAAATCACAAAATATATCTGGAAAATATTTATTTTTTAGTTATGTAACAATGAAGAAGTTTGAGAGAGGATTTAACTGCTAAGAGGGAAACCAGCACTTGGTAAGATAACATTTTCAGTGTTCAAGAACTTCAATGAAAAGCTCAGGTGGAGGCAGAGAAGACAGAGTGAATGCCTCTAAGTCACTTAGAAATTATCAGATAAGATTCTGGTTTTCCATTTGTTTCAGATATATTTTCTTTCTAATGAAACAGTTATAAATAAGTAACTTGAGAATTTTAAGTCTCTCCTCTCATCATATAATACTCAAACAGCACCACCAACTCACAAGTAATTTTCCCCAGATTTTCAACATTCCATCAGGTTTGGGGAGGGAAGTACTACTCCATTTTCTTTTTTAGGCATATTTTATTCTGATGTTCAATATTATTTTATGCCCAATGAGTGGGTTTTGTCATGTTAGTATTTCACGCTTTTGTTTGGGCTGTTCAGGACTAATACTGCAAATAAATGCCAGCAGAGAAACTCCCTTCAGCATGAAGAGAAGTGTTTGCTTAACCATGGATGGACCTCCAAAGACTCTCCAGAAACAACTTTCAGCCATTTGGTTTTAAATTAAAAGAAGCAACAGAATGTATTTATAAACTGAATATGAAGTTGTCAGTACAATGTTTGGAGTTGAATAAGCTTCTCTTTAAAGCTGCAACAAGCACAAATGCAGGGATTTTTACTGAATATTTACATTCCACATCAGTTTTCAGTAACACAATAGATCACGATAGAATGGAGCCCAATCTCCATTTGACAGAGTGATTTCCATCTTCCTAAATGTCAATGACCTTGGAATTCAATAAGAAACAGGGCAACAGAAATTTGGTGAAGCTCTCTATATGTAGAACATTATATTTCAAAAGCAAGAAAACAGATGGCACTGAAGTCAGCTGTGATGTAACCAGACACAATTCCCATTCTGTGGGGATGCTGTCTCTACTTTCAGCTAAGCTGAATTTGCAAAACAAAGTTACTATTGTGGCAATGAAGCTCTCACGCCACGATGAGTTTGCACAAAGGCAGGCAGCAAGCCTGCATTTATTTGATGTCATCCGGAGAAGCATAAAAGAACAAGTGAGCACAGAGCAGGTGGCAGCTCTTTCAGCAAGGGAAGCAAGCTCAGGGCCTGCTGCATTCCTGTGCAGGAGACATTGGAGCAGGGACTTGGAAATGTATTCTGCTGCTTTAGCCATTGTACTTTGCAGCATTCCCATGAGGTACACACTCGATTCCAGTGGGCAGTCTTCCCTGCAGATATGGCTGCACAAGCTCCCATCTCAAACATGATTCCTGTTTCCACAGGCACAGGCTGTCCTGCTGGCACTGCCCAAGATGACCATGAGTGCAGAGAGGGGAAGCTCAGTGATGGTGTTTTCCCTGTTTTAGGAGGGGTCACACTGTAGCAGAGAGCCTGCAGGCAGCACTCCCATGCACCCTGGGCTCCTGGTGTTCCTGGGGCTGCCTTGCTGCTCCTGTCTCTCCTGAGCTTCTTGTGGCAGGTGTAGTTGGCCACAGCAATGCTCAGATCTGCTGATGGTGGCTAGTGCTTCCTACTGTCCCTCTCAGATGTGGTAAGAATAGATGCCAATACCTGCTGCATAAGAGAGGTTGTCCCAAGGTTTCCTAGAGTGGCACTGCCAAGCCATCACGCAGCTTGGGATGCAGCTCGGGCTGCAGCTGTGTGCAGATGTTGACTACTGCACTCTCCACATCCAAATGTGGATGTCTGAATTTTCCTTCCATGTGAATACCTAAGTCAAAGGACAGGTTCTCTGTCTCTGCCCCTTTGGGCAGGAGCCTGCATTCATGAGAACACAAAAATTTGTCAAAAGGCTGCAGGAATTTCTGTCTTGACCTGGATCTCCAGCTTGATCTGACGGACACAAGTGTTTAAGCACTGTCAGTTTTTACTGAGATGAGGTTTGAATAAGAAGACCCAAATGGAAAAATACTGCAAAATTCCTGTGTTTAGTTAGTTCTCTGTAATACTATCAAGAGGTGCTCATAACCGAGGAACTCGGGTGCAAGTGGAGAAGAAGCCCGAAAGCTAAAAGATATCAAACTCGAGTCGTGAGCATGTGCAAAATCTCAGCTCCTGTGTCCTGCCGGTCCCTCTCACAGGTGAAATACACCCCTGCTCCAGTCACCACAGGGCATCCAAAAAGGTGGGAAATGCAGACCCACATCTGGTGAAGATCCCAGCTCTGCCCAGCTCTACGGCAGAATTTCCCTGACGAGTTTCCTTGGATCAAGCTGGGATTTTTCACTGAGGGGAAAGCCTGCCCTCCCAGTGCTCAGCCAGGACACCACGACAAAATCCTTTCTCCTGCAGTCAGGATAAACTTGGCAACCGAGATAAACTTTAGATGGAACTAAACCCAGATGATTCTCTAGCAGCAGTTTTACTTAATCTTGAAGTAATTTTAGTTGGCAGCTGACTTATGTATCTCAACTGTATTTTTATCTGCTTCTGAAGCATGCAAAGCAGTATAATAGCATCTTATTTTTTTCTGGAGTAATAGATGAAAAAATAGCACAGTATCACATCTCAAAATCATAGTCAAAATCTTTTTTGCTTTTATTCTATTTAATGCTTAATATCTGGTAAAATACAATAAATAATTTTCAGTCTAGGACAATTAGATTTTATGCTTAATAACAAAATGTTCAGAGAGGATGTAAAAATAATATCTTACTATTTAACTTCAATGACAAAGCAGGTCTCAATTTTAGACAACTGAGAAATTTTTAGCCATGAAAGATAAATGAACATATCCCACCCTTTCATAAACACACGTCAATCATTGAAACCAACAGAAGACACACACACACCCACACATACACATGTATATGTGCCTGCCTTAGAGGGCAGAATTTGGCCTGGATCTTACAAAATGGTAGTTTGCAACTGACATTCATGTGTGTTTAATTTTTTAACAAATAAAACTGCAGAATGCTCATGTATTTTACATTTCCCAAATCCTGTTACTGCAACTTATATGAAACATTAGCATATAAAAAGTCATCACTGTACAACAACATTTTTGTCCAAAAGTCAGTGTCAGAATGATAAAAACCAGTTAATTAATTAAAACCAGATTTATTGTTAATGTGCTGATGTTTGCATTAGCTGTCTTCTGTTTTAAGCACAAGGAATCTATTAAAACATAAAGGCAAAAGTGGCTCAGAAAATGACAAACTCTCCAACAACGTACTTGTAGCTTTACTAACACTTATCTGACACTACAGTTAATTGAAAACCAACGTAAACACCATGAGGTACAGATACCACTGGACATTTCTCACAACTGTGCAAACTGTGGGCCTCATCCTGCAAACACCACTAGCTCCAGAGCTTCGTCCCAGGGCTGGTCCCACTGAGTCCATCTGCAACACCCTGCAGCAGTCCCCACCCCTGCCATTTGCAAGAAGGGGTCCTGTGGACCCTCATGTCATGCACCAAATACATGTAAAATGCCTCAGATTTCAAACTGATGCAAAATTTACATTTAATTTCTTTAGACTCAAGAAGCTGACATAGCTTCTCTAAAGTCTTACATAAATATTCCCTTAAAATTGTTAGAGGGTCTTCTATTTCAAGGTAAATCTAATAAAATATTTGAACTGCTTTTAAATTAGGCAGAGTGCTTGAGCTGCTTTTTGTAAAAAAGCAACAATATTCTTCTGCTGTAAGATATTTTACATATCTCCAGTCACTCTTCCCTTTATTTTACAGAAAGTAAGAGGCAGAGCTATTATTATTTTGTTGAAGCAATTGCCTGTGGAATTCTGAAACAGCCCAATGGATTTTTGTGATGACGCTGAATCTTAAATTCATTCCTTTTCACAAGACTTTTCCCCCAGACTGTTTTATTCTGCTTCTTCAGTCTTTTCAGAACTAGCTCCAGCTGAATTATCTGCCTCATACTTTTTATCAAGAGCATCTTCAAAGGATTTCCCACTGCAGCCATAGGTTTTACTTGTAGGTCCCATATGTGTTCTGATGCGAGCTCCTGGCTGGTACAACTGCATGGCTGGACGATCCTAGAAGAAGGAGATAATGGTTAATGCTCTGAGAAACCCATGTGGGACACATATGTGGAATTTTAAAGTTTTGAATCTTTCTGAAGAAAGTAGATTTTGTGTTAAATTACTTAAATTACATTTCATAAGAACCAGGAAAAAAATGGTATGTAATGAAAATTGACTGAGCATTCAGTGTCTAGTATTCAATATGTATTGTTTATAACACTATTCTTGGGAGCCAAACATTTTGAATAAATTAAAAATGCTGTAAAAATTAAAGATCCTATGATACATTTGACATAAACAAGGAGAAATGCTTATAAATACTTAAAATACTTAAAAACGTTATGTACAAGTAAAACAAAAAAAATGTTGCTACCTTCACTAACATCAGCTGAGAAGAACAATAGCCTGTGCACTTGCAACTCTGCAGATGAATGTCAAATATTACATATAAGCATAAAAATCCAAGGCAGACCAGAGAATACCTCAGCAGGTAGCAGCTAGAAAATTATCCTCAACTGATCATCAGTCATTACCCAATCCTTACCAGAATTTAAACATGCAATGCACATTTGAATTATACACATCAAAATAAAATTGCACAGTTTTTGCTCCACTTCATCTTGCCTTCCATACTGAGTATGAGAGCAGGGGAATTTATGCACTGATAATAAACAAAGCAAGTACAATTTGAGCATGTGCAGGCTCTGTGAGTGACCCAATCATACACATGCCGCTCTGATCCTGACAAAATGGAAGAAGGAGCCAGTTTACATGGAAAAGACACCTCAAACCTGAAAATGGTGATGCTCTTCAGAGCACTCTTTATTTTTGAAATTTCATTAGTAAAACACACCAGTTAGAAACCCTGATTAAGAAGTCTTCCTGGTAAGGGTATTTTACTTTCACATAATGTTATGAAGCAACCGAAAGCTCACCAATACCTGAGCTTTTTGATCAGTCTTGTGTTAAGTTTAGCAAACAGCCAGCAGCCTACTTAAAGACAGTGTCAGAGCACTGAAATTGTCCTACATTAAACTATACCAATTTTCAATTGCCTTCATAATTTGAAGTAATTCTGGATTTTTGTTCATTGTTTTTTCTTATTCCCAATATGCATTTCCCCTTTTCTTTTCTTTTTCCTTCATCTTTTTTGACCCACTCATCTTTTTTTCACCCACTTTTTTTCTCCTTCTCTTTAGACCAGATGTCAAGATTCACTACTGAGCCTTATGACTAACTAGATCATTCTAGTTAGTGCTTTGCAGTGTGGTATGAAATGCATAACACACCTTTCTATATCCCAAACAGCTGCATAAAAGTAGATCCTCAAGCAGTGCCCTTTAGAAAGTTTAAGATAAAGGGTCCAAATGACTTTTCCTACCACAGCCTCTGTAGCCTGTGGTTTGTATAAAAGCTATCACGTTACATACACTGGAAATTTCCCATTTTCTAATTAATTCCTACGAACTTCAGAAAGAGGTTCCATCTCTGACTAAAAATTTGTGTTGGCATTGCCAATGCTATACCTAAGTTGTAAAACTGAGCCCCTAATCACCTATGTGATAAATACTCCAAGGAAAAAAGTCACCACACTGCAAAATACCTTACTGATGGTGCTTATTTTTTTAGGGAACAAATCTAGTATTTTAGTCCTAAGTGTGGACTAATCCAGGGACTCAGCAAGCTACCAGAAGTGTGATGCAAAGAAATAAAAAGCAGGCAGCTTCTTAACATTTGCCAAAAGGCCCCCAAGACCCACCATCCAGTTCCAAGGTTGGAGATTATTTTGACAGACTTCAAGAAGAGCATGGCAAGAATGAGAAAAAATATTTTTCCCATCTTCCTGTTTCTGAACTAGCCATTTTTCTGACTGTTCTACAGAAAAATGTAGAGCCACTGATGAGGAAAGTGGCGAATGTGTAAATGCAGATAAATCTTAGCCATCCTGCCCAGCTGACCTCTGCATAAAAAAACCCCAGGGCACACCAGGCTTTCTGTGTTGGCACAAGATAACTTCCTTGATATGCACAGCGAGTCCCTCTGAACTTGTTCCCTGCACACTCCATGCAGGCTCACTCTCCATGTGCCCAGTTTACTCTTGTCAGCCTTAGCTCACAGTACACATCAGTCACTTGCTTTGAAAGAAGAGTTTCACATGCAGAATAAATTTCTACGCTAACAGTGTTTTGGTCATCTTTTGTGGAAAATCTGGGATCGAGAGAGAAAGAGAGAGAAAGGGGCTGACAAGGAGAGCCACATCCTGAAAAGACTCTGGTACATCCGTGAAATCAGCCAGCCTGAGAAAAACAATACCCTTATCTCTGGGAGGTAATAAGGGACAGCTCTACTACACACCCTGATACAGGCCCTGCTCACACTGGTTTTGCATCTGCTCTTTCCCTGACAACAGCTATGAGGATAAATTTATCCTGATGAAATTACAGCTTTTTCATACTGGCAGGTATGCAATGCTGAAGAATCCATACATTCACGCTCTCTGAATTAGCTATTTATTTAAGTCCTTATTGTTGCTCTACCAAGAAATGCCTGGCAAATCCATAATATAATTATTTTATGAGAGTAATGGAAGTACACTTTTAAAAGACTAACATGCCACAGTTTTTAAATTTCATTACAGATCAGAAGTGTAACGATTTTTAATATATTTATAAAATGTAAGGCTTCCAAGAATAGTATTCTTAAAATGACAGGGTTGAAATGAAGACAGAGAGTCTTATATATATTATGAATATGAATGAGACTGTAACCTTAACTTATTTTAACTGCTGTTGCATTGACAACAACTCAGAAAGAAATTTGGGTTTTACTGAAAATGAGATACAGAATTCTTTTGAAAAAGCATCTTTATGCTGAATTTGCAGAAGTTAAAACCTGTGATCTTGAACCATATTAACTAATGAAAGATTATCCTAAATGAATAAAAGAACCTTATTTCTTATGCGCTCCTTTTTGGATGCCATGTCATCACACTTGTCCTCTTTACCCAGTTTGTCTACTGCCTCCATAGTGAAGCTGTAGTTGTAGTTCCCTTTCTTTCCTCTGTCTTGGTTGCATCCTTTCCCCCATTTCAGCTCTTCTTCATTCCTTCTCATAAACTTGTCAAACTCATAGTGAGTTCTATGCTTTCTGCCATCATCCAATCGATACCTTTGTCTTTCAGGTTCTTTTTCCCGAAATCTTCTCTCCAAATCTCTTTGCTCTTTGTCACTATCATTTTGTGACCTATGAGTATGTATGAAAAGAAAGAAAATCCAAGCAATTAACAGTAAAAAGGAGCTACAGAAAGATACAAGTCAAAGTCTTCCTTTGACTTCAGAAGTGTGTAGATAAGTTATATAGCAAGGGTGTTTTCTTCTCATTACAAAGGGTTATATGCTGAATGTCTCACCCATGTATGTCCACCCACGCATTTGGTTCAGAATAGCAGACAAAGCTTTACCAAGCTTTTGTGCAACTGTTGTGGAAGGCCCATTCTTCACCTTCTATCCCTCTTTGAAATCCTATCCATAGTTCCCCAATACCCTTCATATAAACACACGCTGCACTATTAGCTCTTGTAGCCTGGTGTTGAGGTGAGTCATGCATGGAAGTATTCCCTGGAACAAGAACATTCAGGATCAGAAGGAATTCTGCAGGTATCATGTATCAATTTGTAAATTTTATGTCTCTGTATAACAAAAGTTATTTACTGACATCATAACTTGCAGAAGACATTTGTGAAAATAAATACTTATGTTCCAGGCTTTTGTTTATTGTGCCTCCAAATAATCTAGCCTGCCTTTGCATATTTTATTTCAGCAAAGACCATTACCTTACCACAACATGATACTTAATTTCTGCTATGCTGTAAATGGTTTATGTTATAAAGACTACTGGCAATATTTTGCTGCCTGTCTGATAAAATTCTCAGCTCTTATTCACTTCATTGTTCCACTTCAGCAAATGGGTATTTCTCTCATACAGCATGACTGCAAATAATGAAGAAAGATTACAAAATAGATTGAACTTCAAAAGGAACAAATACAGGCAGTTTCTTTTCATTACATATGTATAAATACTTAAAATTGAAACAGCAAGTTACTTTTGATAGTCTCCTCATATTTTGGGAAACTACAGATAGAACAGAGAGGATGGAGATTTTTCAATGGTGTGGTGATCAAATAGTGATATGCTTCTCATTCAGAACTATTTAATACAAATAAAAGTGTATCTATATATACAACTTTTTTTTCATATAACAGAAATGTGAAAATTGGTAGGATCTGTCATGAGCTTGGGCATTAGTGGGGCTGCCAAAAGAGGGTCCTCATCTTAGGAAGCGCTGAAAATCAGAGCAGAACCTGAACGAGAGGTTAAGTTATTCAGCATTTCGCAAGACTGAGCTTGTATCAGCATAACACATTCACCAAGTGGAAGCAACATCCCAGCTGTCACAGACACCTGAACCAATCACAATTACACACTGTACCTGTAGCATGGATACATTTACATAAAATACTATGTTAGCTAAGGGGTATGTGGCTGTAAGTTGCTTTGTTTCATGTTTAATATGCTATTCCAGAACCTAACTCCAAGTCCTAGCAAGGCTCAGGGCAAGACCTTCCAAAAAGCCAAAAAGACCCTCTCAATTTGTTGCTGCAGTATTGCCTGATACTTGTCTCTTCCCTTGTCTGTTACTGTTGGGGAGGAAGTGCTGTGTCTGAAGGCAGGCAGGTGACAGGGATACAAACTCCTGTTCCAAGAGTGGTTAAAGTAGATTCCTAAAATTCAGTCACAGTGAACAGGCAGGCAAGAGTGGAAATGGCAGGGTAAGCAATTTCAGAGTATAGGTAGAAGACGATGTTACACAGTCAGAGAAAGCAGAAATGAATAGAAGTAAAGGTAATGGAAGCACACTTCTGTTTGGTGTAATTTCATATTTGACCATGTAACTTATGCACCTACTGAGATTTTGATTTGTGGTAGGAAGCTATTGCTACCAAGCCTTTGACATAGTTTCAAACAGGTAATTCAGTCTCCTGCAGGTAGAGTTGGCAGTTACAGCTTATTACCAATTTCTGAGTCAGTGACAAAGTAGTTTCAACTTTAAATCTCCATCCAGGTGAAATAGCTCATGGCTTGCTACCTACCCACTAAAAATCGAGATGAAATCAGCACTTGGAAACACAAGGTAATGCTTACTGTACTTGTGCAGCCAAACAGATTCTGTTTTACATGAGCAAAATCTACATTAATGTCTTATTAAACTTACTGCATCAATAGCAAACAGTGTTACATGGCACCACCAAAAGTTTAATCCATAAAAAGCCAGGGAAGTAGCGGGGTCAGCATCCCTGGAGGTATTTAAAACACCTGTAGACATGGCACTTAAGGACACAGTTTATAATGGCAGTTTGACAGTGGTGGGTTAACAGTTGGACTCAATGATCTTAAAGGTCCATTCCAATCTGAAAGATTCTATGAGTAGCAAACAACTGATTTGCCCCTGCAAGTGTTTCTGTTGAGCCTGTTCTATTTCCTTTCTTGAAGACTATCTATAAAGAAGTTGCTGAATATTTTCAATTTCAACACGACATGTAAGTTTTCAGGAACATTCAGAACTTATATATTTTTCTTTGTTATTTATCTTACATATCTTATGGGTAGATCCTGCTTGCAATGGGACTCATGTGCCAAAGGACAAGAAAGAACCAACTGCTGAAAACACTTGTAAGATGAGTCCTTTCCAGGCTACAGCAGTAATAGAACTGAGCTATGCCTTTTGTTCCTACCACTGCAAATGTAACACAAAAGGCAGCAGGAGAGAAGAGACAGCCTACTGCATGTATCTATCATAAGGCTTTCATTCACACCTTCAATATTTTGCCATTGTCCCACTTACCTAAACATTTATATGTTTATTGCAGCCAACCCAGGTGTGAAGGAAAAGTATGGCATTGTGGACAATTTAGTCTTCGACATGAGTAATGGAAGGAGAGCCTTACCTGAGCTCTTGATGAGGAACAGGTGAAATAACAACAAAATTACTTGAATGACTTGAATTTTCATGCAGAAATCCTTCCAATCAGGGATTTAATGGCATTTCACCAATAACAAATTGCATCCATTAATACTGCCACCAGGTCAGTAAATTGTTACAAAACACCTTTTACTAAAACAACAGAAGAGAATTGTTCACACACAGAATGAAATTGGTTCTTTGGTGACAGGACATCTTGTCAATGCACCACATATATTTAAGCCTTGTGATGAAAGCATTTAAGATCTAAATAAAAGACTAAAAGATAACTATTACTTACTTTTCCTTAAATTCTTTTAGTGAACTCTCCAAAGATTTGGATTTTATACTCCCAGATCCAGGTGATTTATCCCATTTGTTTTCCTCAATGTCAGCTTCTTCTCCTTTTTCTTTGTGCTTTTCACTGGCCAGTTCATCTCCTTTTTCAGGCTTCTTGAGAAGCTAAGAGATATTTGTTTATATTACGATGCAAAATTATTCCCCTGTATTGTACAGACATTTTAGTAAATACTAAATATATCAGTAACCTGCTAAGATTGGAGATACCTTATTTACATGCTAGGAATATATTTTACAAAGTATGAAATTTAAAGTTATTTTAAAAGGGTGGTTTACATTTGCTACGGAGTGACAGTCATTAATAGGCATTCAACTGCATACTTTCAAGTATGTGGAGAATACTGGAGAAAGCACTTACCTATTCTTCTCAGAGCACTTACCTACTCTTCTCTCCTGAGTTATAAATATAAAGACATTATTATGGTCTGTGGTTTCTTAGAAATCATGTAACAGACCTCAATGTCATTGCCCATAAAATAAGAAGCAGAACCTCTACAATACTACTAAGAGAGCAGGATTAATACTTCACTCCTTTAAATATTATATATAAAATGTGTGTCACATGAATTGGGGTAGACAGGCATGTAGAAGTAGGCGCTTAGTACATCCTGACACAAATACAGATAAGGAAAAACTTGTGATATTAGCAGAAGAGAAGTCATTACATTTTCACAGAGAAGATTAGGATTTTCAAGAAGTCTGTTCCTTTCACAGCAACCCATACAGGGTTTCAGCAGAGTATAGTATTACAGGCATAATCTTTATAGAAGGACCAACTGTCTCAAATTATTACCCTACCATATCAATTCTAGGCAGAACATCTGTCTTTCCATTCCACCACTTTGTTTCTGAAATGAGCACAGGTCAATCTTCTCCAATATTTGAAACTTCTATAAGGTTTGTCTCAGGTAGTATTTTCCTTTTCTTTCAGAGACAGAAATAGCTTTCAGGATCATATCACCAGAGATATGTCATGAATACTGGGGCTTTTTGGACAAGCATTTTTAGGTAATATATTTGAAGGATTAAGTCCCTTTTCTTATGAACTTTTAGAGTATTTTTTTATGCCCAGGTATGAAAAACATGTAATTCAGCTTCGGAATTTACTATTTTAATACTTTTAGGTGAAGAAAACTGTTTTCCAGGAACAAATGAGGAAAAGATGTCCACAGATCTGTGGCTTCTCACCACCACTAAATCTGAGTCAAGTCTGTGTGTTCTTGCTTTATGCTACAGATTCTTATACCAAATTTCCTCTTCAAAACAGCCTATAAAGCCTTTCCAGTAACAAAAAATTTGGTTCAGATGAACAGTTTTATCTATGCCATCTTATAGAAATAAGATGGTTTTATATGGCCTGACTTCATAGCACAAGATACACCGTCCTAAGTGATGTCATTAAAATCTGCTCAGATTGCTTAAAGGCAGTGCAACCTGAAATTAACATACAATTAAAATACATCTGTTCTGAGCATAAACAAAAATATGTGTCTTTGCATACATGGCCACATGAAGATTTGTATGACAGAAAGTGTTAAAGCTATGTTTCACAGAAACACAGAATCACAGAACATTCTGAGTTAGAAGAGACCCATAAGGATCATCAAATCCAGCTCTTAAGTGAATGGCCCATATGGGGATCAAACCCACAATAATCTTCCAACAGGCTAGCACAGAACAATTTGGTTCTGTCAGGTAATGCTGGCATAGAATGCAGCAGAGTTGTATGAAGATATCTGAGTTACCTGCTCTAAGTGCACCAGCACACCATGGTAGGTAAGGCCACCAGTCACACTTTCAAACAACACTTTGTCAAAGCCCTACATTACTTTCCCTTCCAGTCAAAACTGGTTTGGTGTCTCCACACTGCTGCTGTACCCTAAATAAACATTGAGATACCAGAAAACTTCTAGATAACTTCAAAAGAAGAGTAATTTTTTTCATTAATCTCAGTTACCTTGATCCTTATTTCTTTTTCAGAAATCTTCTTTTGCTTCTCCACTTCTTTTCTTTTACGTCTTTCCTCTTCTCTGCGCTTCCTTTTCTCTTCCTCCCGCAAACGTTTCTTCTCCAGTTCTCTCCGCCTTCGTTCTTCTCTTTTCTCTTCTCGTATTCTCTGAAGAGTTCAATAATGATTAATTGTAAATTGTCCAACAGAAAACCATATGAAACATAAATGTAGAACTTCAGGCAAAAGTCTGAACGTACCTGCTTTTCTAATTTTCTATTTTTAATATATTCCAAAAGGGGTGTTGTTCTTCTAGCTAAAACACAAAAAATTTGTGATATAGTGTTCAACTCCTAAAATGTACTCATTGCTTTACTTTAGTATTAACCCCCTTTTTCTAGCTTTATCTGAAAGGGAGCAAAGGCATTGATAAACCTATTTGTTTCATGTACTTTTGAAGGCATTCCCATCATTTAGAAACACTTCATTGCTTTTTTGCTGTTAACGTTAGAAGCAACAGAAATACGTTGCACGATTATTTGGTATTTAATTAAAGATCATATCCTTTCAGTTCAAGAGAATGGCTTTTCTCTCTTTCTTATTGAATGGTTATTTCACCAAAAAAAGAAAGAAATGTGTTCAGAATCTATTCCTACTTTTTACTTCTGTACATCAAAACCTAGCTATATTGTTGTTCATATACAGCCCACATTACTGTAATCTCATATAGCACTTTTCAATCCCAGTTTTCAAAGTATATCATGAAGGAAACATTTTCAGTCTCACAGAACATTTTAATTTACCTGACATTTAGTATTCACCTTTCCATGGGAAAACAGGAGGAATAACAGTTAGGTAGTTTGTCCCAGGTTACATAGCAAAGTATTAGCAGATCCAATAAAACTCTGGCTTCCAAAATTGCTAATAAAAGATCTCGTCTACTGGATCACACAGCCATTCTTTTATTACAGAGCTGTCTCCATGCTCTGAAATCAGGTCACCTGCCTGAATCATCCCCAAATTCTATAAAATCTTGGAGAACATCATCAAATTCTTTATCATGTTCCTTATCAAATTCTTTATTCATGACTGTCAGTACTGAATTCAGACTTCAATTCAGCCTGTACTTACAGCTCTGAGTAGTTACAACAAATATTGTCAGTTTTAGATATCCCAGAATAGAAAATGTTTACTACTTGAAATTGCTCTACAGTTATGTATCGGATTCTCCCTCAAACAACAGTAAAACATTCCCTATTGAAATGCATGACAAAATTTGAAAGAAAAGAAAGAAAAAAAATGAATTAGAAAAGTCTTCAACAAATTTGAAATTACATGGCCAAAATCTAGACACAATTCATATCCCAAAAACATTTCAATGTTTTTGCATTGGAAGTTGGATTATGCTGGGGGCAACCCATTCATTAATAACAAAATTTTGTTACACAGTTATGAACGGGAAGGCTGATAGGATTCACTGTTTCTTTTTAGCAAATATCAATGGTAGGAATCAACAACCAATAAAGATTGTTGATTTGATATTTTCCTCTGTCTATTCCTAGATTTTCCATGCCTCCCCATCCTCCCCACCTGCCCATCATTTTTGACAAGTTTTAGGTCCCCAGAGCCCCCTTCCAGTCCCTCAGATCTGAGTTTTGCCCCTCTCTCCTCCTCCCTAAACTCCCGTGCCTGAGCAGTGGCTGCCTCTGGGCATCTTTACATGCTGAAAGAGATCACAAATTTTAACTGGAAGGTCTGGGGAAAGGATAAGCTGCACTGAGAGTTCAGAACTTGACCCTAGTCATGACTAAGACTGTAGTGCAAGAGGTTTAATGAGAAATTATAACTTGAAGTTCAAGGGAGAGAAGCAGTGTGATGAGTACTACCAAAAGAGGAAGGGGGAAAAAAAAATGTTATTCAAACTTGAATCTTACTCATCTTATTTATGGGCCTTACTGCAAATACAAACCTAAGAGCATTTTCTTAAAATGTTTAAGAATTTTTAAAAGAAAATAAATTACTAAATGAAGAGCTGTGTCAGCAAAACTTTACATTTTACCTTGCTGTCTACAAACAAAGCAGAAAAAAAGAGCTTATCTTCATCTTGCTACAGAGAAAATCTCTTTCATATCTCTCTGTCACATGGAAACTGATCAACCATGATCATGCATATGCATGATGCATAAAACATGTCAGTTTGCAGTAACTTTACATGGAGAAATTCTGAGCATGTGAGGCTCAATTCTGCCAGCAAAGTCTTGGGCACACCCTTCATTGACATCAGTAGGAGTAACACCTTTGAAACTGGACACACAGCTAAACCCTTACATAATTTTGCTATAAACATGCTGTCTGCTGAAGAAATCTTTGGTTTTGTGTTGATAGCAATGGCCAGAGCTTTGAAGGGCAGGAAAAATAAAGCAACTAGTTTGATTTCCTCTGATTTAACAGAAATGAAACATTAACAGTCTTAATGTAAAGCTGCCTTCAGTTAATGTTGTTACTCAGAAATCTGCAACTCTCAAGATTAATCATCTTCACTGATAGAATATTTTTCAGTTAATAAATGTTCTTGAAACTGTAAACTTTTTGCAAATTGCAAACTTAATAAAAAATTTTTACTGTCTTTACTCTGCTGTCAACCAGAGAACCATGGAAGATTAGGGGTAAATAAAAATTATTGGGTGACTTCCCCATCTAAAACAGCAACAAACAAGTTTTATTGATAACAGAGTTATCTAAATATCCATTTCCATCTCCTCTAAATTATTAGAGTTCCAAATCTCTTCAGTCAACTCTCAAACTGCAGTAACAAGTGACAGGAAAGGGGAAATGGCCTCAAGATGTAACTGAGCAGGTTTATATTGGATACTAAGAAAAATTTCTTCACAAAAGACTGCCAGGCACTGAAACAGGCTGCCCAGGGAAATGGAGTTGCTGTCCCTGGAGGTGTTTAAAAGATGTGCAGTTGTGGCATTTGGGGGCATGGTTTAGTGGTGGACTTGGCACTGTTGAGTTAATGGTTGTACTTGATGTTCTTGAACAGCAAGTTTCCAACCTAAATGATTCTATGATTCTAATCAAAAGAGGTGGCCACTTTTTCACTGTAAAGATGTAACAGCAAAGGTCAATTTTTTTTTCCTACTCAATTGTCACACCTAGGGAAAGACTAACTGCTCTGCAAGTTATCACTTGAAGATACACCAAAATTCCATGTCATCCTGAAAACTGCATACTAGCACTGAAGATTTCAGTGCTCACCTTATTTAAAATTCCCCCCAGGACTGTGGAAGCCATGCTGCATGCATACAGAAAACAAGGTGCTGCCTTACTTTCAGAGCTTTTCCAGAATCTTGACCATGAGAACAGAGAGAGATCATTTCATGTTTCTTAATAAAAGCAGCTAATAGCAGGGATCAATGGTTAAGCATTCAGCTATTTTGTATTTTAAAAATAAATCTTCCATCTACTAATACACCTGTAAGTATTCAGAATTACTAAGGGCCTATTTCTGAAGCCAGTGGGTGCATGCAAAAGTTCAAGTGAAACCAAGTGATTTCATGCATAGAGACTTAAAGGTTTACTGCTACGACTTGCCTGGAAAACAAATATTTAACTGCAGTAATATAAATCTGTTCGACTGAACAGGTCAGCTCTTGCAGGTAGCAGCATAAAGATATAAAGTAAGATATTGAATATTCTCAATAATAAGAAAAATCAAGAAAACAGACCAATGAGTTCCCTTGTTTTGGCCTCAATCTCTCCCAAAAGAATCTCAGGATTGGCACAGATCTTGTCTTCATCAGCACAATAATTTTCTAAAAATTTCCTATATTCTGGATCTGTGAAGAAAAATGTTTGAATTATGTTAATACTTTGCCATGCATAACAGAAATTTTCCACTGTGATGTCAAGAAAAGATGCTTACCATCTTCAATGCTCCCAGCTTTGGCATCTTTCTTCTTCAGCTTCTTTTTTGAAATCTTCTGGAATGGAGCAAACTCAACCACTGCAGGATATTCCAAACCTTAAAAGAAACCAATCTTTAATTTTTTTGAAGGGGAGAAACATTCCACACCTTCAAGTAAGATTTTCCAAACTCTTGAACACGGGTTGGGAAGTCTTATGAGAAAACAAAAATGTTTCTACAACTCGCTCCTAAACTTCTAATGAAAAGTTACATGTAGAGGTATTTAAAATTAAAAATAAAGAAATCTTTTATTTGGATATGCTGACAAGACTGTGAAAATGAGGATGACTACTGCTGCAAAATAAAATTCTTGCATTATTATTTATAGCTCCCTTTTAATTATTCACAGACATTGATCAGAAAAATCTATCACAAAATCTCAGTCTGACAAGTGATTAAGTACTATTGGGAAATCAATCTGAAGCTGCTGAGTTGCTTTTCTAAGGCTTTGTTGACTAAAAAATAAATAAATGCTGGCTAATATGCAATAAAACAACAAAGCATCTCCTTTCAGAACCACAACTGTAAAACTCAGTACACAGAATTGTGTGTTACTTCTCTGTTTACGATGGACTGTGCAACTCCTGCCTGTGTTTTTACTGGCAGGGATTCTTTGAGTTGTGCCTTAAACACTGGCTTCTTCTGTGGACTGGAGTCAGAACCGTGTGTGGATTTTGAATTTCACTTGGTTTCCGCTTGCAGCAGGTTCAAGATTACACTTTGCTCAAGTCCAAGGAAAACTTGTCTTCAGTCTACTAGAACATTTATTAACCTTATTGAACCTGCTAATCCTTGTTTCAGTTTTAGCCTCATAATGCAATGCTGCCACAAGCCTCACCAGAAAGCACTTCTGATGAAACCTTGCGCTCTTTAATTGTACAAGCAATCATGTCAGACTGGCCAACACGGTCCAAGCTCAGTTTTGCAGAGGATTCTGGCTTCAGTCCAGCACAATACTGAAGAATGTGCTGAATTTAGGCAAAGTCTTAGCAGAATCATTAAAAAAACTTTCTAGTTTTAAATCTTAAAACACCCAGAATTTTAATTCTGGGAAATGCACACTGCTAGGAACGTGTTGCTCTTAATCTCTACAAAAACCATCTAAATCTGAGGGATATTGGAAGCAAATAAAACAACTCAGGTAGGAAATGCTGAAGAGGAATTCATTAGTTTGACAGCTTCTTTAGAGATCAGTTTCTAGTAAGAGTGGGCAGGACTACTTTTCACAGGACCTCTGCAACACTCAGTATACAGAATAGAAAATGTCTGTACAAGAGAGACACAAATCTATGTCTATTTTACATAACTTATGCAATTTTTTACAGAAGGGATGCCTGAATGAGGTAAGGAACTGCTAAAGTTCTGCTAAACCACTTCTTATTGACGGCAGTTTCATACTCCTGCAGAAGACCTGGATTTATCCACATCTACGTTACAGACTTTTTCTTTACTGTTGGACTAACATTTGCAGACTGAACATCTTAAAACTGGCAATCAATTTTGCCATTCTTGTTCTTGGAACTCAACTCAAGATGTCTGCAAAGGCCCAAAAATTCAATCTCTACATGTCTTAAAAGTAGGCAACCAAAATGTTGAAGATTTCCTCTTGCTTTTTCCAAACAGGACTATGTGGCAGAACTTTATCTCAGAAACACTGAAGATGTAAAAATCCATGCTCACAATGTGTTCAGTTACTATTGTAATGAATTGTGAAGCTTGCATAAGGTAATTTTCTTGGTATGATCTTGATAGTGCATTGCCTAAAGTACAAGAATGCACATAAAGCATGCCCACCACACAGACAAGCAAAACTGCATGGACAAATATATTTTGCACTTTATTATATTTTAAGTGATAAATGTTAACATATTTTAATGTAATTAACTGCATAGTGAGGAAATAATGGCATAACTAGCAAAAAGAAAGGAAATTGATGCTCTAAACTGCTATATGTATACATACACATTAAATATCTTACAAATAGTCCAACCTTTATTATCAATGAAGACATAGCCATCAAAGCGATCTCTAAAAAGAAGGATGTCCTCAGGATTTCTAAAGTTAATGTACGCTCTTGAGTAGAGATGAGGATAAAGGCTGCAACAAGAAACAATTTTATTTTCTGTTATTGTTCTTTTCAGGGCTAGGGAAAACATAAAACCAGAAGGATCACATCATAATTCTCATCTTCTTTGAGAAACTGCTACCTTAAGCAGCCTTTACATTTTCATATCTAATGATATATATATGACAAAAAGTAACAGAAAATCAGAGGTCTGTATGCAAGTGTGAAATTTATTCTGAACTGACACAAATATTTCCAGTTTATTTTGTCCCCCTAAATTGCAGAGCATACATTTCCAATTGTGCAGGATCAAAACTTTAGTATTTCCCAATTTAGGAGATATGAATAACAGCAGTGCTTTTGGGGAACTTCTTGGGCATACTAAGAAATGTCTTGTGTCACTGGAAAGGAAAGGTTAAGTAAAAGACTGCAGTGAAGGGGCAGCTTCCAGGCTGTCACTGCATTTAAAGAGATTTCCAGCTTTAAGAGAGAATAAAAAACCTAATAGTTGGCAATATAATCCACTGAATTATACACAAATAAATAAACTCCATCAGACATCCATGTGTTATCAATATACATGCAATGTCTAGTTGTGACCAACACTTGCTGTTAAAATCCGAAGCATTTCTAGCAAAATAAACAGGTACTTAAAATAATTCTGATTCTTCAAGAATTTATTGGCATAGATCCCACTCCATGGGTAAATGTTTAATGTGCCTGATAAAAACCTCAGGGCTGGCACACCACAACCACAATGAAACTGAGGTAATTTAATGAATTAGAACCCATCAGCTAAGTTATTGTGAATCATGGCATGTACATGCTTTAAACTCCTGCAACTGTTATATATAAATCAGTTTGTATTAAATTGACTTAATGATGACTACATATTACATCAAGTTTCCAAACAAATCTTTACACAAGCCCATAGCTTTAAAATACCTATAATTCCATAATTCCATTGTCACCTATGGCCTGTCTTCAGACCAACTCGCCACTGGCATCAGGAGACAATAAACACACAGAGCTGCAATTGTATTTCAATCCCACAGCTCTTTCAAAACCAGATTTCAGAATGAGTGAGAAAGAGCAAAAATATGGATTGGATCACAGGATCCATGCATGTAGCAGCTCAAAGTAACACTGCTGCCAAGCAATTTTTTCTTTTTAAAATATGCATCCATATGGATTCCACTTACAGTGTCAGGAGGAGACCATAAAGAGCAGTGCTGTCAATCACCAATGGTTTTGTACACCCATCAATTTTGTGTTTGATCCTGTAGCCAGAAGAAATGTTAAAAAACCAAAACAACCTAGAGGGCTTTTTTCATTTAGCTGCTTTGCAAATACCAGCTATGAAGTGTTTCTACCGCTTGCAGAGGATAAACTATTTCAAAGGAAGAGAGGAAGAGCCATTTTATCCATATATACCTGGTATATTTTGACATTCTAGGATAGCAACAGCATTGCATGAATCCTAAGTGGGTAACTGCAAAAATGGTAAGTGGGTAGCTGCTAGGGCATGCCAGGGTTAAAAAATGCTATAGCATGGCTGTAGAGTTATCACCAAGATGCAAAGCTGATATAAAAAGACAGATTTCTTCTAATCGATTTCAAAGAAGACAAAATTTAACACTTTCCATAACTACACAGAGTTAAAAGATGTATTTTAAAATGTGTAAGTAAAGGAGGGAATTTTATTGTGGCAATCTATAGCTGTACTGGAAGCAATGTCTCTGTGCTGCTTAATTGCTACAACAGTAAAAGTCTCAGATAATTGGGGCTCCCATGAAGAAGGAAACTTCCTTCTCTGTCATATCAACAGCCCTATTCTTATGCTTTATGTGCTCTGAGGTTTAAATTAAACAAGGCCTGACATTAGACTGATATGATTGTACACTTGAAGTGCTAAATATTCATCAGATAAAACCAGGAATCTTGAGGGAGCATTATTTTTCATTCCAGTTATTACTACCTGAGATTGAGGAACTGAGTTTTAGTCCCTAATCTAAATAACTACTCCACTGTTCTTTCCATCTTCAGCTTTTGTAAAATACTAAAACTTTCTATAGATTAAAGACTGTTACTTGGACAAGGGTCCACTCCTACATTACTGTGGCACTTCTCTGCCTCAGTGCACAGCAGGCAGCTTTATCATACAGTTGGATTTTTTTTCCTGTAGGAACTTAGAACCTTATGGTTAGACACATCCTGAAACAGAACTGAAAATACAAAGGCTTGCTCCTTCCCTGTTTCCTTTAGCTGGTATATCAACGCCATCTCTTTCACCTTCTTTGGCAACATAATCTTTTCTTGATACACAACATAATATTTTTCTAGCTTTTTCAGCTTAAACAGAGTGAATATCTTTCAAAATGGAGGAACATCTGATATGGTTATCAAGCACTGATTAGTAAGAAAGAACGGAGTCTGTATAAACAGGACTCTGGAAAACAGATATTTAGAATTTACCTCGCAAGTAAGGGATCTAGTGTTGTTGCTTACATTATTAACATCTTCAAGAACTTAACACGCATTAGCAGAAACAGAACAATAAAAAAGCATGGTTGAGCACAGCAGGATATTGATGTGCAGCACAATAACACAGCACTGTCTGTCCATTACTGTAGCTATGTATCAGGGTAGAAGGTTGCAGAAACAGAGCTGTGACAACGCTTCTCTGATGGAGCCACTTCCACAAGAGTTGGTTCTCATATGCGTGTGAGTTAGCTATCAGAGTGCTTAGTGCACAAAACCCACCCACCTGAGTGTTTCAAACCCTTGTCTTAGGCTTCTTACCCAGCAAAGTGTGCAGTGTGCCTAAAAAAGCGAGTAAAAGTAACATTCTAGGTGGGAAGCTAACTAAACCTAGCAAATTTGAAATATTTAGCACTGGCTTGCATATATATCACTTTTACTCTAGGTTTCACACACATGACTTCCAGCAGCTACTCCCCACCCTAGACTGTCTTTACCTATCCATTCAGAACTCAACAGCATGGTCATGCAGCAAAGAATGCACAGGGCTTCACAGGGCTACAGGCACTCTGCGGCTAACAACCCCTCCTAGGATGAAACACTCTTGCTTGACTTTTGTACTTAGTATTTAGCAGTTACTGGCTAAAATACTCTTTACTCTTCACTCTTCAGGATATTGTAGTATTGCTGAGTCCTACAGAAGTGAACACTGTGTGTCTCCTCCTTTTTTCAAGTATCTACCACCACAGATTTCATTCAGGATCTGAAATTCAGTTTTATCATCCAAGAGCTGGTTCCATTTTGCCATATGTTTGCTGCCTATAATGCTGCTTTCCATACGTATAATGTTTTGGACAGATGCACTGCACATGTCAGCACTTGGAGCAATCTCTATGGAAATAACCAAGATGAGTCTGAGTGTACACATTTATTCATTCCAACACACTGTTTCTTTTTTCTTTCTCTGATATGCATTCAAGGGTATTCAATCTTTCAGGGTACATTTATTTCTGTAACACTTAGTCTATCATCTCTTTAAGTCCTTATTTTTCTAGCAACTTTAATAACAAACACATTCTAAATGTTTACTTCTTCTACAAAGTACCTTTCAACACAATTGCGTAAAAAGACTGATATACAGGAACACAATTTTAAATAGTTATTCACAGTCTAAATAGCAACATATTAACTATAAAAACAGCAATCTCATCTTAGTAAAATACTTATCATGAATCATGGTGGGCATTTATAAAATATATACTTACATGTATATAGAGCTCTACAGCTAAATTTTGAAGAGTCAAATAACTCCTCCACCCATTCATACAGCAATTGATAACTCATCATCGACATGGTCATGTCAAGCTAAAATCCCCTGGCCTTCATCCTTGTCATCTTCTGTGGTCATTCACATTATGGGTGGAACTGGCACAATTTCAAATAAGCTTAGTCTTTCCTTTCTACAGCTATAAATGAGCAGTTTGCCTGGCAGAGAAAGCAGAAACACTAGAGTTGTGCCAATCAAAGCTTGTCAATTATTTCACCCAGAACACAGTAGTGGTGGTTCACTTGAAGCACTAAAGGCACTGCCCTTTCAGTGCTGCAGTTCCTGGATGCAAACCTACATCCTACAGCGTTAATGCTGCTTAGCTACAATCATCCTGAGCACAATGTTGAGAAGAAGTTATGGAGGGAAAAGGAGGAGTGTTCTTTGGAAAAGCTTTATCAATCCCTGTGACACATGGCATGGCACTGACTGTTTGAACTGTTTTCATGCGAGCGAGGCTTGTGTTCAGATTTCTTTCCTTTCATAACTTCACAACACCATCAACAATTCCTGGCACTCAGCACTCAATTCCAATCCAGAGAGATTACCCAAACCCTGAAGGGCCAAAGATCAATCACTTGACTAGTCATGAGTCAAATGTTTAGAATAGGCTCAGAAACCTTTACTAGCAGAAAAAAAGGAAAGAGCATCTGGAAAAAATAGTTAATATTTGAAGTCCAAGTACACAACAGTCTGTCAAGAAGGCAGAGTCTTTATTATCACCTATAAACAATGTTTTGTTTGCATTTTGATGTCAATACGCAAGAGAAAATAAATGTAATGCAGCGAATCAGATGAATCTGAAAAAGGCACGAAACACAAATCACTTTCTGAAATGATTTTACTGAAATGGATGTAACTGAAAAACTGAAAATTACATTAATCACATGAAATTTGAAGAAGTTTTACAGCTTGCCTATGAGAGGACATTGTAAACTTAAAGATAACACTTATAAAGATATTATAAAGATTACAAAAAAAGAGAAACTGGAGTTGATATGCATATCTTTGTTTTGTCCTCTAGGATGAATTATCTTGGAAATAAAAATGTAGAAACAGCTACAGTTAGACCTCTCTAGTGCCCTTACCAACAGCAACTAATAGAGAATGCCAAGAGAAAATTTATTAAAAAGGGGAAAATGTACAAATACTTCATTCAGTTCATAATTGTAAGTATCTGCAGCCTAGGGACTTTGTAATACCAAAATTGTAACTTATGTTTAATAGGTTTTCATAGATATTGTCTAAGTAAGTATTTGTCTAACTGCTCCAGACCCATTTCCAACATTCATCATTCGCGGCATGAAATTCTGACAAATTCTAAAATCTGAATGAGCTTATAGAAACTTCTGTGATGTAGTTACACACGATGTGGTTAAACTGAGATGTTACAGCTCTTAAGGAAACTTGTTTGCTTCTGCATCAAAGCATCTCTATGCATCTTTCCCTTTCCACCAGATCCTCTTCACTAAGTAGCTTCTTCAAATCCTTCTCATTGGGTGACATGACATTTCTTTTCATCTTCACATGTTTTTGTTATCACTGAATTCTCTGGATTGCTTGCCACTATGCACGTGGTACAGGATCTAGAAAAAAGCTATTCAGTGAAAGACAGAAAACATGCCAACCTTGTCCTGTAGCTTTTCCTGTTAGCTGGAATGACATGAAGACACATGCACAGAGTTTGCTGAAATCTTGTGAACTGTCCATAACATGACAGGCTATGGCAATATAATGCCTTATACTCAAAAAGTATTCTCTGCTGGGTAAGAGAAGACTGAGATTAACCTTGATTAAGCTTTTACTCTCTGGAAGTTTATTGTATATTCCTGAGTGGGTAATGTGAAGAGATGACTCATAAAAAGATATACATGGGTATGTGTCAGCATTTGAACAAAGGGGACAAGTGAGGCAAGGTGATCTTGAGACAGTCAAAAAACAGATAATCAGTCAAGCCAACACTACAGAATGGTAGTGAAATGCCCACATAAGCTGTGTAGTTTGCTAAAAGAAGCTGTAGCCATACAAACCTGGTAAAGATAAATCCATTCCAAAAAAACCCATCTTTTGTCTGAAAACACATTTTTTGAAAAGCAGGATGGAAAAAAATGGAGCAAGCACAAAACATTTCATGCTGAAAAATTCAAACTTAAATGAATTTTTTTTAGTGAGTTTAGATTTGTGAAGGCAGAAGAGAATAACATTACAAATAACAGCATGAGAGAAAAAAGAGTATCTTTCATTGATAACCTGCCATAGATGCAATTAAACTAGTGAACAGCAAGATTTTTGGGTAATCCAAATTTCATCACATAAGAGAGAAAATGAAACTTTATATATCCAACTACTGTCAGTGCCTTCTTTTTTCTAAAGAGGCTGACTCCCTAAATTCTTATGCAAACATTTCTGCAAAATTAAAATTGCAATTTTTTAACCGCTAATTGGCATTTGTGCATCTAAACAGTGAGAATTGACACTCTTCTTCAGAGAATTTTTTGGTTTGCCTTTGGTATTTTTCTCTTATCAAATGAACAGCTGGGACAGAAACCTTAAAGAGGCCCATGTGGAAACAGAGATGACAAAGTTCAGAAGAGCAATGTAAGGTACAAAGACTTCCAATCTGAGTAAGTTCTCCTCCTTCCTCACTTCACATCCTTTGTGGTTTTAACAGAAAAGCTGAAGCACCTACTATTTTGTTGCTGCACTCATGTGCAACAACCTAGATCAGAAATGGTCATAATTTCTCTAAATAAACATTTATTTCTTCTTGATTGTGAAACTGACTCTAAGAGAACCCCTAACTTCAAAATTTGGTCAGCAATAAAGAATCGGCATCCCTCTATAGTCAGTGGAAAGAATCTCGAGTCAGTGGAGGGGTGATTAATCACACACTAAGATATGACAAGATGGTTCTTATACTTCAGTTTTTCAGAAAACATGAAGATTAAGCACGCATGATGTTTTGATTCTCTTCTGGAAACTGATTTATTCAAAAGGGAATTGCATTTTACCACTGTGATACTGAGTAAATTATGTAACTATACCAGCAATTGATTTAATTTAAATCAGCCAATATTTCTTCTTTTTTACTTTTGCAAGAGACAAAAATAAATAAAACTAGAATAAAATTTAAAAATTTGTATGAAGCACATAAAAATCCATGCAGGTAAATGAAGAAACTAAACCCAAATGGAACTCATGAAAACATCCTGTCATTGTTTGCCCCAGACTGAATCTTGCTCACAGCCAATTAAGCAGGCTGTTACAGTTTATCAATGAAGGTTAAAAGAAACATCAGGGTTTCAAACTATATTATGGCCTATTCATACAAAATAAAATACACTTTAAAATCTCCAGTGGAAAGGAAAAGAGCAGGAATGCCATTGTCTCTGCATATGCAGCCAGCTTTCAGAAATATTTTAAGAAATAAGACTGAACTATTCAGAGACAATGACTCAAAACATTCCTCATTTGTGGAGATGCCAGGGTGCTTGGTTGAGACGGAGGAGGTGAACTTTTAGTTGTGTAATGGCTAAACCTCTGATCTGATAAGGCACAGGGTGGATGATGGGCTGTGAGCGAGGTAAGAGCTGGATCCTGTGGAGAGAATTGTGCCCCTTGTCATGCTAAGCTGTGCTTCCTTGCACAAACCACTGGGCTGTGAGGCTTGCCCTCCTCCCCCTGGGAAATGCCGGGAAACTCACCTGTGACCTGAGCGAGTTCATCTCTGCTGATGGGACAGTATGGGGCACAACTGACTCAACTGCGCTGCTAGGATGGGCAGCTGTGCTGTCTTAGGTGTCCCCCAATCCACATTCTTACATCAAGTTCACCACCCTGAAGGGGGTATCTGCTTTATATTCACCTGCAGCTGAGTGAATATAGACCCAAGAGATGCTGTGTTCCACCATATTCTCCCCACCACTTATTCAGGACTTCCCCCCCCACTTCTCCTGCCAGATCTGAATCCAAGACTGCACAGGAACCAAGTCTTACTGCAGGACCTATGGGTGGTGAGATCCTCACACTCTTTTCTTTTCTTTCTTTCTTTCTTTCTTTCTTTCTTTTCTTTCTTTTCTTTCTTTTCTTTCTTTCCCCTTGTCTGTGTCCATGGGTGATGTTGTTCCACTTTTATATTACAATGCTTTCATGTTGTATTACTATAGATAATAACCACCAAAACAGCTCCATACCTGTTTTCCTTTGCAACCAAGTTGTTCTATAATAAACCCTACACTGTTTATTTACAAATACTGATCATTCAGTGTCGTTTCACACTAATGTGTCCCAAGGGATCTAGCAACAAGAATGTGGGTTACCCCCACCTTCTGAGGTGGGCCAGTACAGTAATGCAACAAAAATAATAAAAAAGGAAAAGCATATGATTTGCCATGTCCCACATACCTTGATTAGGTTTTCAGCACCTGAAAACCTACAGAAACGGCTCATCCTCACCTGGGATCAGCAGTGCAAAACTCAAAATAATCATGGGCAGGTAGAGGATGCAGCTGTTCCTCCAGTTGCTCCTTGGTTAGACAAGGAGGAAGCCTTCGAATAACCACCTGCATATATAAAAAGAAATGGAGATTTATATTTGATCTAAATACGGTAGAAACAGATGGCACAAATTCCCTGACTCAGTTCCTGCAATTGTTTTGAAACTGTAGGATAATTGACATATTCTGATGAACAGCCTGAGAACCACTGCAATTTAATCATCAACCTAAAAAATAGATATTGATTACATAAAAATTTTAAAGTATCTCTAAAAAATTACTTAAACTAGCTTTTAAGTATTGTTACAGCAGTATTTCAGGGTAATAGGTCTCTGTGTCCAGTTGCTCCTGGCAGGGGTTTTTCAGGGCAGCCTCTGAGAGGATGCTGGGGCTGCCCAGTGCTGCGTGCAGCCAGCTCCAGTGGATCCACCCCAGGGCACCGCTGAGCCCCTTAAGCCAAGTCGGTGGTGACTCTGGGAAAGGTATTTAAGAATGGACAGGAAAGGTAGCACAGCAGTGGGCGAGACAGAGGAGTAAGGGGCAAAAAAAAGTGTAAGACACAGCCCTGCAGACAAACAGGAAAGGAGAAGGAGGGGAGGAGGTGCTCCAAGTGCCAAAGCAGAGAGTCCCTTGAAGGAGATCATGGTGAGGCACACTGTTCCTCCACACACCAAGAAGGACCACAGTGAAGAAGACATTCACCTGCAGCCCATGGGGGACCCCATGCCACAGCAAGTGGAGATGCCCTGAAGGGTCCTGCAGCCTGTGCAGAGGAGCCCACACTAGATCAGGTTTATCCTGAAGGCCTGCAGCCCATGAAGGAGACTCATGCTGCAGCAGGTCATGAAGTGCAGCATGTGGGAGGGACACTCCTGCAACACTTCATGAAGGACTGTATCCCGTTGTGTCCCAGGTCAGGTCCCCCATGCCAGAGGAGGTCAGGAGTATGAAGAAGAAGGAGCAGCAGAGAGGAGCTGTTATGTCCTGTCTGCAACCCCCATTCCTCATCCTTCTGCAGTCCTTCCAGACAGAGGAGGTTGAGCCTGGGAAGGAAGAGGGGAGGTGGGAAGGTGTTTCAGTTGCAATCTTTTTTTCTAACAGTCTTCTCTAATTTTTAATTAGCCATTAAGTAAATCAATTCTCTCCATGTTAGAACCATACTGTATCCTGAGTTAGAAGGGACCCACAAGGACCATTGAAGTCCCACTCCTGGTCCCGCCCAAATAATCACAGCATGTGCCTGAGAGCATTGGCCAAATGCTCCTTGAACTCTGTCAGGCTTAGTGCTGACTATTTTCCTGGGGAGCCTGTTCCAGTGCCCAACCACCCTCTGGGTGAAGAACCCTTTTTCTATATGCAATCTAAACCTCCCCAGACACAGCTTTGTGCCATTCCTTCACATCCTGTCACTGGCCACCAGAGAAAAAGTATCTGTGCCTGCCCCTCCATTTTCCTTTGTGAGAAAGCTGTAAGAAGCTGCTGTGAGGTCTTCCCTCAGCTGTGTCAGTTTTTCCTGTGACTACACTTTGTTTTTTCCATCATACCTTATTCCTGGGTATGAGGGAGGAGTGCAAGAGCACCTGGCTGGAGGTCAGCCACCCAGAGTCAACTCACTACACCAAGCTAAACTGCCCAATAATAAAGGCTAGGAAACTGTGTAGAAACCTCTGGCTGAATGATGCCAGTGCACAAAGCAGTAAAATGGCCATCAAGCTTCAGGCAACCTGTTTTAATTTCTGAGTACTTTAATATCTGAATTTAACTTTACTGAGCTCTGAGTTATAGTCATTTTCAATGCTTCAGTTTTCCAATTAAAAAAAACCCGGGAATAAATCAAATCTCACAGTACTCAAAGACACAGAATTGTCAGGGTTGGAAGGGATCTCTGGTCCAACTCCCCTGCCAAGGCAGGGTCACCTACAGCAGGTGCCACAGAACATGTCCAGGTGGGTTCTGAATTCTCCAGCCAGAGAGCCTCCTTGACATCCCTGGACAACCTGTTATAGTCTGCAAGTATTATTTGAAGGGTGCTCGAATAAAGACGGAGAAGAGAGATGTGCTCTTGCCCTTGTCAGAAGCTGCTTTGCCACAGCAATAGCTAGCCTTGACTTCACAATTAAAGGTGAAATGATTTCCAGTGCTGACGCTGGGGGTCTCCCAATACTCCAGGGAATGACCACTCTCATTCTGCAGATGAAGAAATTCCCGTTACAAACACACGAACCTCCTGAGATCAGGCTCAGTCTGTCTCCTCACTGCAGCCTCCCTCCCACCCTCTCCCATCTCCCACCGGAGCCGCCCCCGCCCCAATCCCCGCGCCGCGCTCGCGCCCCCTCACTTTGCTCAGCGCCGATTTCTTCTCCTCCCGCTGTTTCCCCGGCGCCGGGTGAAGAGGCGGCGGCGGCAGCGGGGACGGCGGAGACGGGTTCGGCTGAGCGGGCTGAGCGTC
>VXBC01002309.1:1885899-1921252 GCA_013399945.1 Ploceus nigricollis
GGCCGCCGCCCCGGCCTGGCCCCAACCCCAGCCCCTGCCCTGCCTCCCGCTCCGAGCGCATGGAGTCGCCGCGCCCGCAGCCGGGCGGAAACCTCGCGAGAACGGCCGCAGGGCCGACGGGATCTCGCGAGAGTGCCGTCGGCAGCCGTGGCGAGGAGCGGTGTCCCCGTCCCCGTCCCTCCCGTAACGCCGCAGGGTGCCCACTGTGCTGGTGCGAGGGGAAGACACAGAAAGGTGCCCATTTCCCTCCTCTCACGGCCTCGCTCACGGGTGCCTTGTAGGGCAGGAAGGGTACAGACACCGCGGGGGTGCGTTATTCAGTCTTTGGATGCAGCGTCTAAGGGGTAGCCAAATTCTGGGGAGAAAGCAGTGGGGAAAAAAGAAAATAAAAGNTGCGGCAACGGGGCGTCCATAGGCCCCGAGTCGCGGCCGCCGCCCCGGCCCGGCCCCAGCCCCAGCCCCTGNGCCATTAATCGTTACTTGTGTGAGGCCAGGTGTCTTATGGCTGCAGGGAGGTTCTGTGATAATTAAGAAGCAGTGCCTACGCTTCGGCAAAGCACGCCAGCTGAGCTGTGCTGAGGCCGCACAGCAGGGAGGGCTCTTCCAAAGGATGCCTCCAGGCCTTTCTGCCTGGCTTCGTCAGGAACTGTGGTGACAGGACAACGGAGAGTGGGTACAAACTGAGAGAGGGGAAATTTAGGATAGATGTTAGCAAGAAACTTACTGTCAGGATGGCACTGGAAAAGGTTGCCCAGGGAGATTGTAGATGCCCATCCCTGGCAGTGGTCAAAGCCAGGTTGGACAGGGCCTTAAGTAACCTGGCAGGGAGGTGTCCCTGCCCATGGAAGCAGGGTTGGGATTACAGGATCTTTAAGGTCCTTTCCAACCTACACCATTCTATGATTCCATGATTATTCTAAGTACTGACCCATCAATCAAAGCAAGGCTTTTTAGTCCTAAATCTCAATCAACCAATTTTGCAATATCTAGATGCAAAAAGTTTCTTGAAATTCCTGTGTGAGTTGGAACATCTTGGACTAAATCTCCTAGAATTGGTGGCAGAGGTACAGCAAGCTCCAAAGTAAGGGCACGTCACACATTTAAGGACAGACTTGTCTGGAGCTATGGAAATTAGACAGAAGGAGCAAAAATGCCTGCAATTTAATCAGAATACATAGGGTCATTGCAAATCTTCAGATCCTGCTGCATTGGTAGTCCTCAAACAGCTGTCCACAGCATGAAGGAAATACATGATCTGATGTGGAATAATAAAAGTAGGTGGCATTGGCTGCAAAAACTGAAATGACAGAATATTCTGAGGTGGAAGGCACCCACAAGGACCACTGAGTCACCTCTTAAGTGAATGTCCCACATGGGGTTTAAGCTTGCAACACTGACATTATTAGCACCAGGCTCTGATCAACTGAGCTAACACATTATTTGTTTTCAAATCTTTTAGGGAGCAGTACCTATGAAGAAACTTTTGGAGCCATTTGCAACACAAATATCTTGTGGATTTTCATATCTGTTCTGAAAACTTTTAAGGCAACATTCAGATCTCCCCCTCTGGGACAAAACTAATCCTTGGAAGAAAAAGATGAAGTTATGAGACAGAGTCAAAATGTCCCTTTGGGGGTATATTTATCAGCCACCCAACCTGACAGGCCTGGACCTCTGTACTCAGCAGCCAAAGCCAAGTGAGGCAATGGCAATGGCCTGCAGCATGAATCAAGAATCTGAGGTCAAGTCAGGCCAAAACTAATAACCAAAGTCCTCGTGAGGACAAGGACAATACTCAATTTAACTAGAGCCAGGGTGAATGTCATAATAACCCAGAAAGGCACCAAGCACTCTCTAGTAAAAGCAGGACAGGTGATGGGAGGTGCAGAAGACCAGGGCAAGCAGGTGCTGCCAGTACAAAGGCAGGAATTTGGACAGAACAAAAGCAGGTTAAAACATTGAACAGAAGATAAATGAGGAGAGAAAAACTTCCCCTGAAGTCTTGTCTGAGACATACATCATGAACCATCTCACAAGCTCTGACCCAACTGTAGCTGCCTAAGAGGCCTGGAGCCAAGCCGAGCTGTATCAAGAATTCCTCTGACATCCAAAAGAGTCTTTCACAATCTAGGACACTTTGCATACATTTCTTTCTGGGCAATTTTTAATACCAATAAACAAAGGTTAGCAATAGCCAGCCAAAAAACCTCCAACAGATACCTGCCAAGGCACAGTGTCATGACAGGCTGCTGTTATAGCAATGCCCATTCTCGCTATTCCATCTGTTTCCTCCCACTTCAACCACTCTGCCCCATTGACAACAAGTAACACAGCAGTGGCTTGCTCTCCTTGAACCTGAGAATTGATCAGATCTAGAAAATATTTTAAAATGCTCTTCCAGTTCCCTGATTTCATTCACAATGCAACCACACAAGGATTCATATTACCACAGCTGAAGAAGTAGCACAGTAGATTCCTACAGGCAGGAAAAACATAAACCAATGTTGCGATCACAGCCAACACAGCATCAGATTGTAACTGGGGAGTGCAGGAAGAAAGATGAACTTCTATCAATATTTAAAACCATTTTGCCAATGATAAAGATTAGTAACAGAGCAAAACAATGCAAGATTTATATCCATGTCTGACAGTAGTCAAAAGGCCTGATTCTCTAGAATACTATTTTGCCACCTTCCATTTAGAAGTTGTCATGATGTCTTACTAGAAAACTAGATTGACATATGCTGGATTAAAAATAATGATATAGAGAAAAAAGAGTTTGGGTCCTTGAGAATCTACTTGCAATATCCTTCTGTGTGCAGCAACAAGCCATTGCTGTCATATTATCCATGAGATAGTCTTGGTTACAATCATTCAGGATAAATAAGCACAGATGTAAAAATAACTTTCAAAAGATCCTTTAAAGGAAGAGACCTGCCTAATAGAGCAGCTGTTGAGACACACTCATTATAGATTCTTCCAGAGTGTTCAGGAAAAATTCCCAGTTTACCTCAAAAAAGTCATCTGCACGACACCCTAATTGCCAGGTTCCAAATGAAAATAAAGCCCTTTGTATGAACTCTTTTTGCCACTCACACTGAAGAAGAGAGACCTGACTCTGCCCAGGAGATGCATGTGCCTCCTAAATGATTAATTTTTTCCTACACTCTGCTTGGATACTTTTTCACTTAAGACTCATGGCTCATACTATGTTTTTCAGGAGAATGTGTAACTTTTGGTGAATTGTTTTAGAACTAGGAAGTAAAACATTTTTGTTCACCTTATTTTCTCATGTTTAAGAATATACAGAATTGGTATGGAATTCTGCACTTAATGCAAAGTCCAATCTATATTTTCTAACATATGGAAGGGAAATTTGGGCATCTCCCATTCCCTTTGTGGAGCCATAGCACAATTTCCATTGTCACTGGGACAGAACCAGACTACACTACTGTGCTGGTCCTCAAAGGAAAGCAATGGGATCACCTGGACTCAACAGATTTCCACAGTAAGAGTGTGTGCAATTGCTGATAAAATACAGACTCCTCCCCAAGCTTTTCCTCCCTTGCAACCCTTGAATTCCAAAGTGCAGTTGTGTCTAAAACTTGAATTCATCTTCAGTAATGCACAGGCATGTGAAAAATAGCCAATACTCTGGATTCAAACTATGTATATGGTCTGCATCAATGCAATGAGGTCTTCTTGATTCAGATGGGGATTCATCAGAGTGCTATCAGGAAAGGAATATTTATAAAGTAGGAACTATAAAACTCCCGGTGTTAAGTACATAGTAGTTTGAATTCATATAAAAAATAGCAAATTCATGAAAGTACAACACCATAACAAAAATGCTAAAACAAACATACTACACTTAGACAAAATGAGCTCTCTACCAGTATTTATGGTCACGTACTATGGTCTGACATTGATGTTTCTAACATCATATCACTTTCATTCATTTCAATCTCAAATGTTTCTTCCAATGGGCGACTGGTATCTGTACTTTTCCTTTGATTTGATGTCTCTAATGTTACTATGCCACTTTCATCCAGAGTTTGTCTTTCAATGTCGAATTCTCTGAAATCCCAGGGAGGTGAAATGATGTTCTTTAATGTCTTCACTGTGTGTACATCGAAGTCATAACATCTTAATTTGTCTTTGATCTCTGTTCCTAGGAAAACAGACAAACCAGTAGTTTATTTCAAATGAATACTCCCAAAAATGTCATCTCAAAGAAATTATCATTCAGAAACTACTATAATTCTCTGCTTTCAGATCATCAAGGAGCTGCTGCTGCTTAATGACTGCTGCTTAATGACTGAAGTTGAAACAACAACTGAATGAGTTCTGAAAAAATCCAGCAGTCTCCTTTCTCAAAAAAGCACAATACAAGAAGCACAACTCAGATTCAAAAGTGTGTTTTGAAAAGTAATTGCCAATTCCCTTCCCAATTCTCCAAGGGGCTTTTTTCTTGTTTAAGTTACACACAGCTTGGTTTGCATTAATGCATATTACATGGCTGCATAGTTTTTCCAGATGTGTTAGATGACTACATATGGAGCAAGACAATATTGAGAAGAAACATCTGTTTCAATTGTGTGAAAAATCTGCAGGAAAAGCACTAGAGCACACAGATGGCTTTTACTTTTAAGGCTTCAGCCCTTCTTAACATGCTTGACAAGATATCAACTGTGTTCACTACAGATAAATCACTAAGTTCAATGAAGCAGGAATCTATAAAAAAATATAGAATTTTTTTTGCAGGGAAAATCTTTCATAGAAAATTTAAACCTTTGGCAATATAATGTAATACTGTTATGAAGGACTTTTTTTACCATATATAAAGCTGTGGTTTTGGAGTCAGAAGAACGTACCCTGTCTCCACAGAGACAAATTTTGACAAGGTGAAAATATCTTGCTCTACAAAAACATTACCATAGTGCTCTGATTTCCTAACTCCATACCTCTGTTTAATTTTTCCCCCATTCCCTTTGCGTTCTAAGATGCCACAAATCAATATTTTCTATAAAAGAAACCATCGACACCTTTAATAACAAAGTGTTTCCTTTCTTTATGCTGGTGAGAGTACTGTCATGATGCTCACAAAAACCAGTGGTCATCTGCAATTGCTGCTAAGTTCTGACTCACTTAGCCATTAAAAAAACCAACCAAAAAAACCCAAACAGAAACATCCTCTACTTTGTGAGGTAATTAGGTAGTGGTAGGCAGTCCTTTTTGACATAACACTCCTCTCAAAGGACTCAGTGACTTCAAGAGACACATAAGTTAGAGACTTACCAATATAGGCTTCAGAATCACCAATGTACATTTCTATGCAGTGTCCAAGCATTGTGACTGAAAATGTGTCATCCCGCCTGAGACCAAGGGCCTATTAAAAAAAAAAACAGTAAAAAGTATTTAGCATCAAATAAAAACATTTACATCATAAATCTGCAATGGTTCAGTTTGTTGGTTTGTTGTTCCACGATGCTATCAGAGTATAGTCTTCACTGTAAAAGCAAAATATTGCACAACCAAAATAACATCATCATATGAACTGGCTGAAGTAGTAAGCAAGGAAAGCACAAAAACAAAACCAGAAAAGAACATATATACAGACAGGAAATCATTCACATATGAGATACAACATATCCTGCTGTTTACTTACTGTAAAATTTCTAGGTTGGAAGTATTTAAAATTATTTTAGGTGCATGAGAAGCTTACGTACATGAAATGTAAATTGCAATTCAAAGTTTACCAAAGAGGCCATTTTTTACCTAACCAATAAAATATAGAAGATTTAAGAAAAAAACAAATTAAGATTATAAAATAAACACTCATTTGGAGGCTGGAAAAAAATGCTGGTTCTCTGCTCCAAACCCAATCCAGAGTGAAACAGATTCAAATAACAGAATCTGTGACCAGCCCTTCAGCTGAAAGCAGTTACGTACCGTGTGGAAATAGTCAATGGCGCTTTCAAAATTGCCCATGAGGCTGTGTATGTAGCCAATGGCAGAGTAAGTAGAAGCATTCTGAGGGATTAATACTAGAGCCTGGCGATGGTATTCCAGTGCTTCTTCATACTTCCTGTTAGGGTTAAGTACAGGAGATCTATTAGTAAGCTTCATGGTGAAAGGTGCTTTTACAGGACCCCGTGGATATTTTCCTTAGCAAAGCGGAACGCAGTTGTGCCAGAACTTTAAAATTATTGCTTCGCACTCTGAATATAATAATAGAATGTACAAAAGACTCATGTATATTGACAATTTTCTTCATCAGTGTAATTGAGAAATCATTGTTCTCCTCACGTAGCAAAACATCTGCCTACAGCTAGGTCCCATTTGGAGATCTTAGCTGTTTGATATGGTAAATTGCTTTAGATGTTTAATGCTGCTCATTGTAGCACTGGCTTTCTTTCTGTTGCTTTCATTTGCCTTCCTGAGGGAGAGAAGGAGCAGTACGAGACTAAATCACACATGATTCAAACGGAGAAAAGCTCTCTGGGCAGAAATCTCACAACCCTTAAGTGCTGCATACACTGGTACCTTTGTCATTTTGCAACACACTATCAGAAAAGGAGGTTTACACATATCCATGGTATCTATCAAATACTAACCTGTCTTTGAAAATTGTCTATTAATTACACTGATTATTGCATTTGTTATTTTATAAAACAGCATTACTCTGAGAAATTAAATTGTCACATTTGACATCCTCATTCTACATTCTTAAAAATAAAGATAGATATCACCTGTTTACAAGAAATTTTAATGTCTAAAATGATAATGAAATTATGCAATGAGCAACACACAAAGTTGTTAGAGGGCATCAAGTTACAATTGAGGCAGAAAAATTACACAACTGTTTGCTTGCTGCACAAATCTTTCACATGATTTCAATTTAATTTTTACTCATAGTATTTACATATCCAATTGACTACCACTGTATTTGAATATGCTGCTTTCAAATTTCAACCACATAATACTAGTGAGTAGACATATATCCAGTAAGTTTTTCATAATAGCCATATTATGTATTACAGACATTACTAAATTAGTTACTACAGAGTTTTTTAAGATGTCAAAGCATATGTGTACAGCTGCCTAAATTCTCAACTTGATTTTCTTGGAAGATGGCTTACAAGGATGCAAAAATATTTTAGCTTTGATTTCTGAACCTGAGCAAATATCAGAAGTTGTACAAAGCATGATGTAAGCAGTTAGTAACTTACTGTAGAAATAAAAAAAAAAAAAACAAAAGTAATTATAAACAAAACAAGTATTTGAAAAAACCCTGCAATTATACTCATGAACACATTTCAGAAGCAGTGCCTTTTGTTTGATCTTGGCACAAGGAGTAACTGTTATACGTCCTTATTTCATAATGAAAATGAAGACTAATTGGCAATTAAAGCACAAAGCAATTACTACCAAAGCCAAAGCAGAAGTACAGCTTTCATCTACCATAATCACATTCTCATTAGCAGCTTTGAAACAAAAATTACAGGGTACACCAATTGAGCAATTAAAACCACTAAAAATCTTTTTTAAAAATTGCATTGATTGAACAAAAGAAAGGACTGAGTAAAGTCAGATTAAGGTAATTAATAAGAAAACGTCTCTATGTAAAAACTGTTAATGCTTTTATATATATGCTTTGCACTTTTTCTATTCATTGAATAGAAACATGAAATGAAATATTAAATAGTTTTGTTCTAAAAAACATAAAGTAAGACTCCCTTGCTGTGTTATAATGCCACTGAATATTTCACTACAGTAAAAAAAGTAAGTGCTGATCCAAGCAATTAATTGGCATAAACCCACCTTTATGTTAATTAAATCAGTGGACATATTTCAGTATGTGAGGACCAGGACAGTGGAGAGTTAAAATTCACACCCATACAAGCATCTAAAAGCCTACAGCTAATTCCCTAATAAGAATCAATAATTAAAGAAAGGCTTTTACATAAAGTACTTTAACTTTTGTGTAATAGATGGCATATAAGGGGTGATTAATGTAGTTATGTTCACAAGCTGATTTAGAAAATGTTCTTGTTCTTACAGGGTAATTCTACACTGCTCTCATGTGGTACACAATCTCGATATAAAGGAGAGAGAAAACACATTTGTGCAGCATTATAGAGAAATGGAGCTCCAGTACTCTCTGCTTACTTGAGTTTTCTGCAGACATGTCCTAAGTTGTTCAATAGAGGCTCCCACTTATCAACTGTCACCTGCAAAATAATGCAACAATTCAAATAACTGCAGCTTTCTAGACTGTAACTAAATTTTGTCTACTTTAAAAAAACAACACATGCAAATGAATAGGGAATTTTGTTTATTAACAAGAAAAATACCACAAGCATTTTAAACTCTTAACAAAACACAAGCTGAAAACATTTATTCAATAACTGATTTTTCTATTTTTTACATTCCCCAAAGCTCATAGTATTTCTTTAAAGGGTCAGTGTTATTAAAACTTGATGCAAACCAACCAAAACTTGTTTTCTACTTAACTAGAAAAAGTCAAGTCTCAGCCTAGGAGCACTGAAGGCACAGTTTTAAAATAAAATTTATACTATATTACTTTTATCTTAATCAGAGCACAACATGTTTTGTCACAAGCTATTACAGAATTTGCTGGAGTTTTACAAATTTATGATTTTGCATGTTATTAGAATAAATACCTCGTTTCCAATAGCTTTGATTTTCTCCAGTGCATCAAGAAACCACTTTTCTGCAGTTTTCCAGCTAAGGATGGAAGGGGGCAGGGCGGGGGGAAGAAAAGTAAATTAGTGAAGAGTTTTCATTAGCAGTATGACAAAACTGTACTCAAGAAAGATTTCTATGACATTATTTCATCATATGAGTGAAATTACATATAAAACCCAGTAATTTACATTTGGCTATATTTTGCATTGTGGTCCTAAGAGCTAACAAGACAAAACAAAAAAAAATCAGAATCAAACTAAAAATATTGACTAAACACTTCTCATATAGGTTAGGGTTTTTCCCTCAGAATATATTTGGAACCTCCTGAGCTGACAAAATGTTTTGCTGTACAAAATTTTATAGTATGTGTGCAGATAGATGCCTTTTCAGGCATTCAACTACACAATGACAGGCACATGGAAGATAGCATCAATCTCTGGATGTTCCTTGAGCATTAAATTCTGTTCCTGTTCTTAAACAAGGAAAAACAATGTAGAAAGCAAGGGTTTAAGGTGAACACCATCTAAACTATGACCAAAAGACACTATAGTTCAATATAAGTACTTTAGATAGTTTAGATATATTGGCACATTACAATTCAGAATAATCCATGTTTAAGATAATATTTGATCATATTTTGCAAACTTACTCTCCATTTTGAAATGCTACCACTCCAACTTCATGCATAACAAAAGGATCTTCAGGTGCAATGCTTAAAGCTTGGCTGAAAAACCTTTCAGCCAGCTTGGAGTTGTTGGTCAAACCATATTCCAGTCCAATATAGAGCATAGGCAAATGACACCTAAAAACCATAAAACAAAGTGCAAGTTTGTTTCTGTGTGGTTGTCAAGAATGGAGTCACAAACTATAAAGACATGCCAACTGTTTGCATATGTTTATGTAGATCCAAGTAAAACCTGATTTAAATGGACTACTAACCTAAGGGGCAGTTTAAAAGACTTTACATCTCTGTTTAACAAGAGACTGAATTCCAATAGGTAATTGTAACCTGCTCTGCAATCACATGTATTTACTCAGCACTTAAATTTAGTTCTGATGGTTTTTTCCCCTAATTTCATTCATTCATTTAATTTACAAATAGAATATGGACGAAGTAATTGATAAAAGAATTACACTTGCCAGTAACCACAATCAAATACAATAGTTTTATATGCTATATGACACGATTAGTTCATGACTCATTTTAGAACCCCCTCCCACAGCATGAAAGAGCTGTTCAAGTTATTACTATACAGCAGTTGATGAGCTGGTATGACAATCATGATTCACAAATTTCAGAAGATGTTCAGGTAGAACTCAGATTACCTATATATAAAACCTGACTTTAGAACTTATAAAGTCAGAACAATAATTGCAAATAATGCAGTTAAATGTAGATGGTTAAATTATTGGTGTTTTTTTCCTCCCTTGTTCTCTACCAGATAATTGTTGCAAACGCATTGCTACTGTTTAAAGGCATTGACAGTAGCAACTGCATTGCTTCTGTCAATATTCTACATTACTTATGGATTCATTTGAATCTTCCCAAATATGATGTTTGTGCAGACCCTTTCATGAGCTGTGCAGCTGTGAAGTATGCAGCCATAGCTTGGTCATGCTCACTCTCCACTGCGAATGAATGTCCATATGCTATCCATGCAGGGCCATAGGTTCGCTCCAGTGTAGTAGCTTTGCTAAAAACAAGAGCAAACACATCTGAAATTAAATTTCATCTGCTTCAGGTGACTACTCAGATAACAATGCTATGCCACAGGATTAGGTATCTATTAAGATAATTGTAACGATCAGTGGTAAACAAAGTTCATTTTAAAAGTTCAAACTATTTCACACTTAGAAGCGTCACACATTCTTGTAAATTGATTTTATTATTTCTGCTACTGTTCACAGACAGAAGGAATTATTTGATATTACCGAACATAAACAATTATATAGTAGGTGAATTGAATAAAATACAGGAAACATTAGTAGTGACTCAAAACTCATTGCAAAATCCTAGCTATACATTTTGAAATAAATATATTCTATCAAATCTAAGTTTAAGAAGCCAGATATGAATATACCAAATGAACACTTAGGTTGAAATTTTGCCGTCTAATTGCACTAGCTTTGAAGAAGACGAGCATTTGTCACATCACAATGTCACTCAAGTCTTGAGCTGAAAACTGCAACCTGAGCATCAAGACATCAACCTGGAGACTTTACAGAAAGGTGGACTTGACAGGAACATTAGAAAGCTGTGTAGATTATTTTCTGAATTTGAAGGCAAGGGCATTTGTAACTAAACAGCTCCTAACAAGTGTGCCCAATCTTTTCTTAAAAGCTTCTGACATGGAGTTAATACATGGTCCATAAGTATTCTATCATATTGCTTAACTATCCTCAAAAACTTATTTTTTTACTAACATATAATCTAAATTTTGTCTGTCACAGTTAAACTCATTATTTCTCATCACAGATCCTAGAGAATGATTTGTTCTCTGTCTTCTGAGACAAAACCTTACATATTCAAACATTTGTATCTTGCCACCCCTGACAGCAATGAAAGATATGTGGATATTTGACTGTGTCTTCAAGTTTCTTTTCTGGAAACACTGCGTAGCCCACAGTTGTCCCTAGCCTTGTTAGCTTTACACTATTATTCTTCTCCAAGATATTTAAGCATCTTGTTACTATTTCACTTTTAGTAGACTCCTTTTCCCTTTTGCCAGAACTACTCTGAATTTTGATGTTGTTGTTTCTTGGTTTGTTTGTTTTTCTCTTCAACACATCTACAGATACTTTCCTGCTGTCTAGAGATGCTTGTACATTTAAAGATGTTTTTTATTTCAGCAACAAAATCAACCAGGCATTTGAAAAGTCTAAATAACTAACCCATCTTTACATATATTGTCTGTAAAAGTCTAAGGAAAAATTAGTCTTACAGGTTGATTTATGCCTTCTCAATTTGAGCTTACAGCACTAGAACGAATGCCCTACTTCACAGCAAGGTCCTGCTCCCCAGTGCTGATACTCACTACACATACAGAACACCTACAGGAAACAGCATTGACCAAACCTAAAAAGTCCACTGTAGCTTGTGCACAGAAAGAATTGGACAGCCAAATGTCAGAATTTTCCATATAATTCTTCCCTTTCAGATATGAAACCTGAACCTGGGAGAATGCCTGAGGATCCCTCAACTGAGAACTGAGGCCTGATCACCTACAGCTGTAGTTAGCTCAGCAGCATGAGTGACTACAGGGACTACACCTACCTAGAACAGGAAGGTGACTGCCTAGAGAGACACCATGTAAGTCTTCCTCATTTTTGAAGTATCTCTGTGGATGAGGTCTAAACTGCTATACCAAACAAAGGGTGGCAACAAAAGTATTTAAATAGTAACCAGCTCTTTGAGGCCTCTCTTTATGAGCTTACAAACAATCATGAACAATAAATGTTCACTTAGCAAGTGAACAACAGATTCACTAAGCAAAACAGAAAAAAAATTACCTGAGATATCTTCTAGCATGTTCATTTTTGTGGCCGACCATGAGATAATAGCATCCTACTGCAAACCATGACACCTACACATTAAAATCAAAATAGAATATTATTAGATACATCACACTCATTTTAGTGAAGCATCAAAAGAGAGGAAGACATAATAATTAGAGAAGCTAGGAACATTTTCACTGAAATCACAGTCAGCTCTTCAAATTATTTGGTATTACAGACAAGCTGGAACTGCTGGCATGTACCTTTCCAACTGGGGCTTACTCAGCCTCATCAAAAGAGCTAAGTAGAAAGCTTACTGCTGTCCTCAATTATTTAATGGTAGGGAATACAAGACAGAGCCAGATTCTTTTCAGGGGTGCAGTGATAGGACAGGAAGCAATGGGTATAAGTTGCAACACAGGAATTTAAGATCAAGTCAAAGAAAAACAATTTTTACTGTGAAAGTGGATCAAACACTGGAAAAGGTTGCTCAGAGACATGTAGACATTTACTAGTGTAGCATTGGTTTTAAATTATTAATCAAAGTAAATAACTTGCACTGAATACCCTTTACAGATACTTAATCTTACAAAAAGAATCTTGGCATAAGGAAATTACAATGCAGAGAAAATAAAAGGAGTGAACCATTTCTACAAGCTTCATCCAGAAACAGATTTTGAATTCTGTAGCTCAAACTAATACATTAAAACTTTTATGTGCTTTCACCTAAAAAAGGAACTACCTGACAACAAAAAATTAGAACAACTTACAGGATTATTTGGGTACAAGTCCACCAGTTTGTGAGAAAGATAGAAAAGTTCTACATAGTGAGAAGAAACAAGAAAAGAAAATTAAAACATGTCAGAACATTTAGATGTTTCAAGTCTTTTAGCTTTCCATACAAAATATACAGAACATCTAACATTATTAATCCACAAGTGAACAAAATGTTTTCTTTTAATGGTAATGCTTCAAACTGCCTCAAAATAGATTCAGTTTTGCAATTAGCTAAAGAAAACCCAACCAAAACAACCCCTAAGTCTTCACAAGACACAAATAAGCATCTCTACTTCCCACTCTTTAAGAATTCTGCAACAACTTAGGTCATTACCATACATTAAAATAAATTCCAGTAGTATTACACTTGAATGTACCTTGTCAAGGTTAAACACTATTCAACTTCCTACATCTAAAAGGTATAACATACTGGCTAGATCCATTTGAAAGTAGAGTCCTGTGCATTAATTAATATGCTGAAAATAGGACAAAAGCAAATAAATTATTATATTATTTGGAATAATTCCAAGTGATTACTTTTTTAGTAAAAATAGTAATTCTAGTTACTGGAATAACTTACTACAGATTTTCTAATCATAGCAGCAGTAATCAGCTACAGGATAACAATTCTATTGCCTATACAATTTCAAAGGAAATAGCATTACGGCACGTAAAGTTTCTGTTTTTCCAGAGCACAGTGCTCTTAAACCAATGAGATTGTCCTGGAGCACTTTGTATCTCAGCTCAGAAAAAAAATAATATTACAACTGGCTTACAAAATATTAACTTCTGTATATAATGCTTCTCAAGGCAGATTTAGAAGAAAAATCAGAGTACTGGCCCCATTTTCAGATGTACTTAACTGTAAAATAACTGTAAAATAACATTCACTAATCCCCAAGAAGTACCAGTACACCTAATGACCTATTTGTGTACATATAATGCACCATCCCGAGAGACTGCACAGCATATGAGCTCCTTATTCTATTTTCCAATTGATTTTAAAGATACTTAAGCTACTCACTTGTTTTATATGCATTATGGAATGAGAAAAAGCCACCCCAGCTGCAAGTAAGCTATTACTGTAATTCCAATGAAAGGGTTGCATGATTATTCATTTGTTTGAACTAAAGAGAGGCCTTCACAACAGCAAAGGCAAGCAGAGTTTAGAATTTTTTCTATCACAGAATAATCATGTCCACCTAAGCATACACAATTGCTGAAGATTACTTTCTAGTTTAATTTATTATATTTTATTGTTGAGCAGAAAAAATGCAGCCAGATACTGTACAAAGATCACCTGGAAACAGAAATCACAATGACAGGGATGAATGAGGCAGTGTAGCTCACAGGCCTCCTGGCTACACAGTCCAGTGGTTAAAAGATAGCTACACTCATGACCATGAACTCTTTGCACATCTACTTCCCCCTAACCCTCAATCCTGCTGTCAGCTCTGATATTCCCTTCTTTACCAGTTACCACTGTTTTCTTGAAACGGCAGGTTTCAAGAGGAGGAAAAATAGATGTAATTTTTTGTATGGTATATAAGGGAGTTTCTTGGCATCTTTAATTCTTTTTTAAAATTGGGGCTTTACAGATTTCTGTTGAGTTGTATTAAATGCTGTGTTCCTTACCATTTGCTTTGTTAAGCTCCACAAGTGTCCCTATATGTACAGGTAAACAATTTGCATGGAAGGGATCTTTTTCCATCACTCTAAAAAAAAATTTTAAAAACTGTAAAGCACATTTCAAAAATTTTAATGTGTTAAAAGCAAACTGCTTGTATAGCATGTAATGTTCCAGTTGGTTACTACTTTAGGCATTAGAAAACTGTTTGTGATTAAAGGACAACTATTAACAGCATAATAAAGGCTCTCTTCAGACCAGAAATACACAGTTAATTTAGCTTAACAAAAGAGGATAACAGAAAATTCTTTCAAACTGAATATACAATTAGAAAATCAGAATAAAACACTCTTTTGTTTTGCAGGTCACTTCAAATTTAACCAGCAGACAGCAAAGAACAACATTTCTGTTCATCTTTTCCATACATTTGACAGCAACTTTGAGCAATAGTCCTCAACTTCCTGAGGTTAACACCAGGCAGTATGCCTTTGGAGTCACATTTAGCTCAGTTGTAAAATTTTGTTTCCTGTGGCATTCAGAAACACATCCATGAGTGCAGACCTACAGCAGCTGAGAAGCAAACCATGGCAGTGTTCTGACCCCTCTGACCCCAGCAGCAGCGCACGCCTGTAACAACTGATACACGATACTCGGCCATCAAAATTAGAAATAACACGCTGGCTTTTAAATTAATAATATCTTTTGATCATTGTCAATAACACTGTAACTGCTAATTGGCCACAGAAATCAAACTTCCTAATTAACCACCTGATTCAAACCAGTTCATTCTGAAGGCCAAACAAGAAGTAGGTAGAGAGTACACAAAATTGAAGGTACCAGAATAAGGAAAAGGATGTATGAAGGGAAGTTCAGCACAGTGGTGATTAAGCTGAGTTTTACCTTGGATACTTCTGATATGTATTGTAATTATACCATGTCTTGCCAGACACAAACTACACATTCTAAATACCTGAGACATATATAACACATGACATGTATATTGCAATACATATCAAATTGTTATGTATGTTTACCCACTGAACAACAATATTTGCTGTAAGTCCAGGCATAATTATTATCCACCCTATGAGAAAAAAACTGAAGGTTGCTTTGCACACTTACACTGAAGTAAGCTTATAACACATTTTGAAGTCACAGTTGTAATAATGCCTTTCTGCTAAGGATACTACCACATCCAGGTTTTCTTGAAGACCATCTACTGATTCGGGAATCAGTGTTTCACTGGGTTTATTATACTGAAAGACAAAAGAAACAACATTTGAAACAAAAACTAAACTAAAATCAGATATTATAAGTATTAATATTTTTAGTTCTAAAAGAATATTCAAGAAGCTTTAAAGTTCTTAAATTTTTATTTTTAAACTGAAAGTCTATAAAACCTGTATTTGGTAAAATACTTCTTTAAAATATACTTAGAAGCTCATTTAGAACACAAAAGATGCTTGCCATAGTCAATATGTTTAGTGTAGGCTGTAGAAATTAAAACTGAGCAATATATATTTTTAGTGCTCCTTATCACCTTATCTTTGGATAAGAATAGTCTGGAATGATGTTCTTATAGCCTAATATTTTCAGGTAACTGACTAATAATGTTTTGTCTACGTTATTAACATTCCTTTTCCCCACCTAGAAGTTTCTCAATAAATAAATTTTCAAAAACATAAATCAGAATTTCAAGTTGTTACCACAGCAGAAAACAATTAACAGAAAACTGTTGCACTATTGCATAAAGTGAGATGTACTGCATCAAAAATTTTAAAAACTACGAAGTCCATATTTATTTCCATGTTCAGAATAAATGGGATCCAAGAAAATTTACATCCAAGTCAAGACTTTCAATGCATTCTCCAGATTTTTGGGACTTACCTTTTTCAATTTATTCTCAAATAAAAAGTGAAGCAATTCCTGTTCTTCTTCTGTACATTGTCTATTAAGAGGTAGAGATTCAAGGAGTTCTTTTTCTGTATGAGTTAAAAAACATTGAAATGGCCATATTACAGAAGAAACAGCATAATCCAACATTTCAAGAACTTAGAGATACAAAGGATTTTATGATGGTCATCCCAACTGCAAAGACTATAATAGTACAGATACACTGAAACAGATAATACTACTAATTTTGGAAATTAAGGATTGATTAGCTATTCCTTCTACACTTTCAAAATGTAATAAAGATGAAATAGCACACCACTATTTTTATTTACTCCACATGTCAAATCTTATCACTTAGAATGCTCTATTAACTATTGCCTAAGCAAATCCCAGGAGGGTTGCATTGGTTCAAAGCCTGTGAAATTGAGAACACAGGACAAAACTTTGTTTGGGCTGGGCAGAGCAGAAGAGCTTCAGGAGCTAACAAGCAGGACAGCTGGGTTACTGTGTTTCTTTCAAGTCTTAGCACTGCAAGACTGAAAAATAAAAGTTCAAGTGCAAATTTGCGCAAATTGTAATTTTCACTCATTTCATACATTTTCTATTCTTAACGTTTTGGAGTCTGTTACTTGTTGTATTGCCTTAATTTTTATCTAGGAAAACACATCTTGAGAAAGCAGGTAAATTTTACTTGTGTTTGAGAAATACTTCTCTCCAGACCTTCTTGTGCTGTCAGCATATGGTGCGACGTTAAAAGATCAAATGCTTCAAAGCAGTAAACATCAAGCTTCAAGGCCTCTTTGTAGCTGTAAGTTGCCAGGGTTCTATTGTCCAAAGCATCATAGATCTTCCCTCGTAAAAGGCATATAGAGCTCTTGATCTGGTGGAAAAGCAGGACTGGAGGTCAAAGACTGAATCATTGTTTGCAATTTAATTTTCAGCACAAATCAAATGTGCTCCCTGGAAAGTAGAAAGTATTTCATGTATGATGGAATCTGGTTTTCTAGAGCTGTCTTTAAATAAAAAGTTGTCTCTACTACCTCAAAGAAAAATCCAAATAATTCTCTGTCAGGTTACCTACTGTCAAACAAACAGATGCTCGAAATAAACAACAGGAGGACAGAGTTTATTTCTTCTAATTCTAGCATCCAGCTCTCTGATACTGAGTTGTAACCTAATTATACTAAATTCCCTTCATATCCAACATAGACAAATTGTCCCTTCCAAAGGCAATACACTTTATTAAGTGACCATTAAACATATTTCATGCAAGACAAGAATGACCACAGTAGAGATGAAAAAGGCCAAATCAATGGACTCAATTGTTCTGAACAGAAAAATATATCCTTGTTTTCAACCCAAAACATAGATATTCCACAAAAGAAAACAGTGAAAGCCCATAATTACCAGTTGTGCCACAATGTTTATTAACTAACATGTTCTTTCCGAATTCCCTTGATGGGTATTCAGTTCAGTCAGAAGGTCACAAAAGTGTCAGCAATAGAGAAAGTTAACACATTACCCAACTCTATCATCAGACTAAAGAGTCCTTTAATCCCATTACACCAGCATTCAAAATCAGTTCACATCAGCAATGTAACCCACTTTGCTACTTCAGTCTTACAGGGAAAATGCTGTCTGTCAATCACCTACACTGTAATTTCAGCCAATAAATTTTAATTTGTACCTCTGAAACTAACGACTCTTCACAGACTCCTCAGCCTACACATCATACCAATCTCTTTAAACTGTGTGTCTACATAGAATTTTTTCACTGAGCTTCAAAAATTTCACCTTCACCACACATAATTTTCACAAATATGATCAAAGAACATCCCACTGAGAACAACACTTGAGTGATTATGAAGTATTTCATTAAAAATAACTGGAGGAGAAAAAAAACTTGCTTTGTTATCTTAGAACCCGCAGCCCAATTGAAAGCAATGTTAGGATATATTATCAAGAAAGAGCTAAAAGACTGTAAAAACCAATGCTAGATCATGAAGTTCCTGCAAAGTATCTGCAAATAATTTATAAGAAGTTGTTGAAAAGCACTGTTTATTTTTGCATACTGAGTTATTTTCATACAGGTGAGCTAACACACAATGTGTGACTGAAAGAAGAATGATTCAGCATTTTCAAAAATTACGTTATCTGAAAAACAAAGCTTTAATGCAGTTATAGATTCACAGAACTGTGAAATCACTTTCTGACTTCACAGTTTTTTTCCTACAAAAATATTTTTAAAAATAATGTCACTTACTGAGGACTGTGACATCTCCCAGTCTGTGGTACAATCTTTCAACCCACTTTCATCTTTCAAGTACTTTTCAAAAAGTCGTTTGTTGATTGGCTCCTCCATGTCAAGAATGTCCAAGGCCTGCTGATGCTCTTTTGCAGCATACTAACCAAACATGTGCATGTAAAAAACAAGGTTTTGAAAATTTGTACATAAAGCACCAATAAACACAGCATCACGTTTCAAAGGCATAGGTTATAACAACTAGTGTTTATCACCAGGTTTTTCATGCATGCATTTTCTTATTTGGCCATTTGTCATTTTATAATTGCAGTTAGCTCTTTTACGGCTTATCTATAATATGCAAAAATGATAGAATTATAAAAATATGAAAAAATTATAAAATAAAGCATGTACAGAAAAACGTATTATTCAGAATTATGCAATCAGAGAAACAGGCATGGCTCTAAAAATAGCTAACACAGGTTTTAATAAAATACCATCATCTTATTCTACAAGCAGCACATTATTCTATTTCAAATTTCTATATTTAATCTACTAATTGATTCAGTTGTGTCTCTGAAAGCACTGCATTTTACCTTTTATGTATGACATCTTATACAGTAGTACAAAGCTGCTAACTATAGTTATACCACCATAAATCACATCTCCTCTGGTCAGATTACAACCAGCTAAATAAAAGTGTAAACACGAAGACATGAGACAAAAATGGTTCACATTCTTTGCCCACAAAATATTAGAGGAGTATTTCCTGGGAAAAAAGGTCAGTTGGATTTCTTCAGATTAGTGCTACAATGGCTACTCCAGTGACCCAACGGAAAGTTAAAGAATGAAATCAACTGTCAGAAAATTTAAACCTGTTGTTCCAATGAACATATATATCTACACTGCCTATCAAGTACCTAATCTTCCCAAGCTGCGTGTTTTATTTAGTTTAGCTTGTTTCCAGTAGGGGTTAAAATGTGTACTCACATGACATCTAGCTGCAAGGTAGCGACATGCCTCGTACAACTGAAAGAAAAGTTTCATACGCATCAGTTATAAAGAGAGACTATTTTTGCTTACACTGCCTGAGTCCCATTTGCTCTCTCCTTTTTCAGTACTATGGCTTCTTCACCCCTTTTGCCATGAGAAGTCCTTCCTGACCAAGCCTGTAACACTTCCTCTACTACTAAATTCTCAAAGGACACTTACTTGACTCTTGTCTTTACCACTCATTATCAGAGTGGAAGGAAAACTGAAACAACTATATCTGAAGTGACAATCCACCTTCCCATACCTGCTGCAGTTATATCCTCAGACCCCTTCTCTCTTTTGTGACCCTGGCTGGGGACAATGCTTTAAACCTGACCGATTGAACACAGGGCCTTATAGACTAAATAATGCACCTTTCTTAATTACTTTTCTTACTGTGATGGTGAAGAAGTCACTGTGGTTAGGAGCAGAGCCTTAAAAGAGGGGTACCAGTAGCCTGTCTTTGACTAAAATGACTTACCTTATCCAGCTTCCTCGATCGAAGGGCGTGTGCTGCCCTGTGATACTGAGCTGTTAGGTAAAGACATTGGGCCAACCAGTAGATATCCTGTGGCTCCTCTAAAGTAAAAGAACAAATTATAAACCATTGCTTTACAATATAGCTTCAAACATTTTAATACAGAATGTTCACTTCTGATTCACTAGAGAAGTATCTTCCCCTTACTCTAGCATCTGACTGAGTTACAAAATTTTATTTATAAATAGGTATAAAGTACTTAAGTATCTATCAGTGAGAGATTAAAATGAAAAGATAATCAGATTTTAACTTTAAAGATCTCAGATGGTGCACTGGACAGTCAATACAAAGAATGTCATAATAGAGATGTGTCAAGAGAAGGAGACAACAATGACACAGATTAAAAAAGCAGCAGTTGCAGGTTACCCTGCTCTTGGACATAGGGCAGAAAAAAACAACCCGTAAATATCTCTCTCAGTAAAATGATGAGTGGGAATCTAACAACAGTGAAAGCACTAGACTTCCATAGCTTGGAGTTGCAATTTCAGAATCACAGCTTAGTACCCTCCTACCTCACTGGCAACCAAATCCTTTGTGGGATCAAGTCCCTGGAATCACTTTAAGAAGCGTAAGTGCCGGTGGCCGTGGGCAGCATCAACTCCCTCTCAACGTAAACACACTTTGTACTCGTCACCCAGGGCAACCCTGAGTCCTGTGGGAAACCACCATGGTCTCGTGTTGCTCTTTTTTTTTTTTTTTTCCTTAAGGAAGGCAAACCATAAGGTTTGTTCAAACATGAATTTTAACACAAAGTTCAAAAGGCAAGGAAGATGAACCCTGCTCTATTTAGGAGAATGGTTCCAAAGATCACAAAAATGCACTTAAACCAAACTCAAAATGCCAATATTTCGCCATACAGCACTAAAACCCCACCAAAACACAACACTATCAGAGAGAAGTTAATAAAATACAATGTAAAAAGCAACCACTTACCGTGAGAGAGTGAAGCTACTTTGTCAGCCCAAAACAGGGCACTTTGATACTGTTGCTGTAAAAGCATGATAGAAAGAATTAGTATTCCTTTGGGGTTGGCTTTTCTGAATAATTTTGAAATACATTGTACATCAGTCAGATCTAATATCTTGTGCATGTAGTCTCTAATGAATGGTGATGCACATTTCAGATCTTTATAACTTAAAAAAATAGTTCAAAAGGGCAAATATTGCAGATATCTTTGACCAAAAGTTATGTGCTGTGTAAGTATGGCAATAGGTCATTAGTTGAATTGCCATCACTGAAAAAGTAGCAAGAATCCCCATCTCCAGTTTAAAAAAATGCTACATTTTAGAGGAAAGAGAATATTATATATAAAAAAGGGCGCCAAAATTACTTCAGGTGGCTTCAGCAGCACTGCCTCTGATCAAGAAATGTTCATTCTCCAGTCAAGATGCTTCAACTTCACATAAATTCATAGTGCCTGCATGAATTTCCCTTTATTCTTGGATACACATTTTCACTCTTGAGACTCCCATTTGGCAGAAGTGAGTGAAACAGGTAAGAGTGATGGCAACCAGAGATTAGACAGAATATCCCACTGACCCTAAAGTTGCCACCAGATTTGGGGTGCCAGGAAAAATCTCACAGAACTGGCTGGGGTTATCTCCTGAGAAGATCACCAGGCATTCTTGCTGTTCCTTTTTATCCCAGTCCATGCAATGAAGCCTAATATGATTCCCAGGATATGCTGGACACTTAACAAATACCCTGCCACTGCAAGGATTTGTAAGACTTGACAAGCGCATGTAGCAAGAGGATAAGGGGGAATGGATGAAAACTGAAAAAGAGAGTAGGTTTAGATTAGATTTTAGGAGGAAGTTCTTTGCTGTGAGGGTGGTGAGGCACAGGAACAGGTTGCTCAGATAAACTGTGGATGTTCCATTACTGGAAGTGTTCAAGGCCAGGTTGGATGAGGCTTTGAGCAGCCTGACCCAGTGGAAGGTGTCCCTGCCCCTGGCAGGGGGTTGGAACCAGATGGTCTTAATGGTCCCTTTCAACCCAAACCACTCTGCGGTTCTCTGAAGACTAAGCAAGCTTTGCTGGCTTCTCTCCTCTCCTGCACCACTGCAGGAGTTTGTTCAGAACCTCAGAGACGGGTTATGCTCTTGGAGTACAGGTCTGGCAGTCTGTTCTGAGATGCACACACTGATGGTATCCCAGTCCTCATAAAGCACTACACTCCATGACCTCAGTGGTCTCTTCTATCACGTGTTCCTACATTTCCTACTTGATGGGGATTAATAATACCCAGCAAATTTGTCAAGAGAATAATTTGGTTTCAATCTGCACTCCCAAGGGGGGAAAAAATCCACAAAAACCCACAAAGCAACCCCATACACATTTAATAGCTGTCTACAAGAAAAGAGATTTAAATTATTACCTTAAGACCACAAAAGAAAGGTATAATCCAGGCCTACAAGGCACTGCATGCCTTCTCTTGAGCAGTTTTACAGTACTATAGGATGACACATTATTACACAAAAAAGCGACTTCATGTTCCTCCTGATGCCCCTTCCTCAGAAGTGCACAGCTGTCTATACAGCTGTGTGGCAAAACAGCTTGGTGAAACAGTTTGACAAATGAGAACAGCAAACCAAACCAATCAAACCCACCAAATCAGCTTAGGCCCCCAATCAGCCTTTCAGTTAGACTTGCTGGCCACACGGAGAAATGCCTTTGCTGATTTAAGGGGTGTGCTTTTCTCAGCAGTGATGCCTGCACCAAGTCTGAACTGGAAGAAGAGCAGAACAGTTTGATGCTACATTTAATCTAATTTATTTATGCATTTTTCCTCTTGTGTCTTTTTTTTTTCTTTTTTGCCCTGCAGCAACATAATTGCTGAATCCATCAACAAATGAAAACAACCCTGCCCTCCTACGAGCCGTCTGCAGCACTGCAGGAGTGTGATGGGCAGCTTAATCACCAGGTAGAGAATCACAGAATGGTCTGTCTCAGAAGAGACCTTAAAGATTGCTTAGTTCTAACCTGCCAGGGGCAGATACACCTTCCACTAGAGCANGAAACAGCGCCCCGAGCGCGGCGTTCCGGGAGCGCTGAGGCCGCCGGGGGCATCCCCCCCTTCCTCCACACGCCCCTAAATAAACATGTCCTGGGACTTTTCTCTACAGTCCATACTGGAGAGAGAGAGAGAGAAATTTGTGGTGAGCGGCTTCTTCACAGTTTCGAAGGGAAAGATTGTCCGTGGAATGTGGCCCGAGGGAATGGCCTGAAGCTGAGTCAGGGGAGGTTTAGGTTGGATATCAGGAGAAGGCTCTTCACCCAGAGGATGGCTGGGCACCGGAACAGCTCCCGAGGGAAGTGATCTCTGCACCAAGGNATCAAGTCTGATCTTTGCCAGAACCCACCATACTCACTAAACCATATCACCAAGAGCCATGTCTACTTCCAAGAAGGGTGACGCCACCACTGCCCTGGGAAGTCGGTTCCAATGCCTAATCACCATTTCAGCGAAGAGATTTTTTTTTCTGATGTCCAACCTGAACCCGCCCTGGTGCGATAGGGGCCGTTTCCCCCTGCCTTAGGTACGGCCCAGCTTGCACAACCCGAGAGGGCGGGATCCTGCAAATACGCCTTCGCTACACAGCGGCCCCACGGCGGCTCCCCTCCTCCTTCTCCACACGAGGGAGAAACCAGGAAAACCCACCGGGAGGCCCCGGCTCCCGCTGGAGACCCACAGGCGGCGCTTCCGGCCCGCCGCACCCCTCTGTGACCGCCGCTCCTTCCCCTTCCAGGGAGAACGGGGCGCAATAACAAAATTACGCCCTCTCCGCCGGTGCAGAGGCCGGCACCGCTCCCCGCCCCGCCTCGGCCTCCCTCTCTGCGGGAGCCACGCCGAGCGCGGTTTTTCCTCGAGGAAAACCCGTGGGCCTGCCGCCCCTTCCCCAGCAGCCCCCGCTGGGCGCTCACCTGGTCGATGTAGTGGCGCACTCGCTTCCTGAGCCGCTCCAGGTTCATCCTCCCTCCCTCCCGCGCCGCCCTGNACTCTGTGGTTCCGTGATCGTCTCTGCCAGGGCTCCTGTAGAGATCTGCTGTCCTGAGAGCCCCTTTGGCTGCTGCAGCCTTGTGGTGAAAATATTCCCTCAGGACTTTGCAGAGATGGTGGATGGTATGTCAGGAGGTTTTCTATGTGTCCTGCGTCTCCCAGGCATTTTTGGTGTCGCACAGATTAGGGAATCATCCACTAGGACACTGCTGAAACATGTCAGCTTTCCCTACTGAAACCCAAGTAATGCGAGCCATTAAAATACCTGATTTGAAGTAATTCAGATGTCGCCCAATATGTCTTGGAGCAGGTGTGCATGGGACAGGAGGAAGAATCACTTGTGTTTGCTTTGATGGAGAAGGAAGACTTGTGTCAGGGTTTCAGTGTGGAGAAGGCCACAAAGGTGGCAGCTGGTCACGAGCAAAGAGTCTCCGTTTGAGGAAAACGGATCCATGTGCCCTCTCTTGAATTATTTACAGTAGCTGCACTTTGATGTAAAACTGTTGAATTTCAGTGATTTCCTCCAGTTTTTAGTTAGGTCAGCTTTTCACTTCACACTGTGTCACCTTTTGGGAGCCAATTCTTCTCCCGTGCCATTGAGTGTGTGTGCTGCAGAAGGCAGATATTTATGCCTGCTGTAAAGCATAAATTTATTCTGTTATTTTTTTAACTCAACTGCATTTGTAGGTCTGCCACTTTTTCGTATTTTGGTAACCAACATCTTGGGGAAAGCAAAATCCTTGTTCATCTTTCCATTAGATAATGAAGAAACTAATTAGATAATGAAGAAACCAATCCATGTGATAGTGGTTTCTTTGGATCCAACAGTCGTATCTAGTGAGGGTTATTATCACATTCAACTTCCCTAAAGATAACTTCTGGGTGTGCAAATACCTTCCATGGCAGGGTGCAATCAAGCTTTTGTACCTACAGTTCTCAGAAACTTGTGGCTTGTAATGAGTACTACCATTCCACTCATTGCATTTGTTGGTTTAAAATCCTCTTTGAAATGAGTATGAAAATAACAGCATATGTATTCATCAGATTGTTAGTCTTTCTGTGTACAACAAAAGATGTGTGAGTGAGATCTTGATAACATTTAGAAACTGCTGAGTGGTGGAGCCCATGATTTGTCCTATGTGGCACATTTCCCTCTTTGACCAGGTGCAATAGTAATGCACACAGATCAGTGGCTTCTATTCAGTGTGAGACATCAGCATAGCAAACTGCAGTAATTCAGAGAGAACAAGATAAATTTAAAAATCGTAGAATCATACAATGATTTGGGTTAGAAGGGACTTCCAAAAATCATCAAGGTCTGACCCCCCTACCGAGGGCAGAGGATACTTTCCACTAGACCAGGTTGCTTAAAGTCCCATCCAACCTGAGCTTGAATGTTTCCAGGAATGGAGCATCCACAACTTCTCTGGGTATCCTGTTCCAGTGCCTCACCACCCTCATCATAAAATGTGTCTTCCTTATATCTACTCTGAATCTACCCTCTTTTAGTTTAAATATCTCAGTAGAGAAACGGAATTTGAAACTTCATAAAATGCAGAACAAAAAAAATGAAATAAAATATGAAAATTAGGAGTTGGTGCTAACCACTAAGATAGAAATCTTGGCTGGGGAAGAAAAAAAAATGCACAGGAAGTGTGGGGGTTGGAAGAGAAGAAAATGCTCTTCTTGGGGATGGGTGACAGTTAAGAACAGCAGTGGTCACCGGGAGCTGCTCTGAAGCACAGAGAGGACCTGTCACCTGTAGGATCTTGGAGTGGTCCAGGGAATGCTCTATAAACTTGAGGAAACAGGTACAGAAATGCACATAGAGAGTGTTATTTCTCCTTTATCATCTAACTAGTTCTTACATTGTCAAAGCAGAGTGCATCATCTCATGTTGCTCCCTAACATGTGTTATGTGCTGCTTTTTTATATTTCCCTGAAAATTTAGCTCATCTGAGTGAGCTGTTTCTGGGACTGGAGCTCAGAGGAATGGTTGCTTAAGCTATTCTGGGAGGCTACAGCAGTGTGGCCCTGGGGGCTCTGCTCGGGTGGGCTCCAGTCCCATTTCTTCAACAGGAAGCTGATCTGACATCAGCTCTCATGAAGTAGCTGGTCATTCAAAGACAGCACCCTTATGGACGAACCCTATCATTTTGCTCCTTCCCTGGGAGTTATGTAGGCGTGTGAGCAAATAGATGGGGCTGACACATCATATTGTGAACAGCAAGATCTTTGTGAAGTGGTGGTTGAGGCTTAAAAATTATTTTAGGTGTGAACAGGGGAAATTTTGGATGTTATGTAGTTTTCAAATAATATGTAAGTTTCTCTTTCAGATTCAAAACCAGTAGAGAGCAAAACTACTGTAATGTTTAAGTGGTGTTGATATACCTACTGCTTTGCTTAATAATACTTTTAACAGCAGTGAGGGTATGGAGAGTCAGTTAAAACAAATTGATTTACAAATTTGCACTCATGTATCTTGACAGGAAGTGGAAGGCTCCACAGTCATAGTAAGACTTTCTCGCTTTGTGGAAGTTCCTATATTTTTATCTGCTTTTAGATATCTTATTTCTTCTGTTCTAAAAATACCTGTAGACAAGATATGTGCTGGTGCTATCACATAGCTTCTTCCTGCTGCTTTTAAATTACTGTTTCCAAGTCAGTTTGTGCTTGCATGTTTCATAGAATCACAGAACAATTCAGGTTGGAGAGGACTTTAAAGATTCTCGTTCCAACCTCCCTGCCATAGGCAGGGTTATCTTCCACCAGACCAGGTAAACTTGATCTTTACTTGAAAGTAAAAGGGAGCTTGTTCACTTTCAGTTTGTACATGAAAAAAACTCTTCTTTGATATTGGAAAGTATCCTTGTTTCTGGCTTGAGTACTGTAACTGAAGTGAGGCCTCTGAAATGCAGGTCTGTATTGAGCTGGGAGAAGTTATTTCTGAAATAGTCCAGGAATGGGTGCTAATCTTTCTGGGAAGGTTTCGGAGGCGGCCCCTAACTCAGCTGTTTTGTTCAGGTAAGTGGAAAAAGTGAGTGACCTTCTACTGCTCTCATTCTGAAGTTTTTCTTCTTCATCCCTGCAACCCCAAACCCATGTGGGCTCCTCTTTCTAATGTTGTGTATAAGAACTGCAGACCTGCCAAGGGGCAGCCCTTGACAATCCCCACTTTACAGAGGCAGAATATCTGAATTGCTCCTGGGGGGTGTGACTTTCCCTCAGCTGCCTGCAACATGGCTAAACTTGGAAAAAGGTATTTTGATTTTCAGTGGATCTAAAAAAGGTGGTTTGAGAAATGGACTGAACTTGATCAATTGAGAACACCTGTGGCATGCATGGAAGGGGAGGAGGATGGAAAGCAAAGCAGTTGGCTTTATCTTGTCTCCTGCCAGCATTCTTTAATCATCTTACAGAATTCTTGCCTTTTCATACAGAAATTGTATCATTTCTTCTAAGCTTATTAGCATGATATTTCTGTACCTGAACTTCTATTATTTGATTGCTCATGATGAACTGCATGAGCTGTCAAAAACGCAATCTGCAATTAAAGTGAGGCCTTTATTTAAATTTCTTCCTTCTTATTTTAGCTTGGCTTACACAACTGCTGTAAATCAGGCCTGCCTCTTCCAAACATCTTTCATCCCTTTAGTCACTATCAAGCAAGTTTGACAGGTCTCCAAAAGCAGAGTTAGTTTCTGCAAGTTTTGTGGAAGTCAGTGTCAAGATTAGAGAGACATAGACAGACTAGTGCCCCTTTTCCCTCAAGGAAGGCTACAGCTCCAGCTAAGGAGTTACCTGCTCCATTTGGCCTGCCAGCAGCCCAGTGAGGATGTGTATGGCTCAGGATCACAATTGGAGATTGTGTCAGAAGGCTTCAAGGACATGGGAGGACAGGGACTAGAGTTACTACGGAGGAAGAGAAGCTGGGGCTTGGCAAAAAATTTGGGGGCCACGTGAGTCGGTCAATTAAAAAAACAGCCTTTGTGGCTTTGCTGCTTGTAGAACATTGTTTGTCCTGCAGTTATTTAGATGATGCAAACCTATTGCTGTAAAGCAAAGAATCTTGGTATTTGCTCTCTGCAGCAGGTTTTTACTCATTGCAGTGGTGATGAGTGAATCTCATTGATTGTATCAAAACAACTAAGATCACATTTGGCTTTGTTTTTTCCAAGAGATAAATTTTGGAAAAGTGGCCTCTTTCATGCTGATTTCTCTCCTTCATGCAGTACTACTCCATTTTAGCTAACAGGAGTGCCTAGGATGAGTTTGAGGGTGCTTCATCTTTCTTGCTCAGGAATCAAAAAAAGATAATTTCTTTAGGGAAATGGAGACAACACAATCTTCTTTTGCTTCTTCATGTTGATCACAATAAAATGTAACACCTTCAGGATAAATTTTAACACAGAGAAATAAATAAATATTTGCATCACAAAAAGTGACTTTTATTACGAAGCTATGTTAACTGACTACAGTTAGGCTCCTCTATGTACATTTAAAGAAATTGTATGAGTATGTGCTGAAGTAAGGCTGAGCTCTAAGAGTTGTTTTCTGCTTCAGTAAGATTTTCTTCACATTTTATTTTCCTTAGATTTCTGTTGAGAAGACTTGTGGTATCTATGTAGCCAGAGGTGGTGAGCTGAGCTAGATGTACCAGGAGGGGGATGAGGTGCTTGAGGTGCTTTGCCATCAGTCTAGATTTTGTCTTTTTCCTGGAAGTTTCTGTTGTCAGTGGTGCAATATCAATAATATGGCTGACCAAGCATATGTGTCTGCACTGGGGGGAGCTGACTGGCTCTCTGGACTCTGTTGTTTGTGTTAATTAGATTTCTACTGACTAGAATGAGACCTTAAGCACCTGTTTCATAGTTATCCAAATGTATATGTTGTAATGGAGTCTACCCTGGGACCTCAATGAATTTCTGCATATGTAGGAGTGTAGTTGTATTTAAGTATTATCTCAGTTGCTATAAAGTGTTTGTGACATCCATATGGGACTAGTCTGCTGATGTGCCTGCTTGGTTAAGAGTTTGCTCTCTCGACTTTGGGACGGTGAAATAGTAGCACTGTGATCACTTTGTTGCCCATGAGACTTAGCACAACTTGCATGGGCTGCAGCTTGAGCAGCTCTACAGTCTATGACTCATTTCCTTTGACTGTGAAGAGAACTTGCTCACCACTGCAGTTCATCACCAGCATGGACAAGGTAATCCATGACATATTTTCTGATTAGCAAACATGAAATCTAGTTTGTTGGAATTTCTTTTTAAAGAAATATGGACTTCGATTATCCTGTTGCTAAGATGTAATATTTGAAATAATCATATCCAGAGAGCAACTTTTACTTTTCTCAGGTCACTGTGCCAGACAGATGCAGCTTTCTTATGCTGAGATGTTATAGCTTGGCACTTGTGTCCTTCAATTCCATAAAGAAATTTAATAAATGTCTGCATAAGAAACAATCTATGTGAAACATAAAATAGCTAAAGTATGTATACTTTTGATTTCCTTGAAAAGCGGTTTTGTAGCATCTTTGGGATTAGTTTTGCTTGCATTTTTTTCCATCTCCATGTTTATTGTTGTCTCTGTCATTACCCTCTAAAAGCTGTCTTCTATCTCCGATCACTGCTGTTGCAGCTGTTTTTTAACTCCTGTCATTGCTGTTTTATCAGCATGCATGTCAGAGAAGCACTTTACCATTTCATGGAAACTTTTTAGCAAAAAAAAAAAAACAAACCCAACAAAAAACCACACAAAAAACTGAACATGTTCCCACAAGTAGACAAAAAGTAGACAAAATCTCTCATGCTATCTAGATATTAGATAGATCATGATGACTATTCTTGCAGGTGCTTTTGGTGTTTTGCATAATCGCATTTGCATTTTGACAGGTTTGTGCTCATGGTGTGAATCCCCTCTTTATTTTACATCCCTAGACACTTGTGTTGTTTAGGACTGAGACTTGAGCATGTTTTTTCCCATGACTGATTACTGAGCCTGTGACTTGTTTAGAGGGGTCCTATGCACCCCCTTTTTAAAACAGCATTGGCTTCTGCAGAAGTTCCTAATCTGAGGTTCCAGAGTGGTTTTGGTTTCTTTGTTTTAGTGCCAGATTGTGCATTTTAAAATGCTCTGATGTGACCAATAGTTGTGCATGATTCTGCGTCTTATAAATTAATACTGTGGTCACTGGTGCCCAGTGGGGCAATGCTAAGCAGAGGCAATGGGCACAGCCTGAAACTCAGGAGGGTCTATCTGATAATCAGAGAACACTTTTTCACTGTGAGGGTAACCGAGCACTGGAACAGGCTGCCTAGGGAGATTGTGGAGTCTCTATCCCTGGAGATATTCAGAAGTCATCTGGACATGGGCCTGGGCAAACAGCTCCCAGTGGCCCTGCTTCAGCTGGGGGTTGGACCCCATGGCCTACAGAGGTGCCTGCAAACCTCAACCACATTGAGATTCTGCGAAATACTGTGTTCAAAGACACCGATTCTCACGTCTTCTTTGTACAGCAGTCCGAAACACTTTTGACCCAGAAAAAGCTGTTCCTCTTGACTATCAAGGAAATTAGTTGTAGAGCAGAACCTGGTGGTCCTCAGCATATGGATGGGAAGGGTAGCTCAGTGAATCTAAAGAACTCTTTACAACTGACTGGGATATATAAAACAGTATGTAAAAATTATTTTCTGGAGGAAGAGAAGCCTAAAAAACCATTAAATCTTCCAGTAAAGATTGCATAAGTGAAATGAATGAAGAGATGCTGGATTATGTTTAAAAATAAAGAGTGTTTATGCAAGGATATTTAATTGCAAACTAATTTCTTTAGCTCAAATTGGCACTATCTTTCTTGTGCTAGTATGTGGTAATAAAAAACATGATACTTTTAGCAGATTTAAGTAATCTATAAGAAGAGAAATACCTCATTTCTATTTTGTTCCCTTACAAAAGGGACGTTCCTCAGCACGTCTTTAGCCAGATGAAGTTGGATTTAAAAGCTGCTCTCCTGCCCTCTAGTGTTGCTGTAAAAGTTTCGAATCAGCTGAGGGTTTGTGTGCGAACGAATTTCTGCTGTTTTTTAGAAAACTGAAAACTTACAAATTGATTCTTATTCTAAGTAGAAAATGACACTGGGAGTTTAAGAGGTTTTTAGAGCTTTCAATAGTTACTGCAGAATTAAAACTTTTCCCTTCCCTTCCCTTCCCTTCCCTTCCCTTCCCTTTCCCCTCTTCTCTTCCCTTCCTTCCCCTCCCCCCCTTTTTCTTCCATGCATGAATTAATAAGGTGAGCCTTGCCATCAAACTTACTGAACCTTGTTAAACCACTGTTAAATTCCGTGGAATTTATTGAACTCTGTCAAATTATTACCTTACCTCAATAAAACATATTGCCGCCTCCCTGCTTTGACTGAGGCACATTCCACTCATCCACAACAGAGGCTGAGCATTGATACTGCCCTGTAGTATAAAGGCAGCTTCATTTTATTACGATTTATCTGATCTTTTTTGCCCAACACCCAAGAAAAAGCAAAGATGCTGCCGAACAACACCAGGGGTCACTGTTAAACGGGATTACAATGAGCCTTGGCGCAGTCAATTTATGTGCAAACTGAGCCCGTATTCCTCAAGCCGATATGTTAATCATTCCAGGACTTGGCCATGTTTAATTTGTCTGGCTATTTTTTTTCATCCAGAAAGAAGATAAATAAATGGATACCAAGGTTCAGCTGGGGAGAGAATATCTTCTGATTTGTTGTCAGCAATCTTTATAAAGGTGGAACTTGTGTTTTGCACTCTTCAGTGCTCATTTCTCACAGTGTGTGATAATCTTACAAGTAGTTTTAGGGGCTTTTTTTGTGATAAGCAAACTGAGATAAATTCCTTTAGTCAAGATTCATGGAACCAAACTCCAACCACTCCACAGTACCTGAGGTGCCACTGAGTCACATTAGTCACAGGGGCTGAAGATGCCTCTTGCAGAAGCAGTGCCCTTAGCTCCTCTTCAGCATGGCTAAGCAGACAGAGCTGCATTCCTTGGATATTTCATTTTTTACCAGCAGTTGATGAATTCTTCACACATACTGGAAGTTTAAAAATTGTTTTAAAATAAATTTGAAAATCCTTTTGGTTTTTAGCTTAATGAGAGACAAGGCTTGCATCAGTCTTAATTCTTTGTCCTGAGCTGCATTCCTCAGTGTATTAACCGAGAGCACCCCACCTGTCCTTCGAAGGCCAGAAAGATAAATCATGTCCTGATTTGCTGAGTTGCACTTTTCTACAGTTAGATACAATTCACAGTAAAGTAACAAATTCCATAGAATAATCTGTCCTCCTAATATTCACCTCCCCAAAAAATATGGTAGGAATTGGAATGTTGCTTGTCAAGTTCAGGCTTAATACCTCATTTGTTCCTATTTGGTTCCTTAGATTCTGTGCTTGCCTCAGGCAATAGCAACATGTTTCTTCATGATGAAATGTGATCAGTTATTTGGATGTTAACTGTAAGAATGTAAGTGGCATTTCTGTTGGTTTGGCAAAAGTATCAAGAAGGGGTTTTTTTCTCTAACTGCTGCCTTGATTGTTCCAGTCTCTAGATCAATGCACTCTTTTGGAAGCACAGCAAACCAGCCTCAGTGTACTGTAGTGTTACATGTTATGATTTTTGCTAACTGACTCACCTTTGGCATGTGTGATGCCTCCCTTTGGTTCTGGCAAAACCAACACCTGTTGACTTCTGGATTGTACAGCATTCAGCTGACCTCTTGGCATGTACGTGTCCACCTGGACCTTGATCAAAACCTGCTTGGGGGTCTTATAGATCCCAAATATTATGCCTGGAGGGAGAATGGGTGCACCTGGGAAGTGACTTTCAGGGAGGTACCAGGCTCTGTCTCTCATCAACTTTGTCAAGTTTATCAGATTTCATTTTCCAGTAGATGTAGGAGATTGAATTGGACTTGAAAATGACCAGTAAGAAATTCCCCCGGAGGAGGAATTGGCGCTCTTGGCTGCCACAGATCCCGTTTCTGCATGCTGTTCTGTTTCCACTCCTCCTGCCTGGCAGCAGCTAGTAGAAAATGACTGAGGCTTAGAAAAGAGGATCACACTGATCTTTATGTGACACTGGGGGTATCACAATCTGGCACAAAGGTCTCTGAGGCAGGGCCTGTTCAGAGATGCTGTGTTTTCTTGTGCTCATTGTTAGATGGGAGACCTGAAGCACCCCTGGCAGCATTTTCTACTGGCGGCATAAATTGCTTGGATGCCCAGGATGCAGACTCAGCTCACCTGTTTGCTTATGTTTCTGCTCAGCAATGTAGTGGAACCTTGTGAGAGTTATTGCACTTGGGATGTTGCTCTGCACAAAAATCACAGGTAATGGTCACCGCATGTGTGAAGTTGTTCTAGTTTAATGCCCAAAGCAAGAGGGGGAGAGGTGATTAAAAGGAGTAGAGTTGGTAGTCCTGTCTAAACACAAAACCACATGCATGGGGCAGCTTTCTCTCTCTTCCTGTTCAGTCTCTTAAATCTAAACAGCCTTTGCTCTCTTCTGAATGAATTCAGTCCAGTGTCTGGGCTTTCAGTCCTACTGGACTCAACTAAGTTGAGTTGTTTGGCCTTGTGGAAACTGAGGATATGAAAATCACTTTCTAGAACTTCACACATTTACCACAGTCAGATTAACACAGTCACTATCAGCAAGAGTGACCAAGCAAGTCACAAGTAGCTGAACTTTAAAGGAGCTATGCATTTCACTTTCATGGCATAAAAATTCCTTATCTGCATCTTAGAAAGCACATACTTCTGTGGTGTAAAGAGAAAACTGTCTTTCCCTCCACATATAAAGATTTGTTCAATATTGTTATCAATGATCTGGATGAGGGGACAGAGTACACTCTCAGCAGAGGACACCAAGTTGGATGGGAGTGTTGATCTGCTGGAGGATAGGAAGTTTCTGCAGGGGGATAGGAACAGGCTGGATTGATGGGCCAAGGCCTATTATATGAGGCTTAACAAGCTGCACTTGGGTCCCAACAACACTCTGCAGCACTACAGGCTGGGGGCTGAGTGTCTGGGAAGCTGCCCAGTGGAAAAGGACCTGAGGTGCTGGTGGCAGCAGCTGAACATGAGCCAGTGTATGCCCAGGTGGCCAAGAAGGCCAATGGCATCCTGGCCTGTATCAGCAATAGTGTGGCCAGCAGGACCTGCTGAGGCCACACCTCAAATCCTGTGTTCAGTTCTGGGCCACTCACTACGAGAAAATTTCCACTGGTGCTGGAGACTGTCCAGAGAAGAGCAAGGGAGCTGGTGAAGGGTCAGGAGCACAAATATTATGAGCAGCAGCTGCAGGTTAGCCTGGAGATGAGGAGGCTGAGGAAGGGCCTTACCTCTCTTTACAACTGTCTGAAAGAATGTTGTAGCCAGGTGGGTGTTGGTTCCTTCTTCCAGGTAACAAGCAACAGGACGAATAAAAATGGCCTCAAGTTATGGAGAGGTTTAGACTGAATATCAGAAAACATTTCTTCATAGAAAGCATTGACAAACATTGGAACAGGCTGCCCAGGAAAGTGTTGGAGTCACCTTCTTTGGAGGTATTCAAAAGATGGGTAGATGTGGCACTCAGGGACATGGTGTAGTGGTGGACTTGGCAGTGTGGTTGTGACTTGTAATTGGACTCGATTTTTGAGGTCCTTTCCACCCTAAATTATTTTCTGTGTCTAGTTGAGAGACTTGCTCAATACATGTTCCAAGACACAAGTGGAAAGATCTGCATAGATCCCAGTCACTTTTGTGGACGATATGATGATAATTAGTGATTTACCAGTTTTCTAAAGCCATTAAATACCTCTTCCAACTTGTGAACTGGTTATTGTTTTCTTCTGTAAAAATAAGTTTATTTCTTCAGTCGCATAATTGGGTCAAATTGTATTTTAGGTTAAACAGACTGCTTACTGGGGGGCAGCTTTGAAAGTACTATAAAATTCAAGTAAACCAAAATCCAGCCATTTTACTGAACTTATCATAAGAGCTTTTT
>VXBC01002309.1:1921302-1939355 GCA_013399945.1 Ploceus nigricollis
TATATATATATATATACACACACACACACACACTGGAGCATTCATAGTTTAAGACCAAAACTTTAATATTAAAAGTTTAGCCCAACATATACATGGGAGCAGTGATTTGAATGAAGCATTCTCCAGACCCCGAAGGTTGAAGAATAAATTCTGCAGCTGAAAAGTTGGTAGATGATCATGATGTACTCAGGGGTGTGGACTCCCCATGAGCTTTTGTTTGGATAAGGTAATGTGCAGTACTTGCCCCCTCTAATTGTTAATTACTCCTGTGCTGATATGTTTTGCTCGAGTTTATCTTGTGCAGCTGCTGCGAGCCTATGCCAGATGGCAACCTAGCTCTTCAAGCATGAGAAATAGAACTGAAAGGACTAGGAAGGTCTCAGATCCCCATGTAAGGCTCTGATCCTGTAGGCAGTTGGAGTCCTGTACATGAAGGGCTTGTAAAGTCAAGCCCTTTGCATGCTTTAGCCTAATACAATTAGCCTCCCCTTTGATTTTAGTGGCTTGAGCTGTTTGCCATTTACAAGTGTGGTCAGAAAACAACACTTTTGAACTGGAGGCAAACATCTTTATTCAAATTTGATTATCTAAGTAAGATATAGAACCCTACTTAGCCAACAAAAGAAGGCTTCTGGTTTTTTTATTTGCTTTCTGTCTGAGAATGCTGAGTGCCTTTGTAAACAGGATATTTTATTCTGGCACATAATTTAAACTCCCAAGTTGGTGTCATTTTTCCCCCCGCACTTCCTGGTTGGTTTCATAAGTAGGCCATGCATTTTTTATTGGGAATTTTCATTGCACAGAACATGGAGCCCAAGCATGTCAAACTCTAATGTCTATCTTTGGTATTGGAGGTAACATAGCATTCAAAATATTCTTCTTTTTATAAGAACTCTGAATTGCAAACAAGATTTTTAAAAACTGTATATATTTATAAACTCCATAACAGAAAGTGTTTATCAGTCTGAGAAATTATAAACATAAAAATAAAATTGTGTTTACAGTGTAGTGATTAGTTGCATCAGCATAATATGTTATATGATGGAAAAAATGTGCCAGTACATCTATGCCAACCTTGGTATTTTTCTCAGAAAGGTCAGAGGATGAACGTATGCCTTGTCAGGCAGCCAGAACCATCTTACAGCTGTTATTAGTTGCATGCAGCCTAGAGGAAATGGACTCCTGCCTTCAGCTCACAAAATGAAAGCCTGAAACTTGTTGTGAAAAACATTTAGATTGGATCTCTGAAGTACTTTAAATCGATCTTGATTCAAGTCCAGACTAGCTCTATGCACTTGCATCCATTTGCTGGAATTTTGTTTCTCTGATTTTTCCAGCAAATGTGATTATTTTTCCCCCCATATCTGAAGATTTGCAAACTTTTGCAAGTTTTTATGACTAGTGTTATAATGCAATCTGTTTTATACCTTCTTTAGCTGATGTTTGCAAATTTTGCTTTGATTTTTCACAGTATGACTCACTTCAGCTGATGTCCTAACACAGTCCAGTGGACAGAGCTGCCTCCATGTGTATCCTCATTGTCAGTGAGCTTGAACCAGTCAGGTGGTTTGTATCCTTACTGTGTGTCTGCCAGCTCATGTGCCTGCCAATCTGTGTGTCTTTTCGTGTTTCATCTATCAGTCACGTTTTGCCTAGCCTAGGATGTAGATGTGGCCCTGAAATGCTTTAGCTGGTGACTGCTAGTGTGTTCTAAAAGTGTGATACAGGATGTATCAGTACTGCAAAACTCAGTTATGAAGTTGGAGCAGCAGCAAAGATGAAGTAATTTGCACTTTAACTTCACATGAGAAGCTCGCTTTCAGGGCTGTGAGAACATATGTAGCAAAGGAGAAATTGAACTGCTCAAAAGACAGAAAATAGAAAAGCTGCAGGGACTGTGACCAGTGGGTAACCAGTATTTCCTGAAGGTCTACACCCTCTTTGCTTGTCTTTCCTTGTGTATTTTCACACGGATTTATGTGAGTGTATCCAGGCTACAACTGCCCTCTCTTTGCTATGTACCAGCTGGCCCAAAATCCAAGGTGTGTTGTCCTCTGGGAGATGCCAGCTATTCCTGGTTAAGGCTGTGCTTTCTTGCACTGTAACCTGTTAATTTGTATTCTAATTTGTGCTAAGCTTTAAACTAAGGAGCCTTAAAGTGCAATGAAACTTGTGCCATGCAGGCTGTTAAAAGAGCTTGGCCAAGTTTGCTCTTCATGCTTCTGTTGCATGGAAGCCTGGCAGAGATGGTGAGACCAAATTAAACTAATTATCAATATTATGCTGTTCAGCAAATGCTTCTGTTTCTGATGGTGTTAATGAAGTGGCAGGAGCAATCTGAAGGCTGCAGTTCCTGCAATAAAGTGCTGGCAGTGCACAAATGAAGCAGCAAGCCTCTCCAGGAGGGACAGCTGGAGGATGGGGGTGGGAAGGCAGAGGCAAGAAGTGATTGTCTGTCTCCTGAGAATGGGACCAATTTTCAGTGTAGCTATGCCAGCTGAGCTCTGAGGAGGCACCAGGGAATCCAGCTCAATGGGATTTAATTTGTGTGTATGCCTATAGATTATATATGACAGGCACGATTCCACATGCCTCCCAAATCATGGCACTGTACTTAAGCCCTTATACATAGATAATGCAGACATGGGATAATCAAAGCAACCTTTGTCATGCTGAAAGCTGAAACTCCTGAGGGCAGAGTTTAATCAGTGTATTATTGGAACTAAAATTCCAGCCTTACTGTAGCTATTGTATTACTAGATGCCATATTTAATTCATGAAGAGAACTGTGAGTTTTAAAATGGAAATGAGACTCAAAATTTGCTGGTTGATGCAGAATGTAAAATTAATTTTCTGTTGGTCATGAGCAACAAAGAAATAGGTAAGAAAGAGCAGAAAATCTTTTTCATCTGTGGCTGAATTCCTTTTGTCAGGTTATTAACAGTCTCAAAAAGTACTGAAAGAAAGCACTGCAGAAAGGTAGCTGTGATTCACTTCACAAGTTGCATCTCTGTTCATACCAAAGAAGGATTTTCTTCTATTCCTTTAACAGTGCATGTAAATGTCAAGCTTCTACAGGCTGAAGAAATATTTCAGCATTACTTAAATATATAAGAAAATTATTACTTCCCTATGGTTTTTGTAGTATTATTTCCTTCTACTCTTTTTTCAGACAAGGGAATTGCTAGGAAGTGGTAGTGTATCACTTCTACATACCCCTACATACTGTAACCATTATCCTTGTGCTTGAGCTTGTGTGTTTTCCAACAGCTTTAGCAAGCTTTGCTTTAATTAAAAAAATTAAGAATCTGCTGATTCGAAAGAAAATGTGACAGTGAAATAAATCTGGGTTATATTTGGTTAATAAGGAAACAGAAGGTGATGCCGGATGTGGAGGTGACCAGGATGTTCCATTTCAGCTTTCCTTCCTCATTTAATTTTTCTTTGGCTGCTCCACCTAGAAGTGATGTTTGAGGGCTGGAACAACAGCAGGCATGGGAATTTTTCATTACCTGCCCCTCTGACACAGTAGCACATCAACCATCACATCTCCACCTTCCTTCCTGTAAGCTCTTTGTTTCCCACCATGGGGATGTTCTTTCTCCTGATGTGCCATATCTTCCCCCAGGTATGGTTTAATACTTACTGTTCACAAAGTCCCAGTAGAAGTGACCTTGTGAATTGGAGAGCTGTAGCAAAACTTCAGGATGACAAATTGCACAGGGCCTTCCTGTGGCCCAATAAACTCTAGTGCTTCTACACATTGTGGTTCATATGTTTGTTCAGACTCTGGCTTTTCAGCTGTAGAAGAGCAAAAGACTATCTGCACCTCTTGTTGGCAAGAAAGTGACATCCCCACATGATATTTCAGGCACCAACCTCTCACGACTTGTGAACCTGGACCTCGAACTTTGTGGTTATCTGTGTCCAGTCTTACGTAAATGTGCTTGAATTTGTGGTAGTGGCTGAGGACTGTGGAATAACTTATACTCAAGAGAAGAGTTTAAATTTTTCTTATGCCTGAGCTGATTTGCTTGGTGCCCCAGTTGGCTTGTCTTGGATTGCAAATAGTGAGAATGGTGTGGAATGACCCTGTGATTAGTGTGACAGTAAACTTTATGCCAGAGTTCCTCAGCTCTGAGGTGAAGGTATCATTTCAATCCTTCGCAGCAGACTGTATGGTGGGATGAAACTATTTTAATACTGAAGGGACAGATCAAACCACAGATTTAAACAAACCATTGTGCTGTACTCTGTCCTGGTAACCTCTACTTGTGGCTGCATGACACTGATGCTTTTTTTGCTCTTCTTTTGTGCTGATGTAGTTTTTCAATACACACAAGTTAAATCCTACATCCTTCTTAAATAAACATTACCATTTATTTTTAGAAGTACATTTAAAACACAGAGCAGTTGAGGTGACTTCAAGTGATATTAGGATGGAGTCAAACATGAGTGTTGGAAAGGAACAGAGATCACAGAATTAGGAACAAAGAAAGACCATAGAATCATAGAATGGTTTGGATTGAGAGGGACCTTAAAGATTATCTAGTTCTAACCCGCCTGCCATGGACAGGGACATCTTTCGCTAGACCAGGTTGCTCTGGGCTCCATCTAACCTGTCTGTAAACACTTCCAGGGATGGGGCATCCAGAAGTTCTCTAGGCAAGCTGTTCCAGTGCCTCACAAGCCTCACAGTAAAGAACTTTTTCCTGGTATCTAATAAAAAAGATCTTCACTGTTACAGTTTTATAGTTTTATTACTAACTTTTGCATTATCACTCTTTCTCTCCCCCTTTCTTTTTTCATGTTCCTGCTGTTGCATCAACTGAATACTTCAAAAGAAGGTTCCTTAACATTGTAAGAGGAAAGGAAAACTTGAAAGCATGAACTCTGCGTATTTTTAACTACAAAGCAACAAAAAATAATCACAATTCATATTTCAGTTTCACAACTTTTAATGCAATTATACAAGTGCAACATTTTCAGAAGGCCTGACTCAATTTTTTAAAACTGCAAACAATATGGTTTCAACTCATTGTTTTTGCTTAAATTTGGGCCTGGAAATCCAGGTGAATAATTTTATCCTGAAATCGTAAAAACTCTGTTAAAAAAAACCCAACAAATTTGGAATATTTGAGTAATATTCTTTTTATTGTGGTAAATATGAAGAAGTAATAAATACACTCATACTTGGTGTTTGTCCAGTTTAAAGGGGTGTGTGTGTGAATACCAGATTAGTCATTCCTAACTTGGACAAACCCTTATTGTGTCTATATTCATAGCTTTTCCATGGTAACCAACATGGATTATTGAGTTGCAACCATTTTACTGGATTTCATGTGTTTCTATCAACCCTTAGGAGAGCTATTTTGGTGTTAAATACTGCCAGGCAGTGAGTAAATGTTTTTCTACTTTACCAAAGGAATATGTGGCTTTACTTCTTCCTTCCTTCCTTGCTTAGTCTTAAATTTATCTTCAATGAACTGATTTAACTAAGTAACTCACTGGAAGACTATTCTCCTTTAAAAAAAAAAAAAAGGCTTTTTCTCATGCAGTGACCTTGCTCAGGATTTCAAGAGCACAAGCATAAGATAAACAGAATGGAAGAGAGGCACAAGAATTGGAGTTAAAGGGGAAGAGTGACCGCTTATTTCCCCTGGCAGTGAGCTGGTAGTTAATCTCAGTCCAGATGTCTTTAAAACTTCAAAATTAGTTAATCAGGGTTTTTTTGACATGGTTTCTTAATGTAAGGCTATAATATTCACAGCAATTGCAGTGAAGATAAAGCTGCTAGCCTGGATTTACAGCAGTGAAAATGAACGAAGAACTTGACCCTGAGATTAACATTTCCTGTAACTCTTAACATTCTTTTTTATAAGTGGTACTTCAGTTCTCTTTTGTTTCAAGTATTTAGTTTGTAATCATACCAGTGCTTCAGTAGCAAAGTGTTTTAATTTTGGAGCCAGGGATTTGAAGAGAGTTAGATTTCTACTTAATTATAAGGAAGCGGCATTTGGTCAAGTGTTTTAGGTTATTATTATCTCAAACTGAAGCTTTTAAAGAAGAAAAGGAGATATTTATTTCAAAAGAAATATTTGGGTTCAAGGTGTAACTTCTTAAGGATAGCTGGCCCCTTACAGTGTGCCCTGATGATCCAGCCTAGAACCACGTGAAGCAGGGGAGTTCCAGGGTGTTTGAGTTCAGCCATAAGGGCATAAAATATTTTCATTAAAAAATAAAATTACTACTAAAGCCAAGTTGTTATCTTCCTTCTGATAGCAAAGAAAGTTTTGGTTCATTAAATTACTTTCTGTCTCTTGTTTAAAAGGTTCATAATCTTTCTTTTAGAAATGAGCTACTGTTGAAGGAAATAGATAATATGTGCCCAATGTGGTTACTGTAATAGAGGTGCACAAAAGAAGCTGAGTTTGTCTGTCCTGGCACTTTCCCATCATGGCTGGTGGCTTGAGATAACCTCCATCCAGCCATGGAGCTCTGTGGTTGACCACTGCACGGAGGTCACCTCCTCCACACAGGGTCTGGACAAACTCAATGCACTCTAGGATGTGTGTTGCTGCAGCACATTGGACCAGTCCCACTTCTGTTTTGGGTAAACAAGAGTCTTTTTTCCTTCTTGACCCAGGTACTTAGGTATTGTGAAGCTTTTCTCTCTGGTTTGGTGGGTTTTGGGATCCTGCCCTGAGAAACTGCCAGTTTTCTGAAGCCAGGAGTTTGCAGTTGTGTGGCAGTCACTGAAGTACTGTAAGGTGATCGTTATGGTAGGTGGTATTTCTACTCTTAGTTCAGTACTAAAAAGTCATAGACTTGTGTGCTAGAGTTTCTGTCTTCCAGAAAATAAGTTTTCATCATAATTTCAAACATTTTCTACTGATCCATATTGCAAATGAGAAAGGAGAAAATGCCTTAGAAAGCATATCTAAGTGCAGCCTCCAACATGACTGCAGATGAAATTCTATGTTAAATAAAAGAAGAGCTGATACTGGTTTAAGTCTTGGTTTCAATTGATAACCCTTCTGAGAGAATTGCTGCTAACCTACTTGGTTACGCTAAGATAGTTTGTGATTTTAATACAAATTTTCTTTTGAAGAAGTGTAATTAAAAATAAGTAATACGGAATATGTGCTTTCAGAACAAAAGTGTCTCTCTCCTGCACCATAGATGAATGGTGGTGTAACAGAGTGGTAGATTATAACATGCAAAGAGTTGATCAGTCATGTGGTGCTGCTTCTCCTTGTTTCAAGCTGCTAAATCCTATTAAAAGGGAAGCTTGAAACAAATTTTATATATTTTTAGTATTTTCACTCTGTGAATGCAATTACTGTGACAGACACAAAAATTGCATGAAATCATGAGTAAAGAAGGAAATGTTACTGCGGTGGGAGGGAATTGCTCTGCTAAGAGCTCTCCCTCATTTGTGGCAAGTGGCTCAGGGGCTTCAGAACCTCTGAAGATTTTCCAAAAACCTCACTCTGAAGTATTTGCTGTCAGCCAATTGGGTCCTTGCTGGAGAGACCTTGGATACTTAGATTAAAATTGTCATGTGGAAAAAAAGTCTGAATTGTAATCAGATCAATTAGTTATGCTACAGTTACTGCTGGCTTATAGTAATTTTTCCCATTTAGGCTTTTTCTTTACTAGCTGCTACAGTCTCAAAGGAATTTTATTGGGAATTGTAAGGGAAATGGCTTTTATGTCATTTTGCTTCATGGTGTTTTTCACTATACTGAAGACATAGTGTCTTTAATATCTACACTCTTACAGAATACTTAACCCCCTAGTATCCTAAACTGTATGAATCCTTCCACCTGATTGTCCAACACACTCCAGCTAATTCTACATTTCTGTTTACAAATTTTGCTAAGTTTAGCTGCATAGTTAAAAAGGTTAGTACCCTCACAAGTCCATTTTTGATGTGGGAAGTTATTGTCTGCATAGGAACAACAGTATTTTAACTTAAACTGCAGAAATCAAAATATGTTGATGCATAGGGTTGCAATCACAAAATGGGCTTGTGACTCCTGTTCTGCTGGTTCACTATGCCAGGAAAGGACTGACTTTCAGAATAAGGGCAAAGCAGGAAGGCTGAGGACAGTAAAATTTCCAAATGCTGTCATTATCCAAGAGGGAGTAAGAATTCTTTGCTACTTCCTAAATTGCTTTCACAGGAGACTACTGGAATAATGCTATTTCTGGAACCCTGTCTTGTTCTAGTTGTTCTTTTACTTTCCATGATTAACATGATCTCTTTCTTTTTCCTTCATCTTACTTTTCACACTTGTTTCAGCTGTTTTTCTCTGTTTTCCCCCATCTCATTTAGATGTCTGTTTTTTAAAATTGTTCTTGCAGACAGAAAAGAGAAATATAAAATAAAGAACCTGTCACTGCCTTGATTTAATAACCTTATATGTCTTGTTTTCAGGATTACTCTCTTGGCACCAAAGCTTGGTTGGAAAAGAAAGCTAACAGGTACTTGCTGGTGATACAGCTGTAGTCTTCTTCCAGAGGAAAGAAAGGAATTCTCCTTTTCTTTCATTCATGAGTACTGCCTGAGCCACCAGAGTCAGAGCAATTTCCCTCAGTCAGGCCAGTGGAAAGGCTGGTTCAGATAAATTCTTTCTTCAGCTGGAATTGGTAAAGAATGTCCTTATGTAAAAAGATTCTCACTTTTTCCTGCTGTTAGAGCATACACATGACTAGTAAAAAGTTTTCAATTGAAACAGAGGGAGAATAGAAAAATACTTGACAAGAAATGGTATGACTTGTACTGTATTGAAGTTTGACTGTGGACTGGTGTCAGGTGAACTATAAAATCACAGAGAGATCATAGAGTAGCACAAGTTATGGCAGATCTTGCCAAATACTTCCACTGATCCTATTTTCATGTGTAACTTTACTGAATTTCCCCTGGTCATAAAGAGATTTGCAGCAGATATCTGCATCAAGTTGGCTTATTTGCCAAAAGACAAATGTCTTTCAAAATGGCTTAACCATTTCTGAAATGGTGAGTGGAAAAAAGTGTTTTCTAATGACTATTTCTTATAGGTGTTCTAGTACCTGTTAATTACAGAGCACAGACTTAACAGCTGATGTGGGCAAGGCTGCAGTATATATTTACTTTTCCACAATTTTGGAACTTTCTGACTATGAAACTCCTGGATTTACAACCATAGTAATTTTTATATAATTATTTGGTCTGTAATGTTGCTGCCACAGAAATTAAAGCTGCCTCATATTTTTCATAGTAGAAGCCTCTTTTTTAGTTAAAAGCTTCTTGGTCAAGTCTTAACTGTTTGGGTTGAAGCTTTCTTGTTTTGCTTTCCGTCTCTAATTAAACAGTTTCGGGAAGCCTTATTAAAACTGATATATCTGTGTTCAAGAATACATATTCTGTCCAGACAGAAGCTGGGGAGAGGCTGAGGTAATTTTTGTTTTCAGTGCCACAATTTTTATTTCTTTTTCTGTTGGGTGCTTTGCCTTTCCTGAACAAGCCCTCTGGAATTAGAACTGGGACCAAAGATTTGACAAAAGGATAGTCCTGGGATAGAAGAAATACCATTTCCTATCCTGCAAAGACTCAGGCAGATTTTTATGAGCTACACCTTTGAAAATCCATTTACATGTGTTCAGAAAGTACTGGCTTCAAAAATATTTATATTTCAGTGAAATCAGTCTAGAGGTAATGGGTAAGGAAGTGAATATGGTGAACATACAGATAGCATGAGCCACATACTGAATCAGACTCAAATGACAGAGAACATACCTCAAAAATCAAGACACATGACCACAGAGGCCTAGCAGTCCAAGGCAATAGGGAGGATGGGTAAAGGCAGAGCTGATGCCAGCTCCCTGCTTGATGGGCAGTGCTGCAGCTTCCCTCTGGTTTGTGTGGGAGGAAAGCTAGGAACTTCTGACTTAGAGGGCTAAAAGCCCACTAGATGGACATGGAGAAGAAAAAGACAATCAATTTTCTTTCTCTGGAAAAGCTTGCTAAAACCTTTTATAGCCATTTTGTTGCTGATTTTCTTTACCTCTGTTACTGATGAAAATAAGAACCTGGTTACTTTGCCAGTGTAGGTTTTGGAGCCCCCAATGCATGTGCCCTTCTGGTCACCTTAAATGTTGTTGCAGTGTCTGGCTGTTTCTCTCAGGGAGCTGGTGAGCAATTGCTTCTGGTTTGTTCAATAATTTTTAGATTATTTCTGAGAGCACCATTTCTCCATGGTGCACAGGCTGAGTGTAGAAACAACAGGAGTTACAAATTGCCTAATAAAGTCTGAAGAGCGCTCTGGGATTCATTTGATAAGAGTGGCTGCATTAAGTGAAAGGCTGTTAATTGTGTGGCTGCCTGCCACGTGCAGTTAATCCCCAGCACAAAAGTGCAGCAAAATGTGCTCTATGAGCAGTTCTGATCCAGAAATAACTGTGAAGGAAAGAACAGAAGCTCAAGGCTACCTCTGGGCTCTGTGATTTACACTGCCCACGAGGATATCTCGCAATGTTGGCCGTGTATTTTTCAGCTTGTTGCCAATCCTCATGCCATCATTGAACCTGATACTAAGGCTGGGACTTTGTAATTCTATCTAGAATGGCTCAGTTCTCCTGGTTCACTTTCCACAGCTCCTACTTTCGTTTTTCTTCAATTAAACTAGAGGGGAAAACTATATAAGTAGAATCAGGCTTTTTCACACTTGTTTGTGTTCCCATGCCTGGGAATCCAGAATGTGAAGTATTTGTCAATCTTCTGTTAGGAGGAATTTTGCCTGAAATTTTATACCTTGCCTACAGGGACTTGCTCCTTCTTGATCTGCATTAACTGGCCCTTGTAACCCAATCTTTTTGTCCTTCTTAAGAGGATAGACTTTATTCAGTGTCTTCCAAACACACTCCTGCCTATATGGAATTTGGGGACATTTTACAAGAGGAACAATTCTATAGCTTTATCTCAGATTAGTGTCAACCCTCCAGTCTTGGAATTGCAGTAGTGCAGTACTGTAGGTGAGGGCATGGCTGGTGTCTGAAATGCTTAATCGTCAATTTCTGTTACTTTGGTTTATAAGTTTCTCTTGTGTACAAACCTAATATACTGAGTTGAGAAGCACGAAGATACTGGAGATAAGTCTACTGCCTCAAATGCCTTGGAAACTTTCTGTGATTTCTTAGACTGCAGATTTCCAGGCAGCTGAGTTGATCTCACAACAGTCTCCTGCCACCAAAGAAGCAAACAACCCGCACTTTTCCTTCCCCTGCTCATCTCCCCCCTGCTCCCACTGTGTGGTCTTCTCCATCCCTGGCAACAGCCCTGGAATTCATGACTTTGCAGAAAGTGGCAGGAAACCCATCCAGGTTTGTTTGGGTTTGTTGTGTTAATTTTCTGCTGCTGTCACAAATTTAATTAGCTAATGGAGAGGTTTAGTGAAAACCAGAGTTGATCCAAAGAAAACAACAGGAGTTTGCTGTTTGAATCATGAACAGAGAGAAGGAATGGAAAGGAGGATGGTGCTCTGCTCCTTCTGTATCTTGTGTAATCACAGCTTCAGCAATGGGATTAAGTAATTCTTGTTGATGCCTGCACAGATCTGGATATTATTCACTAGTGACAAGCCGTAAGTGTTATCATATGGATTTGCATGATGTGCCCATGACCAGCTCTGCCTCAGGTGAAGGAACTGTGCAAATGTCAGGATATTTGTGACAGTGATGTGTAGTGAGTTCTCCCTGGGTCATTTCAGCTGAACAGTGTTTGCTTTCTGGAGACACTTCAGGGCTTGGTGAGTAGTCAGTCTATCAAGAAGTAGACTGGCTGCAAATGAATCACAGGAGATAACAACCATCACCTGAATTATACAAACCCTTCACTTCAAAAACCTGTCCCTGTTGTTGACTGGTTTGCTGTGCTCTATTTGGGATGTGAATTTCCTGCTGAATCAAAAATATTTAAGATGGTTCTCTCCAGCGATAAATCTTCAAGGCACATTTTGCTTGGTCTGCTTTGAGCAGCAAATTAAATTTTCACTTTTGCCTGCTTCCTGCTCCACTTTTTTAAAATTTTAATTATATTTTTGCTCTGGCTTTATTTCATCGCTCAGCTTTGGGCCTATCTTTTTCCGGTGATGTCTGTAGGAATAACTAGCAAAGTCAACAGCAATGACTCACTTAGCAGGATCAACAGCTTTGCTGAGACATAACAGGTTTGCTTCAATTATTTTCTTGAAGTAGGGCAACGTTTCCCCTTTCTATTTGTTTTTTTTTCCCTCAGTTATTAAAGTGAAAAACTAATTTAAAACCATAGTCTCTTCAACAGAGTGTAGGAGGAAAATGACCTGGCATTAGATTTCATGTGACAGGACAAGCAAATGGCTTTCTGAAGTGTTGATTATACCTTAGGCTGCCTTTTAAATGTATCCTCACAGAGCAGTTTATCCTTAGCTATGTTTATCACTGGGAAGGGAATTTGATAACTACATGGAAATAGTGCTGCTGATGTTACCTTTTGGCCTTATAGTCATTTTCGTTGTCAATTTGTCCCTTTGTTCTCATGATGCAGGACATCTCCTCCAGCAGCAAACAGTTCTCTCTTTCAGTGGCAGAAGGTTGTTGTTCCTCCAACTTTGTGTACAGAAGGGATAAAGAAATGATTCTGTTTTTACAAGGGCATAACAAGCAACAGTGATGTATCATGGATACCCAACTGGGTGTTCAAAATTGCTGTCCCCTTGTCTACACAGCATGCAACAGACACTGATCAGGTAAAGCTCTGTGCTATTGTTGAGAGAACCCTTTTTTTCACCATTTTCATAGTGACACAGGGAGACAAAGCCCTTTGTAATGCTGTGAATTGGACCCTGAAATACTCTGCTGCAACCACAACCTGCATGATTAGTGAATGTATTTCATCAGTGTAAGCAGAATTTCTATAAATATTTGTCATCATATTTTCCAGAATCATCATCATAATAATTTTTCTCCAGTTGCCTTCATAGGTTCTTATCAAAAGCTAGGATTGTTATGGACAGTGTACAAGCACATGATGGGACATATCCAGATTTCTGTGAAGTCAGTGGGATTCTCTCCATTATCTTTGATGGACTTTGGATCAAATAGTAACTTTTCCATTGACTTCAGTGAGATTTGGATTAAGTCCATTTGCAGGCCATTTTTGTCCTGGAGGGACTGAAGGCTGTTGTAAATAGAGAAGCAACAACTGGGTGTAATGAATAAATGGAGAGAGATGTAGGAGGAAGGATAAGCTAGTTCTTTTCATTGTTATCATGATTTTAAGCCTTTTAAAATTTGATTTTAAAATGGAAGATATTAATAATCTCAATTTCTAAAGTTAACTGTGTCAACAGTGGATAAAAATGGAAATAGTCCAGTGGAAGAGAGAGAATCTCTTTGGACATCCTGAGGCATTTTCTAATTTGTAAAGAAATGTTACCATGTTGTTTTTCAAAGAATATATCTATGCTAAAAGTGTGTTTGTGAGGATTGAGAAGGAATGGGGGAGAGGTGAAGAGAAAAACTTATTTATACAACTATCAATCCCAACAATCCCTTTTCTGGAAGGGCTGAATTGAAGATAACCAGAGAGAGGCCAGATGGAGGGAAGCAGGAAAGGCACAATTTTCATACCTGGACTTCAACATCTCATCCTCAAAAGGCTCTTGGAACAGAATTGCTGAAGGAATAGTCTTGTTTTGAGCATACTAATTCAGTCTTTTCCTTTCTCATCCTTTCCTTCCCCATATTTGATTCTAGACACTCCAAAGATATTTCAAGTCCTTTTCAAAACAAATAGTAAATCCTGCTCATCCAGATCTGACAGTTTTGAGTGGCTAATGTTAGAATAGTAGGTTTCTGGAGGAAATCTAGTGCATCTGCCTTGTTTGCTGGGCTTTGTAACCAAAGCAGGCCAGAGGCTGGTCACACTGTAGTATAAAGGTACCTAAAACTGGTGCATTAAGTCATCCCATGACAAAATAAACCTGAGGAGAGTGATTGTAAAGAAACTGGATACCAGAATATCACAATTTTTTCTCCCCTCTTTCTATAGGAGTATGGAAATCAGGAGGATGAGAAAGAACCAGTCTCACCTTGAGGTATCAGGACCTGTAGTTCTAAGGAGCATGCCTAAGACTAGTGGGTTCCTGTTGGTGTTTTTGTTGTTAACCTCTATGTGAGGGGTTATGCAGTGTTTCATTTTCAAAGGAACTTCAGCAATTATTTTTACAGTAATGGGAAAAAAATTAACATCAGCAATTGAACCCACATCCTAATATAGCATGTGAATTTATGCATGAGGAAGAAATGAATTGTTTTGCTAGTGAAATGGTTTTAAGGTGCCTGGGGATTCTTATGTCACACAGTGAGATGACAAACAATTTAAAGGAAATTAATTCTGAAGTCCTTATATGGGTTATACTCCCATTGCCTGAGGGGCACTGTGTTGGAAATGAAGTCTTTGACAGGGTTTAGCTGCATGTATTTTCTACTTTGCTTACATTTGGGGGGTTTTTTGGTTTTATTTTTTGGGGGGGTTGTTTCTGTTTTAAATTGTTGTTATTTCCTTTTAGTGAGCAGAGATAATTAGCTAACAATTTATTTTCCACTCTCATCTGTTATTAAAAATTTGTCTCTTGGGAGCAGTAAGATTTTGAAGGATAACTGCCAGTCAAGGCTACCCATTGTTATTTCTTGTGCTTTGAATATGTTAACATCCCATTATTCAGTTCTTTGCTCTGTATCTTGGTGATTGTGCTATTCTTGTTATTTGCAATGGTATTTTCTTGGCTGTGCAGAAGTACATCTTAGGAGGCTATTTGAACACTTTAGCACTTGTTAATCTGAAACTCTGCTTTCATCAATAATCATAAAGATAAAAGGAGTTATTTAATGCTGCTGGGAATGTGCTATTCATGGATCCTGATAGTCCTGTTGTAACAGTCACTTCACTGAGGGAAAAAAAAGGCCCTGAAATTGTGGTCTTCTGCTAGGCTCTTTATTTTCTTTGAGAAGAGATGTGAAGGCCCAGTGAAATAGCCAATACTATACCTTCAGCTCGTGGCCATATATTGTTGGGGCACATGTGTCCACTAAGGGTTTTGCTGTCTGGATCTGCAACAGAAGTGAAATGTTTATTCTTTCTCGTTGGAAATATCCTTCCATATCATTATGGAAGATCTTTTAATTCCCGTGTTCTGTTTTGTTAGCCAGCAGTAACACTATTAAACACATGATTCATTGTATCGGCAAAGCCAGACTTGCCCAGAAGAGTCGTGGAAAATGAAAACATTCAAGGAAGTTCTAAAGCCTGCTGGAGAGCCAAATTCTTCTTTATGTTGGAAAAATGTAGAAAATGCATACGGTCTGGTTACAGTTGGGTTGATATTATGATACAGAAATGACTGTTTAAGAGAAGGCAGGCATTTTTCATTAAGGCATCCAGCAGAAATAAAAAGACCAGTGTAAGAAAGCACTAGGTACTCCTAAGATAAGTCAGGTTTGCAAAAGGATACTTATTTAGGATGCTGCCAGAAACGTAAGAATACTGGAAAAGGACTTCTTGTGTTGAAAGTATTCCTAGGTCTTTTCTTATTAGCGTTTTAGAACAATCATTAAGAGCGCATTGTAGATCTAATAATTCTAATGGAGTTGGAAGTTTAGTGCCATACTAATATTTATCTCCATCTGACCTAAACCATGCAACATACGAGGGAGAAGAATAATCTGTGAGCTGTGTTGGACTAAGTAAACCCCATGGAAGAAAAGCTGGTAATGGAGTAGAGCAAGAGGGGATTAAGAGGGGAGACCACTTTCTCTCAGAGTGGTCTTCTGCAGGGAGTGAAACTGGATCAGTTGAAACTATGAATTTTTGTCATGAACATTCTCCCTCTGTCATAACTTACACATGAGCTGTTCCAGCTCAGGCAGACTCAGTGATATGTAAAGAGGAGAGAAATACTTGCTATTTAAAAAATAAGAGACTGACAAGTAAAAGCAGCAAGGACATCACCAACACAATCCCCTCAGTGTAGGACTGCCTGAATGCAACAGAAGTCTTCCATGTCTCTTTCTGAAGCACCTTTGTGATGAGCCAAAAACCAGGCTTGAATTCCTATGACAAGCAGACTTGTCATACATACTACCAGGGCAGGTTCCTTGCTTTTAGAACAGAGTGAATAATTTACAGCATTGACTGGGATAATGTTTAGCAGTTTCTAACTTTGTCTGAAATTTGCTTGAGCTGCTTGGCTTCCTGTGAAAACATTCAGCTGCATTTTTTGTGGCAGTCATCTCAGAGGAGGTGGGATCCCAGAAGGAAACTGCTCTCAACTCCAACTGTTTTCAGGGGATGATGACAGGGCTCATCTGCATCCTTTCTGGATGCCATCATGTTAAGTAGCTGACTTTTACTGGATAGCAAAACTAAACTTGGCAAACCTGTGAGAGTTTTGGCTGCTGCTGCTATCTCCTCTGATTCTTCAGGTGCCTTTAATTATCATACTAATAAGTTATTTTAAAAATAACTTTAAGAAGACATGTAATTTGTAAAAGAGGATTGTTACTGTACCAGTCAGTACAAATCACCAGTGTGAAGAACAAAATGTGATATTTATGCAAACTCTGATTTTAATTTGTAGATATGCAAACTCTTCCAAACTTGAAAGAACAAAAGGTGGGTTTAGAAACCAGATTTCTTCTGTAGAATTCATTTCAATATAATTTCATTTTCTGGGAATTGTTGTGAACAATTTCTGTCTCATTTTTATATGCACAACAGTAAAAGGCTAACCCTAGCATTTATAAGCCCACCCTTATCTCTTTACAGCAGCACTTAAACTTGCAGCACTTTACAGATGGTTTTGGAATCATTATATTTTTAATTCTATGCAGAATGTTGCATAGAGCAGATGTAACTTCTGATATTTTTTTCCCTGTCCCTTTCTTATATTAAGGAAATAGCAAAATTATTCAGACTGGATGCATTTGCTTTTGGGTTCATAAAAACATGCTGACATTTTTTGCAGCATGGAGAAAATGATAACTTATCCCCAAACATTGCCATCTTTTTAGTGGTCTTCTCCAAGAAGTGTACCTAGTTTTCTTCCTTGCTTCCTATTTCCCCCTTTCTCTCTTGCTCTGGTTCATTTTTTTTTGTGAGCTCCTTCAATGTAAAGCCTTCACAACCCCAAGTAGAGACCCTTTGTTTTCTCAGAGCAATTTCTGTCTCTCTTGGTAGATCAAAAGCCCAGGCCCCAGGGGGCTGTGCCATTCAGGACAACATGCCAAATTGCCCTGCTGCCCCCCGGTACCACAGCTGCAGGCACCTCTGCTCTGGTAGCTGGTGTTCACTGCAGCAAGCCTGTATTTGTGCCAGGACAAGGCATGGTGAATTTTCTGGGAAACCAGCATGGGAATTTAGAAGCACCAGCATGACAACACAGGGGCACTTGGGAAGACCACTCTTTGGTCACTGGGGACCTTGTTAATCACCACTTGGTGTGAACCCCATAATAAAAACCAAAAATTTGTACTTTCTAAGCCATCCTTCACTCAACATGATGGTTATTCTTTATCTTCTCTTGGACTCAGAAAGTAATACTTGTTTTTAATCCAAGAGCAATTGAGTCGTGGCAAATATTTTGTTCTCTATAAATACATTTCTTCACTACATACCATGGTGATCTCTAACTTCTATTCTGCCCTTCATGCATATATGAAGTACACTGCTCTGCACACTGAACAAAGGAGAGTTCTGTATGAACAGTGGATGCTGAGGGTATTTCAGCTACACTGATATCAGTTCCATCCTTTGAAAGAGCCACTGTTTAAATAGTCATGCTTATAAACAGTAGTGAGCCTCTTGAAGTTAATTCATACAGAAAGAAATTTATTCATTTCAATATTGTCAATTTAGTTAGAAAAATATGTAAAATTCAATTCTCTACCTCATCTTTAACTTTTTTCCACCTGCAAGTCAAATTAGAGGAAGGGAGGGAGGGAGGGAGGAAGGAAGTACGGAAGAAAGGATG